>WPIO01000098.1:312500-752500 GCA_009760855.2 Cristatella mucedo | reverse complement strand
AACTGGATGAACGAGGTCTAATCGCCGATTAGGTGAGTGTGGCTATTGCAGAGTGTGGGCATGAGTTTTCAGAATCACTTGAAACAGAAACGGTTAGAGATAGAGAAGCAAGAGAGAGAGAGAGAGAGAGAGAGAGAGAGCAAAAGTAAGAGAAATACACAAAGTTAGAGAAACTTAAGGATCCGAGAAAAGTTATAAAGGGATGGCACAAGTAAAAGAAGACTGTGCTTCTCCGATTCCTCTGGAGATCGCATCATGGTTTATTGCACTGTTATATTTATGACTTCTGTTCAGCCTTTTCGTTTAGATGAATTTGTCAAACTGCACGGCATATATGTGGCTACCTCAATTGCAGATTGTTCTCGAATTCGTCTGAATTTTGATTCCGCTCGTTTCTCAATCCAAATGCACTAAGACGGTATATTGGACGAACTTTTTCAGGCTCTTAAAAACTTCAGCAGGGCCTCTTAAGCATAGGCTTGGCTAGGAGCTCCGATGGGAACTCTGTCAGATACTTTGTCAACTTCTATCGATGTCCAGCATACGAACAGCTCCCAAGTTCATGAGTGGACATAACATAAGCCAAGCTGGTGAGCATTCAAGAGTTTTGCTACCACAGTTGATTCGCTTTGCCACTGAATAGCATAAGTTTTGGAATGATGTGTGTTTATATCATCATAGGTATAGGTAAAGGCATCTACTGCATTTTCTTTTTGCAGCGGCATTCACATCATGCTGTGCTTAACCTGGACCGGAGTTTCCATAGAATCTAGAACACAGCTTATCTGCTGGATTCATATTAGATAGAACTGTGACTAGCAAATATATTATTAATAGAAGGTTGCTTTTATAGCAGATTATCTAGGAAAAAAATAATCTCCATACTGTGAACTACAATTTAATCCATGAGAACTGATACACAAAGTTCAGCTGCATGTTCTCGGTCCAACTTTCAATACAAAATCAGATACAGTTTGAGCTACTGTGCTAAGCCAAACGAGGAGACAGACTCTCGGGGTACTAGGTTAATGAGACGACAAGGCAGCAACACGTGGTGACTTTAGGAAGTCTGGAGTCGTAGTGTGCACCTGTGCATAACATGCAAGGTCACTTTCATGAAGGTTTAGCAGACCGAAACCGACTGTTCTGTGTGCTCACCCAGCGTCCAGCTCAATGGGCTATAACCCCCTCCCCACCGGCACATTCATGTGCAGTATCGGCTCTTAGCACTAGCTTGAGAGCACTCGCCAGGTTAATCTGATTTAGTTAGTCAAGAGAAACATCTCTAACCTGCAGCTGATTTTCCATTCACTGGAGCAATTTAATATCCTCCCGCACTTTAGCGAACAGCCGGCAGCAGGCAGAACTACTTTTAGCTTTGACTGCATCCCTGCATTGGATCTAGGACATGGTACCGTCAAGTTCACTGCCAAGCCCCCCCCCCCCCGACCATCTCATTCATGCCAGCCTGTGCCACTTTGGCCTGCAGGTGGAGAAATCCTTGGCCCGTTTGTCGACCGACTAGGAAGCAGTCTGACCGTGGGAAATCCGTAGCGAGGGCACTGCTGAAGGTCTGACCGTGGGATCGCCTTGGTTTGGACACTGCCCAACTTGACTCATTTATTGATTCGAATCATGGTCATGATGGCTAGGGTACTACTGCTATACGATTCTTGTGCTAGGGCGATGTCTTCTCCACCTGGCAGACCCTTCTGCTTCTGTCCAGCATTATTGTGGCCGTTGCAGAAAGTGGCCATGGATTAGGCTGCTTACTGCTTACTTAATCGTGTTGAGGAATAAAGTCACGAGCTTACTGAGACAAGGAATTTTACTTCTGATAGATAGAAGAGCTACGTACACTCTCGCACAGTACTGTATTTGCCACTGTCAGGATTAATCATTGGGCAGCGGCTGCTTCTGCTACTGAAGCCGCAGGTGTAGGTCACACAAGTGTCCGTTCTGCTGCTGCTATCACATTGATGACAGCTGCAATCATCACCGAAGCAATGGTTGCTTGTTGCTACTACTGCTGCCAAACCCTCTTCTAGCTCACGTTATGTAGGCTTTACTACTTGTGTCGCTACTGTGGCTGCCATCACTACTACTTGTGCTGCTTCCTCTCATTTCACTGCAGCTGACTGCGTCATTACTGCATGCACGACGATCGGCACTGCTGCTGTAATCACCGCCATTATTGCAGCGCATCATGCCACATTCTTTGCTGCAACTCCAGCTGCTGCCACTTCCATTGCTTCTGCTCCGTCTTCAGATACTGTTGAGTAACTGCCACTGCAGCTGCAGCTGCTGCTGTTTTTACAAGTGTCCATATGCCACTGCTGGTATCGCTGCTGGTACTGTTGCTTCTGACCCTTCTACGGCCAACACGTTTGCAGCCGCCGCGTTTTTGCTACTTTGGCCACAGTTTTTTCTGCTGCTGCTGTTGGTGGCATCAAGGGGCTTATGCCACCCCTGCAGCCGCCACCCCTGCTGCCACTAATAATGCTGCTTCCACAGCCACAGCTGCCTAGGTCTCTTTTTCTTCGATCAGTACTGATGTTTCTGATTGTGCCAATGTAACTATGTTACCGCGCCGTGTTCGTTACCCGGCTGCCTACCTGTCGACGGTGTAATGTACCACTGCAGTACGGTTAAAACCCAAGCAGCCACAACTGGGTGCCAAAAGTAACTGTTTCTGGTGCGCATGTTAGTAATGGTTATGCACCAGACCAACGGAGTTAACAGCGCCAACTCCCGAAGTACAAAGATAATATATAATCCGTGCACCGGTTTGACCGATGTAAGTAAGAGACAGCTCAATGGACCAAATTACAATAAGCTACCCTATGCCAGAGTCACTAGCAATGGCCCCGAACCCGAAGGTGGACCTCTGCAGCCCCTTAAGATGCAAACGGCTCACTCAGTAGCCACCAGAAAAAGAGGCACGGTCTCAATTGCACTTAGCTTTTCCTCGGCGTAGGTTCAACTCACGTGCTCTCAAAGTGCAGTCTCGCATCGGCAATGGAAGCTGCAGCCTCGTACCCTGTCTTTCGTCTTGCCTGTACTCTCTCTCTCTCTCTCTCTCTCTCTCCATCATCTGGTTTCCGATCTTGCCCGTGGCTGCTTCTTCCTGGAACTAGCTCCAGGTGTCAGTTCTCGGTCTTATTCGTTTCTGTCCGTAATTTATTAAGTGGGTCCGGGGCCAGCTTGCCATCTTTTCATTCTTTGTTTAACCGAGCACATTAGTCGGTCCACATCCTGACTGCTCTTTGTCTGCCCAAAGCTTCTTTCTAACCTGAGTGGGTCTTGCTGTCAGAGTGATGCCTGGCTCTGCTCCTTGTTAGCTAGAGTGTATCTAACTCAATTCGGCTTGGCTAGATTAACCCCCATTGGTTTCTCTAGGTGTCCTAATCAGAGCCACTAGGGCAAGGGCTAGTATTGCAGCTAATCTGAGAGCTGCCTAAGTACGACTATAGCTGCCCCAAACTTTATGGATGTAGCTTTGTGGGTGATGATTGCTGCCATCTCTAATTGCTGAATGCTTCATCCTGATTGCTGCCGTGATATCTGCCATCGCTGTGGCTACCTTTGTTCCTACTGCTGCTTTCCCCAAACCACAGTCGCTGCCATATCGACTGTTCCTGATGTAATGTAGTGTATTCCGTCTGTAATTACACACAGCCTGGAATACTCTGTGGATGTTACGTAGCACGCCATTTTATATCACATTCACAGCCTAAGCAGCTTTTGGTACGCATTCTGTAGTAAACAGACTTCATCTTACGCAACTCAGAGAAAGTGGGAAGTGTGGCACAGTCCGTAAAGCAGTCGAGGTAGTCAGTATTATGGAAGTAGCAGCCCAGGACCGCTGAAAAGGATGAGCCATAGTTGGTAGCAAGTGGGTAGTTGTCGTTGCCTGCCAACATTGGAAGCGAGTTCCACAGTCTAGGACCTGCCAAATCATTGTCACCAACAGTAATTAGGCAGAGGAATGGAACAGCTAATTGAATTTGCAAAACGGTCACACATAGCTCTGTTTAACCGTGTGCCACTTGAGCCACTTCAGGCCGTGGCTGCTGCTACTGTGGCTGCAGCCGCCAATGCAGTCAAAGTCTTGCTACTTCTCATAGAGATGATGATTTTAAGGAGACGTTTAAGTCGGCAGCTACTGCTAGTGCTGCTGCTAGTGCTACTGTTGCCACCACAACTTCCTAGTGTATCACTGCTTTAGCTTCCGTCAAATCTGCTCTCACTGAAGCCACTACATGTTACCCAAATGCTATTGCAACCACAGCGGATCCTGCTGGTATTTTTGCTGATGCCGTTGTTGCGTGTCAAAATATGTTGCCTCTACAGCCGCTGCTATTGCTCGTTCTACAACTGCTACCACTGGTGGTGCCGCCATTTGTCACTGCTTAGGTAGAAAATATAGAATCACTAAACGCTACTGAGGTTTCTTTGTGCGAAATGAGAAAATGTGCAAGCATCTCATACGACCCTTAGTAAGTGGCTGCCGAAGGACTAGCACTGCTGATATATACCCTTGTTATAGTGGTCGACATCCTGGGACGCCTTGGAAGCAGAACACCGGTGTTTCTAACCATAGTTGGAAGCATTCCGCTTTCGAGGCTTTTGAGAGGGTGGGGTCAAGAAAGATCTATTATGTAGGTGGAAGTATTTTGGCCGTCACTGACTAAAGGTCGTAAGTGAACATGGCTCACATAGTTGCTGCTGCATCAAAGTTTGTCAGCAGCAGGTGTAATCTGCAAGGCAGGGGAACAATCTATAATTCGTAAACCTTAACGCAAAGATATGAGCTATAATGAAGCATGTTTTAGCTGGAGAAGGGCTGTTGAATAGTTTTTTTACTGTTTGAGAATCAAATTTAAAAATGTATAATGTGGTAGTTATGATTCGTAGTCGTATTCACATTCGTAAAGCTATGCACTCGGCCCACACGTATGCTTGCGCAACGAGTGACATGTCGGCTTGAATTTTCCAATTGTACATTCCGGAACTATGCTCGCGACCAAGCTTCGAGACCTGAAACCAAGGCACCTCTGAAATCCAGATGCTTGGGTAAAACATGACATGACTGTTAAACCAGGATGGCAAACTGCAATTTTTACCAATAAAGAGCTAAACTTACACACGGCGTGGTCAGCCGTGCTTTCTCGTTACCTTTAAGGTTAGGTTAGAGCTTTAATGAGCCTTGCATCACATGAGTGCCGTTCGGTTATCCCCAAGTCGTCTAGAAAGTGCTGCACTGACGAACTTTAGCATGGCTGAGTGCCCAGGTTACCATGTGAACTGTTAACATGACGAATACTGTAATGCAAGAAACTTGGCTTCGTCCACGCCTGCTTTTTATCTGCTACGAGTAAAGCGCATGGCTTTTATAAATAGATATGAGTGAGGTTTTACTGATCTATCGCTCACGAGCTAACGTGGGCTCCCATCAGGCACCTCACGAGCCCACCACGGCTGGTCTACCGTAACGTCGTTGATTGATCAGTCTCCCTTTTTCGCATGAGCTGACAACGATTCCTTGTGTGACGTGCTAAACATACGTCTGCCAGCGCTCACTCACACATCTCTCAAGCAGTCACTGCTGTAGCTTTAGGCACACTATACCTCTCCCACCCGAATAGGGGGTACGCCGATTCCGACGAGCTTTTGTTGGGGCAGTATGTTAACCTCGTATCAGTAGGAATCTGAATGAAGCCAAGCTGAGGAAACAGCCTTCGGTGCCCTGAGAAAATGACCTTGTATGGCAAAGGTCTTTATGCTTGCCAACGTCTGCATCTTAAGTCCACAAAGAAGAAGCTTTCCAAGAACTCGAAAGTCTGATGCAATGGGAGAGTGCTAATTGCTAATATGTGAGTCTGTACAGCTACTTGGATAGACAGCATATTGCTGCTCCACCTGAAAAGAAAATCACGTTTTTGTGTAGCGTTTTGATAGTAGTCACCTGAGGAGCCAGTATAAAGTAGCATCGGGTATCCTTAGGTTCAGTGCTTGGTCCACTTGTTGTAGCATGGTTTAACATCCCGTTTGGCGTAGCCATCGCCGAGGACTATCTAGGCTTTCATTTCTAAGCAGACTGCACCCGTGCATTCAGCCTTCACTGCATTTCGGCTCCGGTCTATCTGCAACTAAACCTTCTCAAAAAAGACGACGGGAAGACCAACTTACTAGAAAGCCTAAAAGTGATTTAGGCTGCAGCTTAAGGCGGAGGCGCTTACACTTATCTATTGTCTCTGATCGAAAGGCTTTGGAAAGCTAATGCGGCATAAATGTCGCAGGTAGTAACGTTTTCGGAATCACCGAATAGTTTAGGTCAGGTCGTTCGTCTAACTGATGATATAATAATAACAATAACGAACTCGGTAAAGTGCCCTCGGAGAGTTTAATCTCTTTCTAGGAGCTTTGTACTCGCTACTCAGAAAACGCGATCGTAGCGTGAAATAGCTGCAAGTGTCAGGGTGGGATGATAGCTTCCTTGGATAGTTGGCAGGACTTACCGTTTGGCCGACGTCGAATTGTCGACGGCAGCTGGAGTAGATTGCCTAGCGCCTGGTGAGAGCTGGCTAAAGCCACTGAAGCTCGGCCGAAACTGAATAGGTGAGACCATTAGAGTACAAGACTTCTTACTTTGTTCAACCGTTGCTCATTTGAACGCCGCGAGAAGCTTGAGCGCTCTCTAGTAGCGCACCAGTACCAGCCTCCCATACCGATGCTGTTCGCTCACCAGACTGTGCTGTGGCAATTTGATCACTTGCGTATGCATACCTAAGACGTCCCAGGGTAAAGGCGAGCCCTAAAGGGTCTGGGATGACGTTAAATAGGTAAATATATACGCTGATGTTAAATGGGTAAAATCATCGTGGCAGGAGACATTTTTACTCTTGCTCTACCACGCTCACGTAAACGCGACGACCAGCCGCTGCATATTGTTACGTTAGAAGGCTCCGACCTCAATAAACCGCTTTCTCGGTGGCCCCTATGGGCATAGGGCCTACCGAGAAAGACCCCTGCGTTCGCACACCGGCGCTCAACCGCCTCGGGCTGCAGGATCACGTGAACGTAGGCCAGCAGCTTGGGCACCTGTGCTGTCTGATGCTAGTATCCGAGGTGACACTAAGCTAGGGGGTGACACTAACCAAGGGGTTCCACTCCCACTGGCGGCTAGCTCTCGTCCTGTCTTTTTCAAGCGAAGGGGAGAGCGTACTAGGTAAAAAGTACCACAGCCTCCCAGTGGCTTGTTTAAAGAGCTATATACGCCCCGTTCAGGACCCGTTCTGTTAGTACCATGTGATAATAACAATAATACGTTTGATAAAGCACCTTCAGACGACTCAATTACTTTCTAGGCCCTTGAAATAATCTGCACGGGCGGAACGCTTTCCAGAAATAGGTCAGTATGCGTGCTGGACTTTAAACTGAGCACTGATCAAGTCAGAAGTGAATGCAATTCACCTTCTTCCGCAAAAAGTTAGAACTAAAGCGAGGGAAATAAACAGAGGTAGAGAAAGTTATGAATTTGTGGAACGTTATAGAGAGATGGTACAAGTGACAAAAGACTGCACACTCCCATTCCTGTTCAGGTCACATCTTGGTTTGCTGCACTGCTATATTTATGACTTCCGTTCAGCCTTTTCGTTTAGATGCATTTTTATATATGGCAAACTGCACGGCATATATGTGGCTATCTCAATTGCTGATTGTTCTCGAATTCGTCTGAATTTTGATTCCGCTCGTTTTTCAATACTAATGGACTAAGACGGTATATTGGACGAACTTGTTCAGGCTCTTAAAAACTTTAGCAGGGCCTCTCAAGCATAGGCTTGGCTAGGAGCTCTGAGGGGAACTCTGTCAGATGCTTTGTCAACTTCTATCGATGTCCAGCATACAATGACCTCCGAAGTTCATGAGTGGACATAAGCCAAACTGGTGAGCATCAAGAGTTTTTTTCCACAGTTGACTCGCATTGCCGCTAAATAGCAACGGTTTTGGAAATATTTGTTTGGTGTCATCACGGGTTTACCTAAAGGCTGCTGGTGCATTTTCGCTTGGCCGCAGCATTCACGTCAAATGACACTTCAGATGAACCAGAGTTTCCAGAGAGCCTAGAGCATCAACTATCTGGCACACTGATACTGGATGGAACTGTGACTAGTACTTATCTTATAACTAGTAAGTTTCTGTAATAGCTGATTATCTTGAAAAAATAATCTCCATAATGGTGCACTACAATTTCATCCATGAGAACCGGTGCACAAGGTTGAGCTGCATGTTCTCCATCCAACTTTCGATGCAAAATAAGATACAGTTTAGGCTACCGAGCTAAGGCAAACGAGGAGACAGACACTCGTGGTACTAGGTTAATGAGAAGACATGGAAACAACGTGTGGTGAATTAGGCAAGCCTGGGGTCTTAGTGTGCACCTGTGCGAAACATGCAAGTTCAATCGGCCTAAAATACAGTATACCTGAACCGGCTCATCGGCGTGTTCACCCAGCGGCCAGGTCCAAGGGCTATAACCCTTTCCACACCTTCACATTCGTGCGCAGTAGTGGCTCTTAACGCTTGCTTGGGGAGCACTCGACAGGTTAGTACTACTTGGTTAGTCTATGGAGGCCTGTATAACTTGCAGCTGATTTTTCTTTCTCTGGGGCAAATTAAAATCCTTCTGTACTTTAAGGAACGCCCGGCAGCAGGCAGAACTACTTTTAGCTTTTACCGCTCAGCTCTACTAGATCTAGGCCTAGGTGGTGTCAGGCTCACTGCCATGCCCTCCCCTGACCATCTTGTTAATTCCTTCCTGGGTCACTGCTGCCGGCAGGCAGAGAAATCGGTGGCCCATTTTGCAAACGACCAGGAACCAGTCTGACCATGGGAAATTCTTAGTGGGGGCACTGCTGATGGTCTGACTGTGAGAAAGCCTTGGTTTGGACACTGCCCAATTCGACTCATTTATAGCTTCAAATCAAGGATGGCGTACGTATTACTGCTGTAGGGTGGTTTTGCTAGTGCTATGCCTTCTCCACATTGCAACCCCTTCTGCTTCTGTCCAGCATTTTTGTGGCCTTTATAGAAAGTGGCCATTGATTAGGCAGCTTGCACCTTGCTTCATTCTGTTGAGGAAGGAAGTTACTAACTTTCTGAGATTAGGTCTTTGCTTTTTATGAGTAGTCAAGCTACCTCCACCCTCGCACACTTCTGTATTGACCACGGCCAGGATTAATCCTTGTGCTGCGGCCGCTCATGCTACTCAAGCAGCATCCGTTGGTGCCACCATTTTCCGTGGTGCTGCCGCTACTGCTACATTGACGGCTACTGCAATGGCCACCGATGCAGTGGTTACTTCTGCTGCTTCTGCTACTGCTGCCACTTCTTGACTGTCCCCTCTGCTGCTGCTGCTGCTGCTGCTGCTGGTGAGCAGTTAGTATCACTTTTTTCAGTCATGCTTTAGTCGCTGCTGCTACGGCCACTTACTGCTATTTACACTGTTCACAGCTGCTACTGCTGCTGCTTCCACCGTAGCTACAACTGGCACTACCTGCGCTAATAACTCTGCGACAGTAATAGGTGCTGAGGCAACCACCTTTGCTTAAGCGACCATAACCGCTGCCACTGCTTTGTTAGATTGACCTTGATTGCTGCCACTGCATCCGTCACTGCACCTGCAGCTGCTTATGCCACTGCTTTTTGCCCACCACTGTCACTGTTAAGTCCGCTATTCATAATACCGTCACACCAAGTCCTGCTTGAGGTTTAGCCGCTCGAGCAACTGCTGCTATAGCTGCTGCGATCACTGCAGACCATGTTGCTGCGTCCCCCTCTTATTGTCCCCTTTTACTTATGGTCGCTTCAGCTGCTACTGCTGTCACTGCTGCCATGCTGCTGCCACTGCTGCAGTTGATGCTTGTAATTCAGCACCCGCCACCGAAACCTTTACTAGTGTTAGTTCTGCGGGTGCTGTAGTCTCAGTTCTTACTGCAGCGACACCCTGTGCCCCAACTGCTGCTGCCGCAAAGATGGCTGCCTCTACCACCTTTGCGGCTGCTGCCCTTGGCACTGACCCAAAATGGCTGCTTCTGCTGCAACTGGTTGCACGACGTTTACCACAGCGTTTTCTGCTTTTGATACTGTTAGGTTAGAAAATATTAGTAGGGCAGAAAGCTATTTACTTTTTTGTGGACAACTAAAACTCGTGAGCATCAAGTCCGCGTATTCATTTGGCCTGTGTAGAGTTACCGATGATACCATATGACATGTAGTACTTGATATTTAAATCAGTTTAAAATGCGCATATCTTTAGGCATAGGTTGATCTTATAAGGCAATATTTCTGAGTGAAAAAGCTTGTGACATGCTAATATTAAGATGAGCGACGATCACGTCCCAAGTTGATGGAGATTCGTAATGTTTCTTTGGGATAAGGTGTGGTCCCTAAGTCCTTCAAATCGGCAATCTTTAGACCCATACCTAAAAAGCCTGGATTAGATACAGAGGTTACTGAAAAATTTTGCCCAGTTTCAATTTTTCCTTTCATGTCAAAGATTCTTGCAAAAATTGTTGCTAAATATTTGAATGAACCTATTGAAAACAATGAAATGTAAGAAGCATTTCAATCAGAGTTTAAGAGGCGGCACACCACTAAAACTGCTCTCCTCTTTGGTAACAACCTAATTCTAGATTGCAATGATGTCAAAAATGTCTTGCCCTAGCTCTGCTAGATGTGTCAGCTGCCTTCGAAACCACTGATCACGATATTCTACTTGAGCGATTGAGAACAGCGATCGGTCTGGCAGACGAAGCACTGGCGTGGTTTAAATTGTACTTACCTCATCGTAATAAATCCGTTTCGTGTAAGGGGTCAGCTCTCATGCACGAGACCGGCTACCTGCGGAGTCTCTCAAGGGTTCAAACTCGGTCCCTTACCGTTCACCGTTTATGCTCAATCTGTGGGAAAAGTCATTAAGGCCCATGGAATAGGATATTACTTCTATGCTGACGATACTCGGCTGTATGTGTCACCTAAACCGTTGGAATCTGCTGCGGCAACTGAGTAAGTGATTGCTTGCCTTGCCGATATTAGATCCTGGATGTCGGAAAACTTCTTGAAACTATATGACGATAAAACAGATTGCTGCTCATAGGGCACTCTCAGCATTTGACATTTGAGTGGCTGGTTTAAAAGGCCTTTCTCTTCGATTATGAGATGCTGTTGTGCGACCATGACCGCTTGCTCAAAGTTGGGGTGTCGCTTTCGACAGCTGCCTTAATTTTAAAATCTTCATTCAGAACACTGCTTCTACAGCTAGCCATCACATCCGATCCCTCTCTAAGATTAGGAGCTGTCTTCCACTGTGGCTTGCAAGCAATTCTAATAGCTCCTTCGTTCTCTCTCAGCTTGATTATGGTAATTCCCTTTTGGTTGGGCTACCAAAGAAAGCAACTAGGCCACTGCCGTTGATTGTGAATATGGCTGCAAGGCTAGTCTTCAAGTCGCTGAGGTTTGACTACGTGTTTCCTTAACTAAAAAAGCTAGGATTGATGCTGGTTGAGCGACGGATACAGAGCAAATGTTTTACGGTGATCCACAAGGCCTGCCTTGGCTTGGCTCCTTCGCACCTAGCTGAACTGTTGCACCAGTTTCACCCTGTTCGTGTCCTTAGATCCTGTGTGGAAAATAAATTAGCTGTTCCATTCCTCTGCTTAGAGACCGTTGGCGACTTAAGCTTTTGCTCTGGGGGTCCTAGAATGCTGAACTCGCGCCCACAATTCTTAAGCAACGATAATTACTCTCCTACTACCGACTATGGCTGATCCTTTTCAGCGGTCCTGAGCTGCTACTTCCATGCTACTCATTATCATATCTGCTCTCCTGACTCTGCTATGCTTCTCACTTTCTCTTTGTTGCGTGAGGCAAAGTTTGTCGGCCACCAAATGCGCACCGAAAGCCGCTTAGGCTGTGAGTGTGCTATACAAAACTCTCCTGCGTAACACCCACATAGTCTTTATGACTTTGTGGAGTTACAGACGGAGTTACACTGTGGGTGTGATGTGTGGGGGCGTGAGTTCCCAAAATCACAGATCGTACACGATTTGATAAACATAGAGAGAGAGAGAAAATCAATAGGGAGGAGAAAAGAAGGAAAAGAAATCGACGCAGCCTGAGAACATTTAATGGGCATAGAGTGTTAAGCTATAAAGAGGGTTAGCAAGCATCCGGTGACTATCCGTCAGGATTTAGTGCACTGGTAGATTTAGGTTTCCATGAGCCTCTTACTTCAGACGCAATAGTAATCGTCAAGCGGCCCGACTGATCCAGATACGCCAGTTTCAGATTTTTACCAATTCCTTTGCCTTTTGCTTTTGCTCTTGTCCAAAATTGTGATGAGGTGTGGCAACATCTTGGACGAACTTGTTTCAGGCTTGACATACCTTCACCAGGGCCTCTCGAGCATAGGCTACGATTTGCTACGAGCTCTGAGATCTGCCACGAGCTCTGAGAGGAAACTCTGTCAGACGCTTTTTCAGCTTCTATCAGCAGCAGCAGCCAATGCACCAATGGTACCTACTACATAATAGACATAACATGACCCACGCGGGTGAGTAGTCAAGATATGGTTTTCTTAGTCTATTCGCCTTTATGAATTAATAGCATCTGTTTTGGAAACAGATGAGCTTATATCAGCCTGGGTATACCTTAAGGCCGCTAGTGCAGTTGCTTGTGCATGTTGCTGCACTGACTTCATACATCGTTTTCCTGACCTAGGTTGCCTTAATACAGATGAGCCCAGGAGAAACTAATCTGTGTACACGTGCACTGCAATTGAATTGAAGAGAGTCTATACACAGGGTTTCACGACATGTGTGCTTATCAAGATTGCGATTGCAAAGTGGATACCATTTAGTCTGGCACACCTTAGTAAACGCCGAGGCAGAACACCTTTTCCTGTATTTATGTGACCCCTTGTCAGCAACTTGTGCCGTATAAAGTAATCGTGAATTTGCAATGTACACCGGTGCAACCGATGCAAGTTCACTGTGCCGGAGGCAATTGAAACCGGAATTAACCCTACTGTGGTCGTCACCATTGGCCCAGCTCTCAGAGAGTGCCCCCACGCTGGGCATAAGTGGTTAGCACAGTTAACCTTGTGTGAGCACGGGCTAGGTTAATCTGCAATGTCGGCCTTTTTAAGCTTTCGAGGACTTTTTCTTTCAGTTGGGCAACTAAAGACCCATCGGTGCTTCGAGGAACATGCTTCAGTAGGTGCCACCACTGGACATTACTTTTTGAGTGCTCTGTTGCACGGCAGCCAGGCCTCAAGGCAAGCAGGCCCGTCACAGTGCCACCAACAATCACCAAGGTAGATGCTAATCGCATGCCGCAGTAGACGTTTTTACGGTGTTACACGAATAACCTGTATATTTTTGGGATAAAATATAAAGCTTCAGTTAAAATTTCTATGCGAAAAAGAAATTCGTGAAAACAAAGAACATAATGTGACCGGGTTTTATTTATTTTAAATAAAATTAAATAATTGAATTGTTGTGATGTAATAAGATAATGAGCTTAATAATTTCCTTATATATAGGTTAGAGACAGCGAGAGTTCGGTGGTTGACTAAGAGAGCTAGTTCAGTCTACCGGCAGCCTTTCCTCGGTTTTCAAAGTTTCTAGTACTAATAAATAATAACACGGTAGCACACACGTCGGCACTCACGGAAGCACAGATTTATGAATAAAAATTCACTCTCCCTCAGACAAACACGCCCATGTGCATTCAGGCTTGCACACTTTCACAAACCTGCACGCTTGCATATGCATGCACGTGTACACATGCATACAGCCTCATGCTTCGCTCATACGGAGACCCACACTAGCGCCCACACACTTTACCCGCCCCTGGCATGCACACATGATTGCCAAAGCACATGCACACACTGATCTCATTCAAGCAAGCAGAAAAACGCAGCTAGTCGAACTTACAAGTATATTTGCTTGCATGCTCATGCACATGAATACAATCGTGCCCACACATTCACCACATATTGGACCCGTGTACATGTTGGGGCTTGCAGTCACACGCTTGTGCACAAATGCACAAGCGAACCTTTACCCTCCAAAACACATGCATGCGCACAAGCACGCACACTCGCATTTGCACACATAGACACTTGGTCATACACAAACACAGTTTGAACTACGCTCTGGAACATAACAGCTGTCAGCGTTGCTGCAGTCAGCACTGTGAGGGTCAATGTGTGCTCTTGGTCGCTCGGAATGTTGACGAGCAGGTATGCAGTGCAGCTTGCACCGATGAAAACGAAGCCACTGGCATCTCCACAAGATGTAATCAACGCGATGAAGTCAGGAGGCTATTTTCTCTTTGTGCAGTGCACTGTGAGAGCTGGAGAAGGACGACACGTCTGCTCACAGCTTCGAGAGCTAAACAAGCTTGCCGGCCAGGAAATTTCACATGACCGAGTGGCCATTCACTCATGCCTCCACCCAATCAGCGGGGAGGAATCGGCTGCCGAAGCATTATGCACTCCTGCCTGTCAGGCTAGGGCAGGGCACCATGGCGGTCATGCCACGCGCACAGCACTACGACTTACACCTGGCATCATCGTGCCTTTTCTGGCAGCCCTAACGTGGCACTTTGTAAAAATACTGTAAAACTGCACCTGGCAAAGCTCAGCCTGCTTTTTTTTCCTGTGAAATAACGACGGTTAATGCTGTTAAATTACGGTTCGTCGTGCTGAGTAATCGATTCACTATCAAAGTGACTCGTTTGATGTGGCAACTTAGAGGCTAATAAGCTGATAGCCACATGTATCATTCAATATTTTTTTTAATAAAATTTTGACCAGTCGAATAGCCAGTACTTGCAGAAGTAGCAGCTCGATATCTTCATACGGCTTTGACTGCACAAGGCCTCGGAGCTGATTGAGATTAGACCTGTGCAGCATAAATATATTGTGCATTGATTCGGACCAAATTCTGTAAAGGCAGCTGCTAACCTCGTGGTTGTAGTGCTCTGAAAAAGAGCCAAGCTCATATAACAGTCTTCGATGCATCAAGCAGGAAATACCTCATGTAGCACAGGTCTGTTCTCTTGCCAACGTCTGTATCCTATTGCCACCAAAATTTATGCTATCCAAGCATTTAAAGGTCGACCGTAATGAGAGAGTAGTTCATTGCTGCTATTCAAGTCTGGACAGCTACCCATACAGAACAACAGTTGGCTGATCTACCCGGAAACAAATGTTAGACCGGAATTGTAAGGCGAGTCATCTGAAGAGGTTCTATAAATTACGGGGTACCCTTAGTCTTTGTGCTTGGTCCACTTGTTACAACAAAGTATACCATCTTTGATGCCAATGGTATTGCCGAGAATGATCAATGTTTTCATTTGTATGCAGAGTTCATACAGATGCCCCTCAGCATTGGAGCAGTTCTGTATTCCAGCTCCATTGGTTTTGTTACAAAGCCTTATTAAAGAGAAGGACATACCTCGTACAAACATCAAATCCTTTGGAGACTTTGCATTTAGTTCGTATGCTCCCAAAGCCTGGAACTCCCTCTAGAATTGCGCCAGAACATTCTCTGACCTTACCACATTTAAAAAAATTTAAAAACACGCATATTTAGGACAGCATTTATTAGGTCCCTGTGATTCGCCTTTCATGTGCTTGTGCGTGCTGACACTGTGCATGCCGCCACTAACCACATTGGCATGCTGACCCTGTGCATGTCAGCCCCAACCATCTTATTCATTTCGTTTGTTTATCAAGCATGATTTTACTCACCATTCAATTGCATTTCCCTTTGCTGCAAATGTAAACGGCCTAATGAGAGATTAGTGTTCTCTGAGGGCGCTTAATCAAGTGTAATAACGTTATCATTATTATTGTAAAGACCAAGTTACTAGTTATGGGAAAAGCCGCTTCGGCTTGCCGCCAGCAGGCAAGTTGGCGGAACTTATCGACCTCATTTATTGGTCCCGAGTGATGCAGGTGGCTGTATTTTATTACATGCCGAATGCAGAATAAGAACCAAATGGCTCTTTTGCAGCTAAAGAAATGAGGCTGGTGAATTGGTCTAGTACGGGCATACTGATTCCGGCATTTGCAGCATCAATGGAAAGGGATCAATCAAAAACATTCAAACAGGAGAAATGATGGCAGTGAATATGTGCCTCGTGGTCAGTGGCCCCTATAAGCCCATAAATACTAAGTTGGTGCACGGCTCTCGTGTGATCGAAAAACTGCGCTGCATTGTAAGCATGCCGTTCAATGCATTGAGCCCACCATGTAGATACGAATATTGTGTACATAGGTGGTCGGTGATGGCACTCTATGTATGGGGGTTACTATTCACGACCATGTCGCTGAAGTTTTGGGTTCGAGTACTGCTGTAGGCGATCCTCTATTGCTGCTGCCAGCGGTTTTGATAGCCTTTAGGGCTCTTCTGCTGCTTTGCAAGAGGCAGTTAAATCATCTAGAACTTTGTACATGCGTACATGCACAGATACAGGGGTACTCACGCTAGTGATAGAGCCCACCTCTTCAGTCCCTAGGCAGTTCATCATGGAGTCAAATGAGCTGATGCATTCCTCACAACGACATTCCTTGGCGAATACTGGAAAGCTTTTCAAATCTGTATCGAAGGCGTGCCAAATTCAATGCCTTTAACCCTTCTCATGTTGGGCCATATGCTCCCTCAGAAGAAGGTCCTCAGTAAGAATGGGATTGTGTGTTTGAAGTGAAAACTGACCATTGAGGGCATCCGGTTTCACGGGTAACCTACGAAATTCACAAAAACCCAGAAACTTTTCTTCTAGGCGTTGGGATTCACTCTCAAACAAAATAAATTTAAGCGATATTGCAGAGATGACGTGGCTCAGCCGATGCTATATTTGAGCGTAGATCCATGTTCCGTATATTGAGCCATGTTGCAGGGGACAAGAATTTAATTCTGGCATCAGTCATTCGCAGCACACTCTCGGCTTAATTTTTTTTGCACATGTAGGCTGCTCTGCTTCGTATTGATTTAGTGTTGCTGTCACGGCTGTTAGGAGAAGATGTTGTATTGCTGCATGACCCTTGGCCTACTGGTATCAGGCGTTCAGGCCTTTTGCCCATGCTACAAGAGATCCTTGACTGCCCTTTATTGCAATTATTAGGTAAATTATTAGCCTGATAATGTTAATGTAAATTTACGTAAATTCAATGTTATAATTATAACAAAGTGTTGTTTTTGCAATGCTATTGGTAATAAATATAATTCATTTATATAGCGCCCCATAAGAACTTAGTCTCTATTCAGGCGCTTCACATATGCCTCGGGGCTCGAGCCCACGACCTCAGTCAGACCTCGGTCGGGGCGAGCACCCTAACCGCTGGCCAAACGAGCTCGGTTAATGCAAAGGTAAATTTTTAACATGACTGCAATTATGTTAGCAGAGCCGAGGCCGAAAGGTTCTTCTACTGTTGCATATAAATGGGCTACATTGATTCAGCTAATATTTTCTTTACTAAATTATGAGAATGGCTATATTCACTATGAGAAATGAAATTGGTTCACATTAATTGTGATAAAAATGCATTTTAGAGCACCCTCGGATAACCAAATATCTTGTTATGCCATATCATAGCGATAGTAATAAAGCAATTAAAGCAACTTCATTTTGCCCTCAGAGAACTTAATTTGACTATATACAATTCAAATTTGCTGCGTATAAAGTGCGATCAAACGGTCAGTGGTACTGAGTGCAATGATAACGAGTATAACATGGTTAGAGGTGACATGCAGTTTTCGTACTTAAATGTGCTTAGTGGCAGCATGCACAGCGCCAGCACAAAGAGGACGAATCAGATGGATCCACTATAATTTGTAGGTTCATCTGATTCGTCCTCCTTGTGCTGAATGCTATGACCGAGTCTGCAGCGGCTGTCGTCTGCTGTAGGGCACGGCGGTGGAGGCATGCACGGTCGGGGCTCATTCGATACAGTCGCTATGGTCACAAGGCATAGGAAACGTGGTGAAGCAGGCATCGAAGATGAAATGTCTCCAGAGTCACCAACTAGCTCCATTCAGTACGTTCGTCAGACTACGCAGCATGCCTCAAGCAGCACCGGATGCTAGCTTACTGGCGTTGCTGGCGGCACTTACCGGTTGACCAATGGCTATTTGTCGACTGCAGCCTCAGTATAATGTATACAGCCTGCTGCTAGCTTGCTAAGCGGCCGAGGCTCGGCCGACACTAAATAGATGACACCATCAAAGCAGGAGACTTCTTATTTTGCTCTACCTCGCAGACTCAAACTCGACGAGCTTCGGTTGGGTATTGTCGCTTGAGCCGGCCCTGACCCCTGACCTCGATAAACGCCTGTGGGGGGGGGACAACCGAAAAAAACGCCCTGCGTGTTCATCCAAAGGCACAATTTTGCACTCGCAGCTATCGTACCAGCAGGTGTGCCCGCACGGCGAAGCTGGCGCATCTCCACCCATGCTCACTGCTTGCTCACCCGCACGTGTGCGCACGCAACCTCTATGGATTTCAGGAAGGTTCCTCAACCCCGTCTGGCTAGCGAACGGTTGGGCAACTGGCTCGCACTGCTTGTGCACCCGCGTGCGCAACCGGCGTGCGCAACCGGCGTGCGCAAGCTTCATGCTCAACCTGCGTGCGCAGCTTGCGCACCACCGTGTGGACTGGCGAGAGAGCTCAGGGTTCAACTATGCCAAGGTATCCAGCCGCAGCCGCTCCCAGCTCTCGTCCGGTGTTTTCCATGAGAATGGGAGAGTGCACGTTGGAAAAGGCATTTTGAGGTCCATGATTATTTTTAGGAGCTATTTATGCCCCGTTCAGGACACCTACCTGTCCGTGGTATCTTGGAATGCTTCCTGTAAAGGGGTCAGTATTTGTACAAGCCTTTTAACCCTGTACTGATCGCATTGGTGAATAAATGCAATGCATTTCTGCCCCAAATTTACAAATAAGAATAAGTTATATAAGCACGAACTCTTTTTTGTCGTGAACTTGAAGCCGTGACCATTATCTATTTCACTACATCTGCACGGGCAACTGAGAAATTGTCCAGCGCACCAAGCCGATAGTGCAGCCGGCAGGGCCGCACAGCGTTCGCACTCGCGTGCACGTACCCACACTGCTTGCTTACCTTGATCGCGTGATGTGCGAGCTCAACGGCTTGTACAGGTGTATGAAAGTATGTATTCTGTTGAGCTGCATTCGGGCACGCAAGCACTACGGGTCCGACTAAGCCATTGCAACCACCAACGCTGGGCATTATTCCTCGAGCGAACAATAGCCTGTATGTGCCGCCTGTACAGGCAACCGACAAAGCGGCCTGCTTGCTCACCCTTCGTACGAAACTGGATCACCGGCTTTTCCAACCATGTGTGCGTGCTCAGCTTGTGCACAAGCACGTTGGTGTGCAAGCGCTACTGGTCACAACTATCCACCCGCACTCACTGTTGGCTCGCGTTCGGTTGTTTTTTGGGGAGAAGATGAGTGCGCATGGAAAACGCGTTTCTGCAGCCAAATCACTAATTTAAACGGGTATGCATGCCCCGTTCTGGACTCCTACCGCCGAGGCCTATGACCTTGCTATTTATGCAAGCTTCCTGGAAATGAGTCAGTATTATGCAGTCGATTTAACCCGGCATTGATAAAGTCTTTGAATGATTGTAATGTTCCTCTGCCAAAAACTTGCAATTCCTTCAAAGAATAAGTCGGTGTGAAGTAGGAAGGTTTTTGTGGTGTACTCAAAGCCTGAACTAAGCGACATTCGGTATGCATACTGTGGCCAACTAGCTTTATTTCTAGACGCAAAAAAAGGAAGATACACAGCTGAGCTTAGAGGGTGGCCGAGGAAGTGAGCTGCATGGATGCAGCAGCTCTGCACGGCTAGACAGCATGTGCCACAATCAGCACCAGTGAGTAGACGTGTGGGAAATGTAAAAGCGAGTCTCACTTTCTTGCCTTTGTAAAGACAAAGCTTTGGTTGCCAATAGTCTATAAGTTTTAGAGCATAGACTACCTTTACCAGTGTGACCTAAGGCTCTGCTGCCGGTTAGCAGGAACAGGTTGTCGCTCATTTCATTGTAGATGGTTAACCTAAATGGAAGATCTGGACTGCTTGTCCAAGAAGGTCAGCGTCTAGACATAGAATCCACGGATGTTCCCTGGGAGAACTTGAAATCTTTCGTGGCACTTTATATTTGTGTAAATATAAATTAATAATGTCAGTGGGAAGGCTCATGTCAATCAGTGAAGCTACTAAATCTGCCCATGCAGGTGACGAGAAGTCCTTCGTAACTTGTTGATTTCATAGTGCCTGAAATACAAAGTCGGCCAAGACCTGATTGATTTCTCCCGAGCCTGTGGATACAAATGAATAGTTGTGCTTCAATATTCCTAAGCTGAACTATTTTAAGCACCTTTAACGTGATCCAACACTAAGTGTCACTTCAGGCTACTCAGAGACAGTTACTAAAGGAGACAGGTACACAAATTAAATCTATTGAAAGAATGATAAGAATGAATTAAGTCAAGCGGTGAACACAACTCGTTGCATGCACACTTTTATGTGGATTTCTTAGTGCAACTTCAAAATCTGCATACTTAGCCAGGTTTGGTTGACTCTACAGCTTCTGATAACAAATGTGTACGTTCAAATCTTAAAATCATAATTGGTTTTCAGTTGTTTCGCATTTCTATAGGACTATCTCAAAGTGCAGCTCTGTGCTCACATTTCAGATGGAGTCGAGATTTGTTTTCCCAATGGGGAAATTCTGTATTACTTAGTGCAAAGTCTTGTGATAGCCATTAATGCTCTTCTACAAGTAAAGAAATATATATTCCAGTGTACCCATTGCGGTGTTGCACACTGAAAATTTAACTGATACTTATAATTTTTATTTGCATGATTTTAAGTTATCATGATGAACTTGTCTCTCTCTGCATGCAAATGATCATGTACCAATCTGACCTAAGTTAACATATGGTTTTAAGTAAAAAATTATTAAAAAGTAAGAAGAAATTAAAAGATTAAAGCATATTGTTAGACGGGCCTTATCCGAACTGCCAAAATTTGAATAGAGACCAAAACACGGTGGTGCCTAGATCAATCTATAGGTAATTGCTACTATAATAAGAATAAAAATAATAATAATATTGCACTTGATAAAGCGCCGTCAGAGAACTCAATCTCTTTCTAGGTGTTTTAAATTTGCTGCAAAGGGAAATGCAATTGAATGGTGAGAAATATCATGCTTGATAAAGAACAAGAATACCACGGTTAAGGGTGACATGCTCAGGGTCAGCATGCAAATGTGGTTAGTGGCAGCATGCACAGTGTCAGCACGCAAAAGCACATCAAGGACGAATCACAGGGACCCACTAAATGCTGTCCTAAATAGGTGTGTTTCAGTTCTTTTTAAAGTGGTCAAGTCAGGGAATTTTCTAACGCACGTCGGGAGTGAGTTCCAGACTTTAGGAGCATACGAACTAAATACACTGCTCCAAAGGATTTGAGGTTTGTATGAGGTATTGGTAGACTGTTGGATTCCGAAAAGATGGTGGTACGATGCCTGGTGGGGAGTAGATTTTAGAGATAGGCTTGAGCCAAAGAATGAAGTGACCTAAAAGTAAGCCACAAAACCTTGAAGTCAATCCGTTGCTTGAATGGTAGCCAGTGCATGTCGGTTAGAAGTAGGGTGATGTGGCAAGTGCAATGCACACGACCGACAAGCCTAGCTGTGGAGGTTACTGTCCGTTGGGGTTATTAAACAGTTAAAAATGGTTAGACTATTCAATCCCAAATCTCGTTTTGATTTAAGCCATTAGTTTGTCATTTTATTCCAATAAATGAACACAATTTTAGTTGCATTCGCTTAAAATTAG
The DNA here is from genome assembly GCA_009760855.2 of Cristatella mucedo. Lineage (NCBI taxonomy): Eukaryota > Metazoa > Bryozoa > Phylactolaemata > Cristatellidae > Cristatella > Cristatella mucedo. The sequence goes on along the minus strand of WPIO01000098.1, from coordinate 730,558 downwards.
CTTTTAAGTGCTGTGATTTCTGATTCCTACTGATTCTTGTCATACTTGTTAATTTTACTGATTTTATAGGGATTCATTAAAATTTAATCTTGTAACTTTCAATGAAAATTGTCTGCTGCTTGAGATTGCAAGCCTTTTTTCTGCCCTCTTTAATGCACACTTTGCGTTGTCAGAACTGCTTAGAAGATAAGAGTCTTGGTAAGGGTGGTAAGAAAATGAGAGCCTCCGACTCCAGTATAGTGCAAATGTTGGCCTTTACATCTGTACAAGCAGTACAGAGTCGTCGCAGACTTGTTAAAAAGACATTATGCTCGATGTTTTTCAATATATGTATACCTGGAAAGTTCTTGGGGAACTTAAATGATGGGCTAATAGTAGTAGTTGGACGTTTGTCAAAAAACCCTATAATGTCATTATATCAATTGCTTAGTGGTTACATTGGGCAGTGCCCAAAGTAAAAAATAGTAAAAAATAACACTAGTAAAAAATGACAAAGACTTGCTTAGCTAAGAACGACTTGCAAAGGCCTTAAAAACGCTCTATCAAATAGCTCGATATGTTTGGTTGCTTTAAATAGAGGCAAGTCCGGGTGTTGTGTGACCTCAGCAGGTTCTGAGATGTAGGCTGTGTTGGTATAACTTTAAAGTGAAGTAGAAACTCGAAATTAGTTAAGAAAGCCAATGGACAGGCAGGCTTCCCAGATTGAATAGCAAGAAACCATACCTTCAAATTCACACACAAACGTGCACGTGCACAGAGATGCCTGCACACATGCACACTCAGTGAGAGCACACACGCGAACACACATATAAGAACATATGCACACTTCCATGCCTGTACGATGGTCCACCTTCTCATGCATGCATACAAAAAGGGACGTTCACGTATACTCACCCAAATTTTCATGCACAAATAAATGTCCCCTTACGCACCGGCACATGTATTCACTCATAGGAATGCAGACATGGGTAGACTGTCTTTGCTTGTTATGCTTGATCTTTCGGCAGCTTTTGACACCATTGATCACAAAGTTCTTCTAGAGCGCCTCTCATCTCGCCTGGGCATCACTGGCACTGCTCTACATTGGTTCAGGTCCTATCTCAGTGGAAAACTCCAGAGTATTGACGTGAATGGACAAAGATCATCTGATGTACCTCTGAAATATGGAGTACCTTAGGGCTCAGTGCTAGGTCTGGTTCTTTTCACGTTTTATACTCTCCCTCTTGCTGATGTGATTGCCAAGCACAATCTAGGCTTTCACGGCTCTGCCAGCATATATCCGGCTGAATCAGCTCAAGATCTAGGTGTCATATTCGAAAGCGACCTTTCGTTAGACGACCATATCAGCTCCACAGTCAAATCTGCCTATTTTGAGCTTCATAAAATTGCTAAAATTTGGGCTTGTTTAGATAAGGATACCACGTTCAAGTTGGTCCACGCATTCGTGACATCTCGTCTTGACTTCTGCAACTCACTGCTTACTGGCCTACCAGCATGTGCGAACAGGCGATTGCAGCTGGTGCAAAACTCCGCAGCTAGGCTTGTCTGTCGTGGCGTCGCAGTTGCCACATTACTCCACTTCTCGCCGACCTGCACTGGCTATCAGTCAAGCAACGGATTGACTTCAAGGTTTTGTCGCTCACTTTTAGGTCTCTTCATTCAGCCTCAAATTCTTCAGAGACCGTGCATTTAGTTCGTATGCTACCAAAGCCTAGAACTCCCTCCCGACCTGCGTCAAAACATCCCCCGACCTGACCACATTTAAAAGGAACCTAAAAACACACCTATTTAGGACAGCATTTAGCGGGTCCCTGTGATTCGTCCTTGGTGTGCTTATGCGTGCTGACATTGTGCATGGGTCCCTGTGATTCGTCCTTGATGTGCTTATGCGTGCTGACACTGTGCATGCTCCCACCAACCACATTCGCATGCTGACCCTGTGCATGTCACCCCTAACCATATTATTCATTTTGCTTGTTTTTCAAGCATGATTTTACTTACCATTCAATTGCATTTCACTTTGCAGCAAATTTAAAGCATCTAGAGAGAGATTAAGTTCTCTAAGGGCGCTTTATAAAGTGAATTATTATTATTATTAATATTATAGATACGCACATAAAAGCCACACACATATGTGCATATACGAGTGTACAAGCACACATATAATACCACCATGTAATGCAAAAATATAATATAATGCAATGTAATTTAATGTAATGTATCTCCGTCTGTAACTCCACAAAGTCATAAAGACTATGTGTGTGCTACTTAGGAGAGTTTGGTATCGAAAATGAGGAGCAAACCTTTGCCAACTTGGGGAGTTTTGCTGGACAAACCTCCTATGCAAATAAATGAAGACTGATAGCAGACGGATGAGCTTTTACGGGCTATCACTACAGCATGCACGAACCAGGACCTCGGGACCGAGGTCATAAAGACAGTCACCTTACATAGCGTGCCATCATATCTCACACCGAACACGTGCACACACACGTGCACACACGCCTGCACACACACACACACACCACACACATAATCACTAGCGACACATATTGCGGCGCACGACACGTATGCACCCAAATGTGGTGAGCATACAAGACCTGTCAGCTTTATGTGGCATCTTTAGTTGTGACTCCTCTGGTTTTGTTGTCCTGCTTCCCTGAAAGTGCTCATTTGATGTGGCATGCTGGATGGTGCCATTAGTCATACCTGCTCCATCTCTGAACGCTCCTATCCTGCACAATCAGAATCCTTTACTTTATCTTTGACTGGTCGGCAAAGCTTGCGTGTGTCGCACTACTCTATATTAAGCGATCTGTCTTATGAAAATACGATAATTTAATCTCTATATAAATAGCTATGTGCCAGACTATCGATTCGCGGTCGTACTACTAGTCGTCAATGTGTCACAACTTGCCGGTGGCTAATGATAGCTATCGTGACTATTAGGACTCCATGAAAATGAGACGAATGGCCGTAAGCTGTCAGCATTCTCGTGTAAGGCAATAATTCCGTTAAAGGCAATAGGGGCTGAACACAAGAGGGGTAGTCAGTCGATTTGCATTGACAGGATCTAAAAGAAAAAAAAATCTGCGCTTGGTCTGAGTGAAACTTAGCTAGTTAATTTACTTCTCAGCTTTGGAAGGCTGCCACGAGAGACTCTTCACCTAATCAAACACGGCCGGCTCCAGTGGTGCGATTGGCGATTGACGTTGTTCACCTACGTCCCGCTAGCATACAAGGATTGCTCTTAGGTCAGGTTTCAGCTTGGTTTAATAGTACATGCTCACAGACTGCTTTTAAGGCCATCACCCTTGGCTTTCAAGTGCAGATTGCAAGTTCCATTGAAACATGTAGTACTCATAATCAGCAGTCGGGTTTGAGAAAGAATGCTCAGGCGACTTACACTGGTCAATTTGCCGTTATTTATGAAGCAATGAAGAATCATTAAAATTATAATCGGAATGCACAAGGGCCGATACATAACAGTCTTTTATTTATTTGCATTTTAGGATGTTTGCTCCAGCAAAACTCCACAAGTTGGCAAAGGTTTCGCTCCTCATTTTCATAGACAATTGTTCTGCCTAGAAAGCAAGATCACTTTGCAATAAAGGTACAGTTAGATAATATCTGAGAAAGTTCCCCCCCACTGTTATGGCGATTGTAAGGAGAGTTTAGTGTAATTTCGCAAGAGCAATGCTTCTGGTCAAGGCTTCGGTTAGTCGTGCCTTATCTGCAGCCTTCCTATGTTTGCATGAAATACGGTGGAGGGTCAATCAGATTAGAAGAAGTCATCTTTATTTCTAAACACGTCTTCTCGTGGTTCGTGGCAAATTAATATGATATGGGGTCCATGCATGACGTATTTTAAAGAGTTGTTACGATGTAAGCAGTGCGAGCAGTACTCGCTGTAGGTACACAGCTTTCATCTACCACACACAAAAATCTGCGGCGCTGTTTAGTCCTAGAAAATCACTAGAAGGCACCGATCGGAGAGATTATGACTGGAGCTTGCAGCTCAAGGTGCGAGAACCTCATAAACAGAAAAATCGCTTTCCCACAAACAGAGCGCTGCCAAATTTTCCTGTGACTGGAGAATGTTTTACGCCCGATCTGGATCCACGTGCGCGACAGGCTGCACACACCATCACTGCACAGCTGGCGGTGGCTCTTCTATGTCAATGGCTAACCATCCTTACACACCTGACATAGGAACCCAGCGCGTGTTATAGTTGGCTTAAATTGTCAGTACGCAGGAGAGTCTCACAAACAGCACATTCAGTATAGCTTTGGCTCATTGCAACGAATCCAGAGTCTTTCCTGTATGCTAAATGCTGGTTCAAATGAACTTACGAATCAGATTAGAAGTAAGGATTACCTCGATTAACCACTGTCGTCAAGACAACATAGGTTCTTGGGAACACGGAGCTCGAGATAAAAGGGCTGATTATTATGAATGGTGTAAATCCCGAGTCCCTTCAATTACAGCCAACCACTGCGCGATTTTGCATACTGTATCGAAAAATTTATAATATAATTGTTGTGGCGATTAATTCCTCACATACTGCTATACACTCCACACCCTGACGTAGCATTAGAGGCACAGTATTGCCATTGCTCGTGCGGCTTCAGATTCTTAAAAGCTAGGCTGGCAGGAAGTAACTGCGGGATTACGAGGAGAGTGGGAGAAAGAGAACGAGGAGATATAGAGAGGCTGGTGGTGCAGTATTGGCAGCCTAGGAGCAGAAAGCAGTGAATCAAATGGTTTCAAAAGGGGCTAGCCGACACTTGCACCTTAGGTGTTACAATAATAATAGCATATCGTGGGCGACTGGGAAACTGCGGCTGTCTCCCCAACTCACGGATGACGTATCGCTTGAGTGGATATCATTTTTATGCCGTGAGCTGTACAAGCAAAAGTGGTCACAGCCGGCCATGCGGCTATGTCCTGCTGTGTCTGTAACTAACAGTTTCTGATATGCATGTGACTCGGCCGACGCTGCTGACAAAACATACCAAATATTAACTATTGCAATTCTATGTACTGTTTTAAGTATGGCTATGAATGTTAAGTTCTTAAGGTCACATGACATCCAGCTCACTACTTCCGGACGACTTACAATATCATTGTGCACACTGATCATATACACCGGCAGAAATATCAACAATCATTCCAAAACTACCTCCATGCTCAACTGTAGTGATGGGAGACGAATAGGGTGCAGCATCTGGGCAGTATTTCACCCCGTCTGCGCTGACAGCCTTCGCCAGCATTTCTAAAGTGGAAAGCAGCAGTATGACACATACACGCTTCTGAATCTGTCTGCTATTTTTTATGGCCAGATAGTGGCCGCTCTTGGAAAACTCACTCACGAGTGCCATTGACTGGCTGTCGTGATTCTTTCGTCGCGGGTCAGTGACTGCTGGCACACGGAGTTAGACGACAAGCGGGAAGGCACCAGTTGTCTACAGAAAGTCAACCGGGCGGCTTGATGCAGCGCTATGTGCCATTTGGCATGAGATATGCGCTGGAAACCCGGCAAAGCTAAGCTGCGAGCGAGCACAAAGGAGCCATTAACTAGATCATTCAAGATTCGACTTATGATCCTCGGCTGACTCGGCGAATACCAGCCGCCACCATTCACCATCGCCGGAGTAGCCGGGATACCGCGCTACTGCTGCATGTGCTGCTGTTGCTTGCTGCTGCTGCTGCTGCTGCTGCTGCATATCCTCAGCCACTCTTGGTTGCAAGGCACCGATGCAGTAGATCGTTAATGCGCGCTGCAGGCATTTCGTTGCAAAATGACAATAAGCGGTGCCGCTGACGCCTACTTTAAATTGGCACCATGCTCTTCGTTGCCCTGAGCCTCGTCAAGTGACAATTCTAGATACCAGGAATCTTAGCCTCCGTTTGTGGGCAGCATGCTTCTTAGCTATTGCAGGCTTGAACAAGATATTGCACAGCATACCCACCGGAGGTAGAGGTAGCAACGAAGCTGCGGCAGCAGTTGAATGGACAGGCGACTACCGTCTGATTTGCATGCCTTTAAGAAACCATGTAATTGCAATGTAGTATCATCTCTCCGTAAACCTCATAGAGCCATAAGACTATATTGGTGTTATGCAAGGAGGGTGCTGACTATTGTTAGTGACTGGCCAAGAGGCTTTCAGTATACATTCGATAGTTACCAGACTTCGTCTCACGCAGCAAAGAAAGTGGGAAGCCAGCAGGCGTGAAGGCAGTTGAGATAGTGAGTAGCATGGGCGCAGCTCAAGGACTTGCTTGCCTGCATGGTGGGTTGATCTGCCCTCATCTTCAAGTGCAAGCCATGGAAGCTCTCTCTGGCACTGCATTATCACTTACTGTTACTGGAAACTCGGCAATGCCATCTCTGAGTCATATATCCGCTGGCCTAGTTTTAATGATAATGGTTCAACTGTCGACGGCCGTGGCATGTTACATTTCGACAGGAGTTCTGTGCATCTCCCTACCAAACCGACTGCGGAGTCAAGCATTTCCAGCAATGCAACGCAGGCCAGCGTGGCTTAAGCTGCCGCACCGGAGCCAAACAGGACGATTTGCCTCCCTCAACGAGAGGCCAGCTGCGTCTGACAAGCGTGCAACTTGCATTGCGTGCACCCGGCTGAGGCTTGGCCGCGGCTACAGCGCCAACGGCTGGCTGCCGGCGCAAAGCAAAGGGCTCTATTTTTTGGTTCCCGACAACAAAACAGTCTGACCCCTGAAATGCTTCTCTGGAGAGAGGGCACTACCGAAGGTGACTCATTCGTCTCCCTGGCCGGCCAGTCCAGTCCGTCGTAGCCGTCACGGTTTTCGGATGCCTCCCCTCACTTACAGGAACGCTTTCCCGCAGCTCTCAGCCATCGTGCTTGTTTTCTTGGTAATTCAAATCCAGTTAAATGTTTGCAACGCTGATTTTGCAGGTAGATATGGCCAATTACATTACTGTGCACATAGTTTCTGGCTTTAATAGGCAACCGAGCAAAGGTCTTCTCTTGCCTGGATGGCATCCACAGCTACGATTGACCCTAGTGCTGCTGCCGCTTCTGCAACTGCAGCGGGCACCAGTGTATCTGCTCTGCAGCAGCATCTGCTGCTGTGACAAACACATACACCGCATCTGCTGATGTACGAGCTGCTGCTACTAGCCTGCTAGGCTGATGCTTAGCCTCTCTCCTGCTTTACATGCATAATAATAATTCATTTATATAGCGCCCCAAGAGAACTTGGTCTCTATTCAGTTTTCTTCCACATATGTGCCTCGGGGCTCGAACCCGACCTTATTCAGACCTTGATGCAAGCTGTAACCGCTAGACCAAACCAGCTCAGTGATAAACTTTAGCCCTACTCAGCTGCCTTCCTACTGCTCTTACTGCTGCTTCTCATTTGTAATGCCAAAGATGGTTGCGTCACTTTGTCGCCAAATACCATATTAGATGCCTTTCCAGTGCCATTATCCTTGCACCCATGGAGTGACAGCACTTTTGCACAGGTCTGCTGCTGTCCAATGCCACTGTCACTGCTGATACAACAGCAGCTATTACTCTAATTGGCTGCCACTATAGTTACTGCTGTTTTAAAACCTCCTTAAGCCACGACAATTGAATACAGTTTATCATGCTGTAGCAAACTAAGAGCAATAAAATTATATTGTTCAAAATGTGGAATTAGATGCTCCCAATGTTCTTAAGTAAACAATAGTAAAGGTCGTTCGACCCACGTAAAGGTCATGACTCTGACTTGGGGGAACCGCTGAGTTAGAAGGTCTTAGTTTTCGAGTTCTCATTAGTACTTGTAATACTCAAAACGAGCAGAGTTCAATGCGGCACCTCTCTAGTTGAAGCTGATTATGAAGGATCCTTATTCTTATAGTAGTGACAAAATAATATGGTCCTAATCTTTTTATCGCAATGGAGCTTGGCAAGTGCTTATAAATATATGAATGAGTATGTGTGCGCTCAGGCTTGTTGAGTATGTGTGCATGCGTGTGTGAGTGCCTTTTCCTCAGGCTTACAAGTGCCCTAAGAGTATGCTATCTACATAGAGTCTACAGCTGCTGAATATGAGCTGTGATGCAGCACACTACAGTAAAGCTGATTTACTTGCGCGACCTCGGTCGGGTCGTAGTGTTCGATTCCGGCGGGCGATTCTGTATCATCACTGCCAGCGGTCAAGAATAACTGCTCAAAGGCTCTCTTCTGTCGCTATGCAAAAGGCGCAGTTTTAATCGGCTAAGTTTTTGGATGCATATGCTGGGAGCGCGGAGGTTGCTAGTGCCAGCCATACCTGTGTTAGTGTATATGATTTCGCGCGTTGCATCATTTGTGCAAACATTTGGCTGCCTGCGTGCTCACTCTGTTGATGCAGTATGCCATTACCCTTCTGCCCAGAAGTATCGTAGACCACATCGACCAGATGCTCGCGCCTGCCATCAACAACGCATGTGCATACTTACCACGACTACGATGTCGATGTGCCAAATCACACATATGATGCGTTCGGTACTAAAGTGAAGTCGTTTTTCTTCAGCATGTGGCCAGGATCTCACAGCAGCAGTGGCGAGCAACCCAAGCTTTGTATTTATTGTGCCTCGGTCGAGACCCTTTCAGTTAAGTTCCGTGTGCAACCTTTGAGGAGTGCTCCTCTGGGTCCGCTCTCTACTGAATATTTGATCCGCACCATCCCTTGGGAGAGAGAGAGAGAGAGAGAGAGAAGGGAGGACAGATAGCAATTATCCATTAGGCGCCCAACCAAACCTTCCCGCTGCCGGTGACATATTAGGCTAAACTATATAGGAGCCTTCTTCAGTGCCGGAACAGGCTGGCCAAAGCCCCAGTGTCAGACTGTATGCAGGGCAGGCCCGGCATCAGCTTAGGAAGATGGCTTCGTGCAGTCACGCGAATAGCTCTAATTGATTCTGGTACTGTGTGAAAGGCGGCTCAATAATTACGGCGCTGGCAGTGCTGCACCATCGATCAAAGTGCCTGTAATGTGGCTCCGTCTGCATCGACTTCATACTGCAGGAGCTTGGAGCAACCTGCCTGCATCATGAGTCGCTCACGTGCAGGATTGGCACAATTCTGAAGCCTCTCCCCCTCTTATTATCGACAGGAATGCTCCACTGCTTTCGGTGAGTGATCCGGCGTGACGGAAGCGGCAGTGCGCTGGCCCAAGCTTCGGACTACAGTTTCTTCCTGCAGCTTGCAAGACTGCCAGCCAGTCAGGATCATTTCTGTGGACGTCGGCAGATGCAAGCCTGACAAGACACAGATCAGAGTGAGCTTCGGAGAGATGGCGTGGCAGATCACAGGACACCCCTACCCAGCCCACCAATTTCTATTCTGCTCTTTAGTTTTTGGTTGGCTTTTTAAAATCTACAGATCTTCCATACTAAATGACGATTGTCAACATATCCGACAACAGAAAAGAATGCATTAAGTGCTAGAATAAGGATGGGTGAACAGGTGCAGTCCCAAGCTTGATTCGGCCTGACAATGACGGTTTGGCCCACGCCTCAACAGCCAGTTTGAAGCCTGCCGAGCCAGCCCTGCTGGCTTTTCCACAGCCAGGCCAGCCCGCTAATAAGCTGGCCACCCTGCTGCCCAAGCTTCGTAGCTTCACAGGCGGCTACCGCTCATACGTTCGCTTATAATTGATCGCACAAACTCTTCAAAAAAAGCCATCTCAGATTAGAAATACGCCACTGACCCCGGCTGGAGAACGGCATCCGAGACCTAATACGGCCATGGGCGAGCAGGGCGGGGTTCCGAGCAGTGCTTCTGAACGCTTGTGGACGTGCTCAAATTACTTTCCCACCTTATGACCACCATGACCTGTCTTGATAGAGCCGCCATCGCAGCGCATCATATTATCAAAATATATAATTATCAAATGCAGCTATCTCTACACCGGCACGCTGCGAGACCGCTCGAGCCTGCTTCTACTCATGCAAAAGCCCCTCACCTGCATGCAACATATTCACAACAAATTTAGTGTGCAAGAAACGGCCAGTGACTATAGAAACCTCTTACAGTCAACAATGCTGGCTCTTCCTTTTCCTGGAACACTGTAGGAGTGGCGCTAAGCTACAAGTTTTACTCAAAGAAACGCATTACAGCCTGCAGAGTGTTGGTACTATTAGGCCTGCTTAGTTAGTGCCGTGCAGCCCGACTTGATCAGAGCTTAGAAACTTGACAGTAACTGGCAGGACGCCCGTTCAAAAACAGCCAGCGCTCTTCAGGTCTGCGTCGTTCAGTGCCGGAAGCAATGCATACCGCTCAAGCTAAGAGCGTGGGCAGTGCAGCAGCCTGACAGCCAAGGCGGCTCTTTTCGATACTCTGCCATCTCGTGGTTCGAATCCTGCGGCTGGCCATCCTTTATCGCACTGCGTACATTGGTGGTGGCCGTAAATGCTCTTCTGTCGCTGCTAAAGTAGGGCTGTTAAATCATAAATCAGCTAGTATTTTTTAATGATTTCTCTGTTTTACGCGCTGACCCCACAAGCTGAAAGCTGCTAAGCTAGCAGAAACACGTGATCGATTTGGTGCCGCTCGGCTTGCTTGTAATCTGCGTTGCCTTGTTTTCGGGTTCCATAGCTTTTGGGAGTGTCACTTGGTGCGCTTTTACAAAACAATATTCCTTGGCTCGTCATAAGCTAAATGGACTGCTTTAATCAATCTTATCAGAATGCTTTGGCCGGTTTTTATATTACAATTGGTTGAGGAAAAGATTAACAACGTGCCCATTACTGACAGCGATGGATATTAGTATTTCTGGTCAACAGTTAAGGCGCTCTTCTCGACTAAGATCGGCTACGGCGTCATGGATCGTTGGGCATATGAAGCCCTTTTGAATGAAGGGAATTCACAGTTCTCTGAGTGCTACTTCAAATATTGACTGACTTACATTGTCACGGTGACCGGCTGTTCGGGCCTTACAGCCATCCTTCGACTTCCTTGCGCTCGGGGCTGACTTCCTTTGCGGTTAGGCTTTCTCCCTCCGACAATATTACGCTTATTCTTTTAAAGCAGGGTCCCAAGGAAATTTGCCAAATGTCTCAGTGAACAGTGCTGGGCTACCCGGAAGGACCCTCATCACCAGCAGTGCTCTCTGATTTGACCACCATGTCCAGCTCTCAGAAATGAAACACATGTTCACAACTGGGCACTTTGACCGGCCAGCTACCACAAGCGTGATTCATGTTAACAAACTCAGCAAGCGATGGGCACTTTGCCATATCATGCTAGTGTACATCAGTGACCAAAGACTTATTTTTCAATAAACCAAGTTTGAAAATGTTGCGCCAAAAAAAATCAAGGCTGATTCAAACAACCTCTTTAGCCACTAGCGACAGAAGAGCTACGGCTATCACCACCTTTACAGTGGCAATACACAGAATCGCCCACGGAGATCAGGCCCGGCCTCAGGACCAAAGGTCGTGAAAGCAACCGCCATGTATGCATCACGGCTCCACCTGTTGTTCCATGCAAACGTGTTAACGTCAGTGATAATCTTGATCAAGTCTAAGAAGGAAGATGTGGAGAAATAACGGCACTAAATCTAAGAGCCTAAACAAAACGCAACTTACTAGTTGTGGCAGGGCCTAATCACAAAATTGGAAGGTGACTTAAATTGGCTCTGCCCATTTCTCTCATTTGCATCAGTTAGAATCAGGTCATGTTAAAAGCGGCCTCTCGTTAGACGACCACATCAGCTCCCGAGTCAAATCATGCTATTTTCAGTCTTCCGTAACGTGCATAAACTATGCATCGTGGAAGGAATAAGGATACGACGTACAGAGTTGGTCCATGCATTCCGTGACATCTCGTCCTCGACCTTCAGCCCGCTCACTGCTTACTGGCCTACCAGCATGTGCGATCAGGCGATTGCAGCTGGTGCACAACTCTGCCGCTAGGCTTGTCTGTCGTGAGCGTCGCACTTGCCAGCCCACGAACCACATTTGCATGCTGACCCTGTGCATGTAACCCCTAACCATGGTGTTCATTTTGTTTGTTTTCACGCTTGATTTTAACGTTACTATTCTATTGCGTACACTTTGCAGCAAATGTCAAAGTCACCTAGAAAGAGATTAGTTCATCTGAGGCGCTATCCACGTGCAATGTGATCATCATTATTATTATAACTACTCAGCTCAGACCGCCGCCGAAACAGTATCAGTGTCGAGATATCTTTTAGAACCTCTTTTTATTTGTCGTAAATTCAAACAATGGGATTGGCGATGACATTTCTCAGCACTCCAACCAAAGGCGAGCTCGGCGCGCTATTTGCGCCCAACCGCGCCGGCCGCGGCCATTTAAGTGGGCACTGCCGCGCGCGCCCAGCGTCGGTACCTCGCGCCTCCGCCGCCAGTCCGCCAGGGCTGCAAGCGAGCTACGCTGAGGCGAGGCCTCGCCGACAAGCGTGCGCGCCGCGCAGCAAGTGCGGCCGGCCCGGCGTCCGCTCAGCTGCCGACCTGCCGCTGGTGCCGCTGCTCAAGCCCCCTAACAAGCGCTCAGACCGAGCCTTCACTGGCACCACCGCCACATCGACGGCCGCGACTTTTGGCTTGCGTGGCGGGACTCTGCGCTTTGTTAATGGTACAGCTGACTGCCAAACCGGCGCCAGAGCGGCATCGCAGAACGGCAGTCGCCGAGCAGTCTGACGAGGCCGAAATGCCAGAGCCAAAGGGGCGGTACTCCCCGCGCGCGCCCCTCGCTCGCGTTGCGAGGCGTGCGCGCGCCCAGCACACACGCGCAGCGGTGCGCCTACATTAACGCTTCGGGACCCGCTCACTTCAAAGTGCGTCCCTTCGTTCGGCCGCGGCGTGGTATTCTCGTCGTCCATTCCCTACGCACACGCCGCTGTGCCGCACTGCGTCCGCGCGACGGTCGCGGCGGCGCACAGCTCAGTCCTCCAGCACGCTAAAGCGCTCAATAGCCCAGGCCGAATGGGCGGGGACGCGCGAACGGAAGCCGGCTCCGCTGCGAGTAGCCGCCGGTATCGGCGCAGCTCCCACTATCCTGTTTTCGCGCGCCCTTTTCTAGCACCGCTTTCGGCGACATGAAAACGCGCTCGCTATACCGTTCGGCCCGCACCGACGCGTCTGTGCGCTCCCGCCTACAGCTCCTGGCATGCGCTGCCGGGTTGAAAACGTCCGAGTTGCTGTAACCCAGCGGCGACTCGGCGATAGAGATCTCCAAACGTAGGCTGCATCGGCTTACCGCAGGCACACCTGCGTGCCACCCACAGTCATTCACATTCGCCGCTTGGCGCGCGCAAGGGATGACGAAAAAGCGGCTGATGCTGCATGTACACCTGATCGCGTGCGTCGGCCTGAGTTCTGCGAGTTCTGATTCCCATCGCGATATCCGCACGCGTCACTACGTCTCGTGCTCGGGCCTCCTGGTAATGGTGACCGGAGGATGGGGCGGCGACCGACTGTGAAGCAGTGCGACTAACAATGACCACACTTGGACGCGTGGCCGACGGAGCGTCGCATCTGCACTTACTTGCGACACTGCTGCAGGCAATTATCATGCCATATCTCTTCGCGTGGGCTGTCGGACTTCGGCACGCACAGGTGCTCATTTCATGCTAGTGCCAAATTACAGCCGCTGAAGCCACACTAGTTGAGGTGGTTGCATTTCCGGACCTCAGTCGCGAGGTCGTGGTTCACGTCCTGCGGGATGGCGGCTGCTGGCGGTGGCCCTGGACGCCAAAGGTCACAGGCATGAAATGTTGGCCCCTGACAGCGTGCTGAGAGGTCGGGTCATGGGAAAGTACAAACGGGCCCCTGCTGCGATTGTGCACTTGTGAATGCGTGTCGTGAACCCTCCGCTATGAGCTCGCATGTACATGAGCGTGGCATCATACTGTTATGTGTTGGCCGACGTGAGCGAGTCACGTAAGGTGTTAGGCTGCATCAGATGCGTCTCTTCAGTCGTGACGCAGCGTCACCTGTGCCACCAAAATCCGTGCGCTGACCTAGCCTGCATGCGAAGCGCGGCCGCAGTCGCTTGCAGGCCCAATTGCTTTCGAATCGGCCTGGGGATGTCTCTTGGCACGCGTATGCATCAGGGTCCCGTCATCCCTTTCCACGTGTTTCTGGAAGTAACGGTGGCGGATATACGGCAGCTGAGGCGGCGCGGCCCTTGGCAGGCAGCGACGGTGGGACTTACCCGGCAAGGACTGAGAACCCTAGACCAGCCCCTACTGATGCGTGCATCACGTGCGGACAGCCAGCTGGGCTAGCTAGCAGCGTGCACTTGAGACGGTGGTCTGGTCGATGATTGAGACACGTAAACCTAGGTGACGGTAAGTGCCTCAAAGCGGGCTGCAGTCCCGCCAACTTGCCATGGCTGTACGTCGTTCTGGAGTTGCGGTCTGAGCCTGCGGCTGCTGACTCTGGGTGTTCTGGTTTCGCATAAGCGACGCGGCTCCAGTCCGCACCGATCACTGGATATGCTTGCAAATGGCTTCGACGGAGAAAGCCTCGAGAGGAAGAGGCTTGCACCTGCCTGTTTACTACGGCCCCCACACAGCAGCAGCCTTTGCGAGTCACTATGCCCTCAGCCGCTCGTGCCAACTGTCTATCCACAGTGGGCGGAGTGAGCAGCATTATATGTGCATCAAGTGGTTTGTCGCATGCTAGAGCTACCTAATAAGCTGGCTGCATGCCATCTCCAGCGATTTCCTCACTCGTGAGCAAGGTCTGCCTTTTTCAGCGATTAGTGAGTCGCTTGCTTGAGGCTATTTCGTTTGTAGGATCTGTTGGAATAGTAGACACAATCCAAATATCGTGGAAAATCAGCCGACACTTGAGGATGGCAATGCGATAAAGCCGATGGCTGGGCGAGAGCAGGTACCTGGCTCAGTATGCCTGACTGTTGCTGAGACAGGGCAGCGTCCAGTGGCTGTGAGCGATCAGTGTGAGCAAAGTGCTTCCGATGCAGCAAACTCAGCCGTGTCTGTGGGCTATGCGCTTTTTGATACGTTCTGATGCACACGCCCAGGATAACGTGCCAGATGCACAGCACGTCAGACGTAGAAGTGCATAGTTTGATGCTCTCCAGAGACGCACTGGGCACACGCGCTATGCCTGCACGTAGCGGACGTCTGCTTCGAGCTGTTGCCTAATGTTCATTCAATAAGGCTAACTGAACCCTAAGCTCGATATGAGCCCACTGATACTGGTGACTCTCTTGATGCGCCCGGCTGCCAATTTACCTATGGCTTGATGATTTTACCCTCCTCCGCTGATGGTTCAACTGCGCATCTGTCCATGGTATTTATTCTCTTTGCTTTCTTTGTGTCTTTATTTCCTTGTCTCTTTATTTCTTGGCGA
This sequence comes from Cristatella mucedo, assembly GCA_009760855.2. Lineage (NCBI taxonomy): Eukaryota > Metazoa > Bryozoa > Phylactolaemata > Cristatellidae > Cristatella > Cristatella mucedo. The sequence goes on along the minus strand of WPIO01000098.1, from coordinate 715,196 downwards.
CTACTGCTTCTGACCGACCGCCTGCGAGTCGAGGCGTTGTCCGCAGCTAGCGAGACCTTTGCCAAAGAGTCCGCCGGTTCAAGCTGTCCACCGAAGCAAGGCAGGTAGCTGTTTGCTGGGAGTGTTTGATCCGTTTTTCCAAAACTGTGGATGTCCACCATGCTCAAGCCTGGGCCTTGCTGGGCCATCCCATGCTAGCGAGGAAATACTCGCTGAGCTAAAGCCTCTTTTGCACTAGCGATCAGCAGAGCCTTTACGGCTATCACCACCGCTTGCAGTGGCGATAAAAAGGATCTCCGACGGCAGGGGTTTGAGCCCGACATTTGGATGAATCGTAATGAAAGCAACCCCCTTCTCGCTGAGTTCCAAGACTGCGAAAGGTCCGCTTATTCGGCACCCAACGGTGAAAGTCAAGTCAGACCCGTCAGGCTTGGTGTAGCGCTGCCGAATTATCTGGCTTCGCTGAGGCCGGATGTCGTGAATGGGTGCAACTCAGGTGACGCACTCATTGCTCAGCAGGCCGTTCAGACCCGTCCTGTGAACTCACCCACGGTTCTGAGATGTCTCTCAGTAGTGCTATGCCCTCTTCATTCTAGCGCCGCCGTCCATTGCTTTCCTGCTGACTTACGACTTTCACAAAAGCGGTCCATACCATACTGTCTGTTTACTCCCTTGTTAGATTTTGCCGAGAAATGTTAGTTTGGGACTTGATTGTGGTTTCCCACGCGCAGAAAAGTCAGCTCGCTCACATAAGCCTACTGCATTATGCAAAGATGACCAGCTGCGTGTTGCTGCTCAAAGCCACTGAAGCTGCGCTGTTGCCTGCCTCGATGAGTCCCGTTCTGCTGCAGCTGCCTACTATCCCTTAGACGTAGCTCCTTCTGCACTGGGTGCAGCGACGTGCTACTGGTGCTGCGCTTGCTTTCTGCCTAATTTTCTCATGTAGATGTCCTGCTTCCTGCTGCTACGTGGCGGGCTTCCACTGTGTGCTGGAGGTGTTGTCACTCATTTCAATGGCACTGCGCGCACTCGTCCACTCAGCTTGCACCCGCCATCACGGCTGTCTGCCTGGAATCGCCAGTCCCGCGTAGGTTTGCAAACCTTTCATGCTAGTTGCGCTGCCTTCAATGTCACCCGCCACTGTTTCTTCATGCTCGCAGCTACCGTGGGATAACGCTCACGGCAGTTTGCAGCTGTTACACACTTACACTGCTATTATCTGCGGCTGTTCTCTGCTGAAATCACCTCTGCTTGTGGCAGTCAGTGGCTGCCGTGTAGCATATTACTTAGTCATTCCACTGTTTCAAAGTTTTCAAGAAATGGTCTCTCATCAGTTAGGATCATCCGCATAGTAGCTGCTCTGTGAAATCAGCCCTGGCTTCTGTGCCTCTTGTAATGTGATTCTGATGATGGAACTCTGCTTCTTTCACAAGTAGTGGAACACGGGATTCGCGAGCCTGCAAGTACAGGTTTGCTTGTACACACGCCCAAATGATGCGATAGTTTTCATGATGTGGTGTGGTTGTGGGTTTTACGATGTACGGTGGTTTGTGTGTGTACGTGTGTGTGCGCATCTGTAGGTCCGCTGCGTTTTCTTGTACGAGGAAGTGTGTGCGTGCGAGGTGTGCGCGTTGTGAACATCTGATACGCGTAGCGTTGCCTGAGAGTCAGGATTCCACGCACGCGTGTGCTGATGAGATCGCCAATGCTCGATGTCTCTTTCAGGCTTTCGTTCGTGGATGTTTGCTGCAAGCCCTCACTGTCCATGCAGCACTCAGCTCATGAGGCTCGTAGCATGCCAGGATTGGCCAAGCGACTAAGAAGCTTTGGCGTTTGCCTAGTGCTGGCAATCTGTAGTGATGAACTCGGCGGCACTGAGGCCAAAATGCTTCAAGTTAGGGCTGCAAAGAGATCACAGCTGCAGACTATTGAGCCTCTACTCTACCGTATTCTTGGTAAAATTCGTGCACGCGTGCCCATTCTGCCCATCGATACAGACACCTGTCCGAGACGAATTCTTATGTCTCGGCCTCCCTCCAGTCAATCTGCCGACACTATCGGCGCAGTGCCACTTATCAGCCGCCTGTTTGCGCAGCTCATCTCAAATGACTCGCCTCCATGAGCACCTAGATTGTCCGCACCCAGGTGCTGAGCATACGAGGATGTATGTCCAGTCGCTGCCAGAGAGCGAGCTGAAGGTAGATCGCAGATGGCTGCGGCTCTGGCTGCCACCAAAGTAAAGCTGCCGGTAGACTGCTCGGAGAAAGTCGTGGTTCCACGTTCACCGAAAGACTCCTTCTCGGCGCCTGTGCATGACGCCCAGGAACAGAGTGCACTTGCAATTCACCCAGTTGCAAGCAAGCACTGGGCAAAGGTGAAGCCGACCGATAGAGCCAGGGAGCAAAAGTGCCATTCTGCATGGTTTGGTCGGCGCTCAAGTGGCCCACCCCTACTTGCACTGTCGGCGTGCGGTGGTGGCGTAACACTGCTACCCTCCGTGCGAGCACTCGAGTGGCAATGCCAGGCCACTTTGTAGCTCCAGGGCAGCGTTTCCACCCAGGCAAGCTGCCTTGGCTTACGCAGGCTTACATGCGGCTGGCTGCGCTGCTCGAGGCAGGCGCCCAGCTGGTGGTTACCAGCAGCCTCAGCCTGCAAGAAGCGAGCGAAGAGCCTTCCCTGCCTCATATCACCATCGCGTGCAGCGGCACTGAAAGGATCGCTGTGGCGGTTCTAACACGCACGAGCTTGGGACCGAGGTCGTGAATCGACTCGCAACCTCGTGGCCATCCACGCCACCCGCCTGCAGCAGCGATTCAGGCTTGGGACAGATGGCTCACTCGGTATATTAGCAGACTGGGAAGGATTGACCCTTACATGCTCCCATCATTTAAAGTAATTGTGTAAAATGTTGATGCACTAACAAGCTCAACAAAATTTTCTAAGGCAAAGCCTAGACATTTGCTCGATAACGGCTTTTAGAGTCCGTGATTGTCATTCGAGTGATTCTGTGGACAGCCTTCACCTTTTGGGTACCCGGCCTAAGCAGTGCTGTTCTGGCGTGACAGTGGCTCATCGAAGTGCTTGTGTCTGTCGCATTGACTCGCTTGCCTCTCAGGCTTCGAGCAGCCTGTTCTGAATCGACAGAACTCGCAGAGATTGCAAGTGTTCTAATTTCGTGTGCCACCTCCGCCTCTGCCCCCCCCCTATGCTACCACGAGTACTCAGCGCTTGTTCTCTTAGGCGTGGTGCAGGCTTTAGAGCTGTCAGCGTGTTCAAAAACTGACCGAAAAAGCTTGGCGGAGCACTCGTGGATATCAATTCTTTCATGCAAGCCCTTTGCAAGACTCTAAGCCGTCCATTCAACAAGCCTTTTCTGCGGAAAACACAGTATGGTAAAATGCAGAACGAGCGCTGAGGCTTTCAAACAGCCGTGGAAAAACTGGAGAGAGACTAGCAGTGTACATCTCCCAAATGACACCCTCATCTCCCTGCCAATTGTCTTAGTAGCTGTCAAGCTTTTTTTTTTTTTTTGTTTTTTTTTTTTTTTAACACGGCTGACCCAGCAAAATTGCACTGACGTGCGCGAATTTCCTTGATTCGGCTTTTAGGCAGGTAATGAATGTACTTTTGCCTTTGCACACCCCAACGCCAAAATATAAGCTCAAGACTCAACCTTCTTCGGGGGGAGAGAAGTCCTCTAAGCCCAAGTTCCGGCAGTGAGTGCTGGCTTACCTGCTGGGCAAAACCGGCAGCTTTGCTCCTGGAGGTCTGCGACCACGTGCACCAATACACGTGCGTAATTCATTGCTCCCCCCCCTGGCGTTCTTGGAAGAACACGTCTGGCAGTTTCTTCACCGGCAGCGAACTGCATGTTAGGTAAGACGGTTGCTTTTCAAGGACCCTCAGTCCCGAGTTGTTGGGGGTTCAACAACGTGCATGGAAGCCGAGTGCTTCCTGCTGTCCATATAGGTCGCGATAGCCGGCTACAAGGCGCAGGCAAGAAATGATGGACCACGGCTGCTTTCCAAATACAGGCAACCAGAGTTGAAAACGCGTTATCACCTTCGCTGTTGTCGGGCTGCTCGGAGCTAGGGTCGCCAGACAGAGGCTGCATCCGAAACTCGTGGACACAGCTTGTCGTGTGCGACCCAAATCCAGTTGCAGCTGCTCTAGCCAGCTTACTAAAGGCGGCTGTAGCTACGACAACACGCCCAATTGCCTGCGTCGGCCTGAGATTCTGCTGTTTTCGGCATGCATTCTGCACGCGTCCTTCATATATCCGCATATGCTCCAGGTAACGGTGGGGCTTTACATGGGATTGTGATTAGTTCCCGCAGAGGACTAACACATAGAGACAGAGAGAGATAAAGACAGGGGCAGAGACAGAGAGAGAGACAAAGAGTAGGAGACAGAGAGAGATACAGAGAGAGAGAGAGAGAGAGAGAGAGAGAGAGAGAGAGAGAGAGAGAGAGAGAGAGAGAGAGAGAGAGAGAGAGAGAGAGAGATAAGGATAGACAGATAGAGACAGGGAGATATAGAGATAGACAGAGAGAGACAGAAAGAGGCAAAGAAAGACAGAGAGAGACAGAGAGAAGCAGAGAGAAGCAGAGAGAGAGACAGGGGGAGGGAGAGAGAGAGACAGGCAGACAGAGAGCGAGAGAGACGGAGAGATAGAAAGAGAGAGAGAGAGAGAGACGGAGATAGCCAGACCGAAAGATGGAGGGAGGGTTGGAGAAAGAGAGACAGAGAGAGGCAGAGACAGACGCAGAGAGGGAGGGACAGAGAGAGACAGAGAGAGGGAGAGAGAGAGATGGAGGCAGAGATACAGGCAGAGAGAGACAGACAGGGAGCGAGAGAGACAGAGAGATGGAGAGAGAGAGAGAGAGATGGAGGCCGAGAGAAGAGCTACGTGAGCTGCGACAATGCTCCCGATCTGCCATGCAGCGGCACAGCATGCAGCTTTAATTGCGTGGGGACTCAAGCCCGGCGTGACGTGCTCGCACTTTTAGACTGCTCAGGTCGTAGGGTTTTAAACGTGCAGCCGGCCAGTCTGGTTTTTGCGAATGCGACGAAGCAACGTGCGAATGCCACAAAGGCTTTCTTTCGACTACACAAAACGAGGCTTCCAATTCAGCTCATTTCTTATTTGTACTCAATTCTCTACGAGTTAAAAATTAGTAAGCAGATAGATTTATTTTGTCTGAGCAAAAGCGCAACCGGTCACATGTTTTAATTCCTCGGTTTCGATGGTGGCTTTACCCGGAGTGCAGCTGTTGGTATTGCATGCCGGTATCCTTGCCATAGCCGTCCTCTTTAACGGTAAAGCTTGCCTCAAAAAAATCTGAGCCTCGTCGTCTCAACAGTGCTGGAATCATTCAAAAGCCGAGAATGAGCCGGAAGTGGTCTATCGATAAAAGAAATTCAAGCTGGGCAGACAAAAAGCTTGCCTGATTGGGACTGTGAGAACCCTAGACAAGCCCGACCCGTATATTCATGAGCAGACAGCGAGCTAGTTCTAGCTGGCAGCACGCTATTCTGATGGTCTAATCAATAATCGAGACATTTAATGTTCTTGGCTGGAAGGGCCCTCGGAGCAGCTACAGTCCTTGTGCTTGCATGCCTGCAGCTGAACGAGCTCTGATCTTACGTCAAGACTGCAGGCCGGCTGACTAGAGGGATGGATTTCACAATGAGCTGAGTCACAGCGGTGCTCATTAGATGCTCTTGCAATAGCTGCGGGGAACCTGCCAGATGAGGTTGCATCTACTGTTTGCTACTGCCTGCACAGCTGTGGCTTTACTTCCGCAGTCGCTCAGCTACTTGCGGCTGCTATCCACAGAGAGTGGGGCAGCATTCTGTGCCGCTGGCGTGTGTCATCGAGTGAAGGCCCAGCTGCTGGCGTCAGCTCTATGCCGACTTTAGCGGGTGCCGTGCATGAGTTATGACGCTAGGGCCATGAGCGCCGCCGTTTTTGCCGGCAATCGCTTGCCTCGCTAGCCCTGCTGTACAGTGCAGCTGAATTAGATGATTGTATTGCTGCCATATGAAAAATGCTGCGAAACTTCAAGCTAGCTCTCTGCTAAATTGACTGTTGGCAAAGCGAATACCTGGCTCAGTACCTACTGAGTGTTGCAAGACCCGGCAAAGGTCACCAGTGGCCTTGTGAGCCGTCAGATTGACTACTGCTGTGATATCGGAAACGTGGCTGTCTGTGCGCTACATGCTTTTTTACGTGTGGGACGCACAGAGCAGGTTCAGGTGCAAAACATGCACATCGCGCCCTAGCGTGAACCATAGCCACACGGACATGACGAAAGTTTGATGCTCAGAGAACGACTGCGCTCCTATGCTGGTATGTGTGGCGGTTTGGTCTGCGTTGAGCAGTGGCTTCATGTGCAATACCAGGGGGCACCCCACCAACAGACACGAGTTGAAATTTTTATGATGGCAAGAAGATGCTGGATACACCCGATTGCATATAGCAGTCAGCTTGCTTATTTTGCCTAATCTGCTGACAATATTTCATCTGCTCTCCTGCCGTGGTAGCCAAGCTTCATTTCTCAGCAACTTAACTGCGGCTCTGACTAACCGACTGCGATATTTTGATGTTTCCGGGATTGCACCCCGTGCCCAGTGCAGCCTGCTTAATCTGCCCGCCGGAGCGAAGCAGAATTAGCTCCCTTCTGAGACGTTGCCACAATCGTCTGCAATGCACGTAGCGAGCAACGCCCATCAATCTGGTTCGGGCTTGGGCGCTTGCCTGGGCCACCTGCTCCGCTCAGTCGGAAAATACCAAACAGGACTCATTCGGCGAAGGAATACAAATCAGTTTGACCGTGGGTAAGGCTAGGTGGGGCACCAGCGAAGAAATGCCTGTGGGAACAGCTTTGTGGGGTATTGTGGAAGTCCGACAACGGGAAAGGCTTCGTTGACGTGCTGCCAAAGGTCCGACCGAGGAAAAGCTTGGTGGGGCCATTGCGGGAGGTCCAACCTTAGAGAAGGCTAAGGGAGGCACTACCCAAGGTCTGACCATGGGAAAGCTCAGCTAAGGTGCTGCCGAAGGTCTTACGTTGAGGGGTGGAAAAGGCTGGATAAACAGATGGCCGGAGTAGCTGTACTTGAGGGAGCAGTCTCTGCCTGTGCAATCATATTTCATTGAATTTATTTATCAACCAATTGACTGATTCCATATAGCCATGCAGCCGAGGCTTCGAGCAGCATGCCATAAATCAACGGACGCTCGGCAGAGATTGGCATCGTGTTCTGGGTTAGTGTTCTCCCTCCTTCTCCTCCTCCGCCCGGTGTATGGTACTAGAAAAATCACTGATTGTGCACGGTGACGTGGCATGGTGCATGCGTTACAGCTGTCATGCGTGTTCAAAGAAACCAACCGGAACGTGTGGCCTAAGCTTAGGGGATATCGTTGCCTCGTTTAGCTTCCAGGACTATCAGCTAGCCAGCTAGCCTGTTTCGGCTGAAACAGTCGTTGAATGCAGATTAATCGCGAGGCTACCGACCAGAGTGGAAGCTTTAGAGACACAGCAATGTCACTCGACCCACTTGACCCTCTTCAGTTTTCTGTGCTGCCGTTCTGTATTTTCTGAGCTTGCTTTTGTAAATGAACATAGTAATAAATATTGACAAGTAATCGCTTTAACATTGCCGACCCGACAGTAGATTTTGCATTGAGTGCGAGAATAAGCATGCAGTGAACAGCCTGCGATTGCCTCTATTGATTCGGGTAGCAGCAGCTGCTGTAGAGTCTGTGACACGACCCGCCCTACATTCCTCACTGACATGCTAGCCACGTTTCTTGTAGCACCGAAAGAAAGTCTAGTTAGCGACTATGAAGCAACGCACTTGTGTAATTCATTGCTCGCCATTCTGGGAAAAACCTTATTCCATTTTTTCATGCCGTACCTGACCCCGTTAAAAATGGCTCCAGACCTAATATGGCCGTGAGCAAGGGGCAGGAAATTCCAGGCAGTGCTGACGTCTATCTTACGTGCTCGTAATTACGTAGCCATCCGATCTGCACGTGAATACGTCGACCAGCCTCTGCAACCCTGGCTGTTCTCTGTGGCTTAGAGACTGCACGTGGCTGCTGTTGTATGCATGAACATGCAACACGGCTGCCGGCAATTTATATGCTCATCTCCAGTTTGGGGGGTCAATTTCGCAAGCTAGTGCTCAGTTCTGCTCTGCGATGGCACACTAGGTAAGGCAGTTGCTTTTCAGGACCTCAGTCCTGAGATCGTATGCTCGAGTCCTGCAGCAAGCTGTCCTTTACTGCGCACGCTAGCTGTGGCAAGAGCAGCGAATTCACAGGCATGGAATGGCAACCCTTACTGCTGTCCGAGGGAACGGCGTGTGATTTAAAAATGTGCTCCCAATGCGAATCAGTCTGCCGGTAGTGATGCCTCGTTGGGGGCATTGCCGGAGGTCTGACTGTGGGAAACGCTTCATTAAGGTGCTACTGAAGGTCAGACGGGGGTCGGCATAGGGTTGGTTAGGTTCACTGTCGAACTTGGACTCATTTAGTGCTTCACACGCTGGCCAGTTCATCGTGGGAACTACTGTTTGCGGGTTCCTTCTCTAGTGCACCGCATTCTCCACCTGTCTTGCCCGGGCCGCCTGCTCCGTTTAATCGAAAAAAGCGAAAAGGGGCTAATTCGACACAGGACCACAAAGCAGTTTGACCGTGAGAAAGGGTAGGTGGGGCCACTAGTAAAGGTTTGACTGTGGGAACGGCTTCGGGGGGGGGCGTTGTGGGAGGTCAGCCCATAGTAAAGACTTGGTGGTGGCGTTATCACAGGTCTGACCGTGGGAAAGTTTTCGATTACGTGCTACGGAGATCTTACTGTAAAAAATCTTGATGTGGGCATTTCGGAATTGCCAAACGTGGGAAAGGCTTGATGTAGGCACTACCCAAGGTCTGACAGTGGTAAAGGCTCGGTTAAAATGCTACCAAAGGTCTGACGGGGCGAGGGGGCGTTGGGTTGGTTAGACTAAATGCCGAACTCGACTCGTTTATCGCTTTGCAGCTAGTCAGTCCATCGTGGGGCCTACTATTTGAGGATTCCTTCCCTAGTGCAACGCAGTCTCCACTCTGCGATGCCTTCAACTTCTTTCCAGCCATTTCATGACTTATGTAGAAAGGGGCCACAAATGAGGCTGTTTCTGATCACTTTATTTTTTGTAGAGTATAGACATTTGTATTCTGACACTTGGTTGCTCCTTCTGAGGGCAGACGAGCCAGTACGATTACATTCTCTCACACATAACTGTATCTGCATCTGCCATGGTTGACCATGTGCTGCTGTGGCTGCTGCTGCCGTTTCTACCACTGAAGCTGCAGTTGTCACTGCCAGCTTTAACAGTCCTGTTGCTGCTGCGGTAACTCTAACTTGGACGGCTGCTTCAATTGATGCAGCAGCAGGAGTTGTTGCTGATGCTGCTTCATTACCTCTTGCCTTTTTTGCGGATGTAGTCTTAACTGCTTCTGCTGGTACCGTGTCTTGTTCAGCTGCTTCTTCAGCTGCTGCCTGTCATTTTACAGCCTCTGCTAGCATTGTCACTGCTCGTATGACCCCACCACTAAGGATGATATAGTGACCAACACCCATGCAGCTCAAAGTGCCTCCTTATCTGCTAGTGGTGCTGCTCTCAATGCTGCTTCCGATGTTTTCTGATTCGGCTGCAGCTAGTGTGGTATGACTGACACCGCAGTTGCTGCTGCTGCAACCGATTTCCCTTTGGTGCTGCGGCTGTTTTCGTACCTTCTGTAGCTACTACGGCTGCTGCTGTTATTCCGCTGCTGCTTCCGCTACTGAGCCATCATCGTGAATTCCTGACAGCTTTGTGACTCCTCCCACTGCTGCTTGTAGGGCTGCCTCTCATTTTAAAGCTGCCGCTGCCTCGTCAATGCTTGCACAACTCCATCACTACGGCTGCTATAATCTCCACTACCCGTGCAGCTCGATTGATTTAATCTCTGCCAGTGTTGATTCTGTCAACGCAGCTTCCACCGCTTCAGCTGCCACTGTGACCACTGTGATGTGATGGCCATTGCAGTTCTTGATGCTGCTCCCAATTTCTTTTTGCTACCGCCGCCCCTGTTGCTGCCTTCATCCTTTCTGCTGCAGTTGTGGCACTTGCCACCGTCTCTGTGATTCTTGCTGGTGTCACGATGACCCTTGTGCTGCCACTGCTCCAGCCACTGCAGCTGCCGGTGTTACTTCCAATACTATCCGTGCAGCTGCTGCTGTCACTTAGATGGATGACGTAATTCCATCTGCAGCAGGATTTGGTGCTGCTGCTGCCTTGCTTCCTGCATGCTTTTCTGATGTGGCCTTCGCTGATTCTGCTGCTGCTGCATCGACCTTCACTGCTGCTTGTGCTGATACCACTCATTTCACAGCCTCTGCCGGAATCATCACTTCTTACACCATCATCACAACTGCCTCCGTAATCACCAACATCTCTGCTCGTACTGCTGCATTTAATGCCACTGCCACTGTGTTTGCTGTGTCAGCAGCTGCATTGGTATGACCGCAACTTTATTTGCTGCTGTCACCATTACTTTCTCTATAGTGCTGCTGGTTTGCTGCAGCTACCTCTGTCTCGTCTGCTGCAGCTGCTGCGGCGTTGGCAGCCACCAGCCATTCCTGTTGATGCTACTATGCCGTCGTCTTGCAATTCTAAAGGCTGGTTTTCTAGTCTTCCATTTGTGTACTGCCAGCCAGCAAGCCTGGTTCTGCTTAAACACTCGGCAGAAGCAGAACGATAACGAGCCTACCAACCAGAGTGGAAGATATGCAAGGGTGGTCGTCGCTGCAAATCACTCTCCACCCAGCCTCATTGTGCCGAATGTCTTTGGTTCGGTTGGCTATTTTTCCCAGCTTGATTTTGAAAATGGAGACAGCATTTAATCCTGACCAACGGTCATTGCAAAACGGCCGACCCAATAGTAGGGTGCATTGAGTGCTGCCATGGGTGGGCCATGAACTGGGTGCGATTGCCGAGCTGATTCGGCTGATGGCAGCTGAATACTCTTCCGGCTTCTTTGGCGGCCCAACTCGTCCTCAATGCCACACTGAAAGCTTGCCATCTGTTGGCTGCAACGCAAGATTGCCCAGCTTACTGGCTAATACGCTTATGTAATTGATTATCGGAACTTCTCGGAGAAAACCTTCTGTAGTTCCTCAGGCCATGTCTGACACAGTGAAAAACGGCTCCAGACCTATCATGGCCTTGAACGAGAGGCAGTCAAATCCATGAAGTAGGGAGCGTCTGTGCAGATGCCCTGTTAATTAAATAGCTATTCGAGTTGCTCAAACGCATTGAACAGCCGGCGCAGCTATGATTGTATACTGGAGCTGCATGAGAACACGCGCCTGCTCTTGTAAGCGTTCACTTACATGCAACATTACTGCCTGCCATTTACACAGGATATCGCACCTATGTGCAGTCAATTTCGAAATCTATGGCTCTGCTCTGTTGGGCCAACTCCCGAGGGCAGTCAAGATGGTACGCTAGGTAAGGTGGTTGCTTTTCAAGCCCTCAGTCCCGAGGTCGTGGGTTCCAATCAGGCATCTTACGATCTTTTATTTCAGCTGCTAGTGGTGGCAATGGTCGTAAAGGCTCCTCCGTTGCTCTACAAAAATGTACTGCTAAATTAGCCAGTGTTTTTTTACGCTGTAACCTGTGCCTGTAATAAAAGTGAGTCTTACCTATTTGCCTTACCTATTGGCTTCACGTAAGTAAAAGGTAGAAGAAATATAGTGGCCGTAGGTGGCACCAATGGCTAGAAAGTGACTAGAAGCGCAGGAAGATAGGCATGGATAAGGCCACCTGGAGCTCGAAGTTTTAATAAGTGGAAAGTTGCCTAACCTGCTCAGACCACGTCGGTAGTGTGAAAAAAGTGTACCCATCGAAAGACTCGAGTACACGACTAAGGTCGCAAAACTTATAGGGCTGCTTAGTCGGTCAAGACTTACATTTGCAGTAGCCGTGGAAAAAGTTCTTTAATGACCCCAGCGGCTAAAGCGCAGAAAACTGCATTGATGAGCGGTTTTATTTTTTCAAGCGTTAGTTTCAAGAAAGTGGCATCTGGATTTCAGATACTACAGACTCCATATAGCAGAAATATGCAGGAGCAGGGCCAACCACGCTTGATATAAGCGCTTACCCATTTCAGCAACTGGACGGCAATCGTTTATTGACCTGTTCGCATTATTTTTCCCCAAGAGCAAGCTGCAAAGCTGATAGGCTAGAGCATCACATGATGAAGTTGAACGCTCGGCTAGCAGCAGTCACATTGCTTGTTTTTCCAATGCACGAATGCCATCACTTTTGTTAGTGTTGTCTTACGTTTTTTTAAAACAATATTTGCCACTCAGTTGCTAGTAAGCGAGGGAGAGTGTCTCAATCGTTTTTCTGTGCAGCCTTTATACTGGTTTTTAGTCCCATTAGTTTAGAGGAAAAGGGATTGTCACAGAAGTGCTTAGGCACCCGGCTGCGGATAATATTTGCAGCCTAAAGTTCCCGGCCCGTTTACTGGTGGTCCGTGCTCTGCTCATTCACTCGCGGCAACAGTTCACTAGGCCCTACACTCACACCATGTTCTGGATAATAATTTGTGGGTGCACCGGCTCTGTGTCTACGGCAATCGATGAAAAATGTAGATGTGCAAGGGTGGGCGTCGGCCGAGAATGGCCTTTCGCCGACAGCGAGCTCCATTTCACCAGCAGCAGGAGCTCGGGCGCCGAGCTCGCGATGCCTCCGGCAGCTGCTGCACATTCTCGAGCCTTCGCTAATGAGCTCGATCACCTGCAATAGAGGTTCAGCAGCCGGTTGCAGCTCATCCGATTCCGATCAGCCGAAAGCTGCTCTCTGGTCCCCAAATTCATATGCTGCGAGGCAAGCAAATGCAGCCATGTTAGTTCGTAGAGCCACCTCACGGCCGGCTATGGGCACACTGCCCGTAGCATGCCGCTAAAAGTGATGATAATAATAATAATAGTGTATATGATAGAGCGACCTAAGAGAACTCGATCTCTTTCTAGGCACTTTAAAATTGCTGTAAAGGAAGGCGATTACTAGCAGTTGTTAATTTAGCCAATGATAAATGCGTTGTATGCTGTATTTTTGGCCTAGTTTTTCCCTAAAACGTGTTGAAAATAAATTGAAACCATTTTTACTTAATTTCACAACTATACCAGCCAAATAATACAAAAACTTTACCAATATAATATTAAATATATATTCATACGTCGTTAACCCCTAAGCAGTTAACCCAAAATCCTAAACCCAAACCGGCCGAGACATCCTTAAACACATTCGTATGTCGTAAATATAACAAGCACCGGGGATCGCATTTGTAGACCACTGCTGGAGCTCTGCCCGAAGAAATAAGTGAGCTAGCTCGTTCAACCAATGGCACTGTGAGCGTGCACAGCGGCTCGGCGCTCTGACTCGCCCTGCCGGCCGCGGCGGCCTCTTGGGACCAAGCTTGTGACGCCTCGCACGAGTCGCGTGAAGCTTCGTCTATTTGCGCCTCCGCCCCCGTCGAGCCGCGAGAAGCTACCGCAGGAGCTAGCTATCAGAGCGGTGTGGTGCACTCAGTCGCACGTGGCCGGCCCTCGGCTCAGCTGTCAACCAGTGCGTGGCACAGTAACCGGCCCCCAGCCATCCGCCCGCTAACAACTTCTACAGCCACCCACCAGATGGCTCTTACCCTACAGCTCGCTTTCATCAGAGACTAGCCTTTGTTAGGCATGCAGCTGGCTGCCAGAACCCACGGCGGAGGCTACCTGAAAAGCAGAGACGCAGTCTGACTTGAGATATCGTACCTTTAATGGGCTTGCTCTCTCCGCTCGTGTTTTGGGGCAACGTGAGCTAGCGCAAGCCGCGGTGAGCCCTCATTAGTGGCCAACAACCACCCACTTCCATCCGCCCGCCGATCGGTCGCGGCATAAACCATCGTGCCATTTCCACGCACATGCCTCTGCTGCCGCATCCACTCGGGGGCTGAGACCAGCAGCTTCAAACCATCCCAAAGCACGCTGAGCTGCGCACTCGCAGCGGTGCTAAAATGGAAGGCGGCACTGCTTCGTGCCGGCGCCGGTATCAAATGGCGGCAGCCTGTGCTTTCTGGTGCCCTTTTGCAGAGCCCTGGTCTCGCGAGCTGAAAACGTGCTCTCGATTCGATTCCGCTCGTGCGATAGCACTAGCGGCTTCAGCTACAGCTCGTGATGCCATCGAGGCATCAAAGTGCTGTTCGGAGAGTGGGCGAGAGGGTAGGCAATCGACGGCTGCATCTGCTGGTCGCGGACCAAGGCGTTCCTACCACGCCCATTCCTTGCTGTGCTAGCGTCCATGCGGAAAGGCAGCGACAGCCACACGCATTCCTAATCTCCTGCGTCAGTACGAGATTCGGTTGTCTGTTGCACGAGTCCTTTATCTGCTCTCCGCACGCGTCCCAGGTAACGGCGCTGGAGGCAGGACAGCTGAGGGATCGGCGGGCTAGGTGGCAAATGGTACCCGCCCGGCTAGGAATGAGAGACTTGAACGAGTACGCCGGGTTTCTGCAGCTGTGGACAGCAAGCTTGTTCTAGCTATCAGGACGCTGGGCTGGAGGTCTGATGGACAATCGAGACACATAAGCTACATGGCAGGACTTGAATAGGAGCCCCATACAGGCCGGCTGCTGTCTTGCTACTATCATCTTCCAAGGCTATATCGAGACTGCGGGCCGGCTGACTAGAATGGGACGGGGATAGTCTTTTGCAATACCGCACGTCTCAGTCACACCGCTCATCGGATGCGCTTGTTAGACACAAAGGCACACTGTGTAAGGCGGTTGCTTTTCATCTACCCGAGCACCAAGTTAGTGGGATCAAGTTCTTAAGTGAGCAATCCTTTTAGCTGCTGCAAGCGGTGGTGATAACCCCAAAGGCTCTTCTGCCGCTACACAAAAGAGGCTGTTTAATCAGCTAGTACTTCTTTAAATGACTGCGATGGGCAATCTTCGAAAGTAGGAAGCATCCACTGTTTCCTCCCCTCGTCCAGGCTGCTGCATTGCTGGCGCTATCCCTCTCTGGCTTGTGGCTGCTAGATACAGAGGCCGAGGCCGCAGCCTGCGTGTCAGTCGTTTCGTCGCATGCAGGACTAGCTAGTGGCGGCAGGCCAAAGCCAACTTTAGCCAGTGCCATGCTCAAGCGATAGCGCTAGCACCACGAGCGCCACCGTTTTCTGCCAGAGATCGTTTGCTCTAGTGCTGCTGTAGAATGCTGCTGGAATAGTTGACACAATCTCCACAATCGTGAAAATGCAACGATGCTTGAGGCTAGCTCTTCACTAACGAGACCGTTAGCAAGACAAATACTTTGCTCAATACATGCTGAGTGTTGCAGGACTCAACTAAGTTCAGAAGTAACCTTGTGAGCATACACAGTCACAAATGCTGTGTTACATGGAACTCTGCTGTATCTGCGGGATACATGCTTGTGGTTTTGAGTGGTGAGGAGAGCATAGGTTTATTTCCGAAGATTACACAGCATGCCGAACTTGAAGCATAGCCAAGTGCATGCGACAATAGTTTGATGTTCAGAGACGGACTGCACACCCTTGCTTGCCTGCATGGGGACTTGGTGTTCCTCGAGCGAGATATGGCTACATGTTCACTTCCAAAGGGTGCCCGACCCACAAGCAAGATATGGGCCCTACTGATGCTAGCAAATCGCTTGATACACACGTCTGCCAAAACGAAGCAAGCTAGAGCAATCGAGCCTCCACAGACGACTATTTTGTAACTGCTCTTCGGCCGTGGTAAGCCTGCTGCAATTTAAAACAACTTTACTGCTGCTCTGCCTGGTCAACTGCCATGGTCGAACGTTCAATAGCACGCAACGCCCACTCAATGCACCCTGTTTAAGATGCCCACCACAGCGAAGCCAGATTTGTGGCCTGCTGAAGCGTGGCCGCAATCGTCTGCCATGAGCACAGCGTGCTGACCCACCCCCTTCTGGAGCCTAGGCGCTTGCCCGGATAGCCAGCTGCAAGCTGGCAGAGAAAGAATAGAAGCGCTAAATCGGCTAAGCCAGAATACAAAGCAATCTGACCATTGTAAAGGCTTGGTGGGGGTACTAACCAAGGACTAACTGTGGGAAAGGCCTGGTGGGGCACTACGTTTCCAGCCAGCTTTTTTCTGCTCATGCAGTCGGCAGATTCAGAACTATAGTAGACTGTCAATCAGAGTAGTTCCTTCACGGAGATGAGCCAGGCAGATCCGACCCGATCCCCTTTCTCACTAGCCGATTTCCTACGCTGGCTTGTGTTTGGCATTTCATCAGCTTGCTTCTGAAAATGGAAATGCTGGTCCATCCTCACCGATGAGCATTTGAACACGGCCGACCAAGCAGCAGTGGGCATTTAGTGTTAGAATAAGCAGCCGGTAAACAACACGTACGATTGCTGAATTGATTTGGATGATGGCTGCTCAAGACTCGACCTAGGCGTTTGGGGGAGCGAGGGAGGGAGGCATCAAGGCCAAAGTTCCACACTGAGATGCTGGCCACCTGCTGGCCGAACCGGCAGCGAGCTCACTGAGTCGGCCACTACTATGCGCCATACATGTGCGTAATTGATTGCAGGGTGCTCTTGAATAAATCCTCCTCCAGTTTCTCACGCCGTACCGACCCCGTGGTGGAAAACGGCTCCAGACATAATATCGCCATGAGCGAAGAGCAGGAAATTCCAAGCAGCACTGAACGTCAACCGGACTTGCTGGTAATTACTTAGCCATCCGAGCTGCTCGAATGGGTTGGACCGCCGATGCAGCCCCGGCGGCACGCTGGAGCGTCAAGACAGCACGTGCCTGCACCCTGCACACCTACATGCAATACAGGTACCTGCACTTTAGTATGCGAGGAAAAGCAGGCGACTGTAAAGCCTTGGCTTTCGGCTAGTACTGGCTCTCTGGGCTGAAAGACCTGCAGACGATGAGGCGGACAACGCTTTAAGCTTCCGCTGCAAAAGAAACTCGGCGGCAGAGTGTTGGGCTAATCTGGGCCTGCTTACTGAGCATCCATATCTGCAGTATCCTCGGTCAGAGAGGGATACCTTGACTGTGATGCTTCTTGAGACGCGGGTAGTATCGTTGGCATTGCTCGGTCACCAGCGTCTGTCTGTTTTTGCTCTAATGTCTGCATTTTGAGAAATATTTCCTGCATACAGTTTTTCCCTACTACGAGTTAACAATAAACCAAAAACAACAAAATCTAAATCTAAAACCGCAATGTGAAAAAATGCAAAATCGTGGCATGCCACTATAATCGAACACGTCAACGTGGACACTAACAACCTCAAACAGCTACGTTATCAATTCTAAACCCAAAGCGGCCAAGATGTCCTTAAACGTGTTTATTTGTCGTAAATATAAACAGTGCCGGTCATTTTGCTTCACGGCCACTACGAGCTCCTAGCCGGCTCGATGAACGACCAACGCCGCGAGCGTGCCATGCAACTCGGCGCACCGCACAAGCAGACCGCACCGGCCGCGGCCGGCCAGCGGGCACAGCGACGCCGCGCGCGCGCGAAACGTCGAGTGTTCGCGTCGCCCGCCGTCGAGCCGCGAGCAGTCGCCGCCGGAGTGAACTCCGCGGCGATACAGCCGCCGCCCGCCATACGGCTGTGACCCTATAGATCGCTGGAAGCTGAGACTCTCGCCTTTGCTGGATGGGCAGATGACTGGCAGAACCAGCGGCAGAGCCTCGATCGCCAAAGCGAGCAGGCGCAGCAGCGCACTCTGACTGGGCAATGTGAGCGCTAATGCTAATGGGCTCTCGTTCTCTCTCTCTCTCTCTCTCTCTCTCTCTCTCTCTCGCGCGCGCTTCCAGACGGCACTAGCACTAGCGTTGGCCGCGGCGAGTCGTCATCAGCGGCCGACACCCACTCACTTCCGTCCGCCCGCCGGTCGGTCGCGGCCTGAACCCTCATGCCATTTCTGCGCAGACGCTGCGGCCGCACTGCATCCGCTATGCGGCGGCGCACCGCTTCGTACCCGATGCACGCTGAACGTCTCACTCGCATGGGGGTGGGGCCGTCCGGGGCTCGCTTACGTACGCCGGCCGAGCTTGGAGCGGGGCGCCGGTATCCAATGGCGGGCACGTCCGGTATCCGGCGCGCTTTTCGAGCGTGCGCGGCGAGAGCTGAAAGCGTGCTCGTGCTAAGATTCGGCACGCACGAACGCGTTCTCGCGCGTCAGTACGAGATGCGACTGCGGCATCAGACTGCTGCTACATTACTGGGCGAGGGTGTGGACAAGCGAAGCCTGCATCCGCGCGCCGCGGCCGCAGCCCAGTGCGCGCCGCCCGCACCCATTCACTGCTGCGTGGGCGAGCGTGCGCAAAGGCGACAGAAGGCACACGCACTCCTAGTCACCTGCATCAGCTTTAGATGCGGTTGTCTGCAGCGCGCGTCTTGCACTCGTCCTCGATCCCTTCGCACACGCCCCGGTTAACGCTGACCGAAATGCGGTAGCTGGAGCATCGGCCGGCTGCGTGACAACAAGCTGGGAGGAGGGGGGCGGACCGCGGTGTTGCCGCCGCGCACTCGGAATGAGAGCAATGGGCCTCTTGAACGCGCATAATTTTGGACGCTTTGGACGTTTTGGACGTCTCGGAGCCTAGGACTAGCGTGCTCGACGGGCGTGCGCGCTGACGGACGGCGAGCTGAGCCCAGCGAGCCGATTGCCAGGCTGACGATCCGGTTGTCGATATGTACGCCCGACGGGGCAACCGACATAAACTGCTTGGCAGGAAGAGACTTACAGCCGCTACTGTTCGGCTGCTGGCCTGCTGCCTAGCCAGTTCTGAGGCTACGCCGAGACTGCCGGCATGCGGGCTTGACTAGAGTGGGAGGGAGAAGATTACGCAATGCGACGTATCTCAGTGGCACCGGGCATTGAAAAGTGCTTGCAATAGCTGCGATTGGGCAATCTTTGCGAGGAGGCATCTTTTATGAAAACCGACACGGCATGCTGTCTATCCTGGTCGTAGCAAGAATTTCGCCGCCAACTGCAACTGCTCGCGTGCTCATGCCCAACTTCCGTCTGTGCTGGCTCTCACAGCCATCATGACAGGTCAATTACGAATCAGTCACAGCACGGTAATCGACTGAGTCTGTGAAAATAAGCTTTCTCTAAAGATGCAGTTTAGTTAGATGGCTACTGATATCGACCACGTCTTACGGTGGCTCATGCCTAACTCCCTTGCGACAATGATTGCGGTTGTGCGATTGACTACATGCACCCGTCGTCTAGCAGCTCGCATGTACAGCATCTAATTGGTCCTTGAGACGCGTTCAGCAGCAAGCGACCTTGCCGCAGTGTCCGAGATCACTATTGGATGACAGAGGCGGGTAGGGAGGTGGTTCGGCGAATCGAAAGCGCGACAGCTGAGCTCTCGAACGCTTATTATCTGGCGGGCTCGTCAGCCGGCAGCATCACATTTTTCAGTCAAGCGGTGAGGAGCGGCTCGTCCTGCTCCTGGCGTCCGATTTTCTTGCTTTGTTCGCGAGTCGCTCAGGGTGAGCTCTAAGCTGTTGTGCTCAACTCTGTAGCAGAGTGAGCGACCGGCATATATGCGAAAGCAGAGTCCGTAAAATTGTGTGACTCGATTTTAGGGCTGCTACTTAGATGACCATAGTGCTCAAGTCGTCGATGGAAAAGCTTGATTACGAGGAGAACGCACCGCTCGAGTTGACGAGTTGGCGTCTGGTGATCACCCTGAGAGCATGAAGTGAGCTGATTTCTTTTATTGACCTAATAATGTTTAGGAACTTCAACTTTTGGCCGACCGTGCGAGATCCGAGTGGCGGCGGAGGAGCTGGTATATGGGCAACTGCTATTTACCTAGGTGAGTAACGTAGTTGACAAGGCTAAAATAAGTGTCCGGAGCGGCAGGAAATTTTTGGTTGGTAAACGCACACCGTTGAACGTACTTTGCTTATTTAATAGGGCATTACTCATAGGTTGACCTCCAGGCATCATCTACGTTCTGTCTGGACGATCTGAGCTTTACGTGAATCGTAAGGCGCACAATCACGGCAAGGGTCTCGGTTCCGCTGATATTCAGTAGTTAGATCACCACTTAATACCAAATTAGTGCACTTCTCGTTGCTTTAGTTGACCTACATTTCCTTTATGAACAACACATTTTTCTTGCAATGGTTAAGACTGTGCTGCGTACGTATAACTATATTTGCAGTTGTAACCATATCTGCACTGGCGTGCTTTCCTTCTGCAGGTATCGGTTTCACTTGCCTCTATGAATGAGATGGTTCGTGACACGTGATACACAATTCTTGTCACCCGAAGTTATAGTCAACGAGCCGTTGTGGCGATCTCTCATGGCACACTAGCAATTGGACCAGTCTTGCGGCAACTACCATTACTAGTTCCTTTGCTTGTGTGCCACACGAGAATAATTGCGGTAGAAAAATCACTATGATTTGACATAAATACTTCTTCATCGCCTTGTTATGTGTTACAAGCGCTCTTACTTGATGCACCGAGCACTGGCAGCTCATGTAATGTGAATGCTATGTTTGCAAGCAGGTGTTCGAGTCCCTGCTTGCATTTTAATTTCCTCACCTGAGATCCTACCGCTTGAATAGATGCATTGCCAGCAACCGTTTCTGAGATTATGCTGTCCCACAAGATGTATTTGCTGGGCGAAAATATTTGTTGTGAACCGATCTTCCTGTATATGCTTTAGCAGCACCAAGCTGCTATTCATTGCTTGAATAGCTCTTTTCAATAAAAAATGTATCCACTATATCTTGCTCATAATTTAGCGAATGGTTATTTAACTGTTGTCTAGTTATAGCTATAGTTTTGAGACCCTCATTACAAGTATGGTTACATTTCTGAGCCTCAAATATAGCATCTGGGAACTCATTTAGTAATGCACGCATGTCATGAGCTGTCCAGCTAGCACAAAGCAACACACGAGGTGTTGAAACGGTTACAGTTGACTGAGCTCTCGCGGTACTCTCTTTTACGACCCAGGTACTGGTTTTAAGACATGCACCAGAGAATTCTTCTTTGCACACTGCCATAGGTGTGCTAGCTGCAAAAGCTCTATTGCCGCTGTAAATATGAGGCTGTTTCATCAGCTACCATTAAATGTAATTTAATTTCGAGGAGTCTTTTCTTCGCTCGCATGCCCTGGACGCCCAAATTCTATTGGCAATGGGGAAAGATGCCAACAATACTTATGAGAAACACTATTTCTTTAGAATAGGTGACTAGTTTGGACAAATGAATTCTTCTGAAGATGAATTAAAGACAACTGAAGAGGCTTAACTGCTAACTTTTCCAGCAGTTTAGTCACCTGAAAGTACCTGAAAAGGCGGATTGTCGATCACAAGTGCATCACTACCTATGACTGTTAGCAATTGGCAATCTTGGTGCCTGACCAACTTAATCGCTCGCATAGGTATCAGCCTCCTAAGGGAGGTACGGTGTTCGCTGCTCTTCACCTCCTGGGTCACGGGTTCAAGCGCTACGGTGGGAAAGGCTATATTTCTCTCAGCAAGCAGTGGTGTGGTGATATAAGAGCCTTACAGCAGTCACCCCAGCTTGCAGCTGAGATAAAGAATCACTCACCACAGTCTTACAACACACGACCCCGGGATCTACGTCGTAAAAATTCTCCGCCTTAACTAGTGTGTCATCAGGCTCACCACTAGCTAGCTAAAACAACATAACAAGTTAGACGAATTATTTCTGAACCCGGCTGAAGTCTTAGCAAGAATAACAACACATGTGTACAGCGTCATCAGTGAACTCGATTGCTTTCTGTGAGCAGTTCATGCAATGCGAAAGACGCTCGGCATCACATTAAGTACTAGCTAGCACAGTGCCGGAACTTAGTAGCACGTACGTCAAATCGCAAGTGCCTCAGCACATGGTAGCTGCAAGATTTTGGCAGGCATGAACACAATGAAGTAACGACATTGGCAATGTGAACCCCGGCATGTATCAGTGTATGTTAACAGCTAGGGGTTCTAAAACGAGGTATCGCTGAGTGTGTTCTTATTCTAACGTGCTGTACGGTGAGTCTTGATGGCACCCTAGATAAGGTGGTTTCTTTTTTACGCCTTGGTGTCGAGGTCGTGGGTTCGAATCCTGCCGCGAGCGATCGTGTATTGCCGCTGCGACGGTTGCCACAGCCGTAAAATGCTTTTCTGTCGCTATAAAAAACACTGTTAAATCAGCTAGTAAGTTTTAGTTTTTTAAAGCAAGATTTGAGAGTAGACTAGAAGAGACTAGTAGACTACTTTTTGTTGAGCAGTCGATCAGTAAGCCTCCCAGAAATTTTCAGCTTGAATGACTGAAGAGACTGCAGATGTTGCTTGGTTCAGCAACCATAGGGTTGCCAATGTAGATCAGATTTCATCGCTCTACTGCTTAGTCTCACCAAGATATGGGGCACTTTGATTTATTCTACAATAGCTGGATTAATAATCCATGAACCTCTGAACAGCATTAAATAGGGAAGCTAAATCGTTGCATCAACAACTGTCCCGCGTAGAGGCAGCTTGGGCTTCGTGGTAACTGGGAGATTGAGCTAGAGGCAGCACAGGGCTGTGTTCGGAATCAATACTTTTGATTGCTATTGTTTGTGATTTGGATAGCTCCAATTATGGATAGCTTCCCCAGGCGATTAGGCGTGTGGGAGGTGCAAGAAAGGCTAACTCTCCGTTAGTGGGTCAGAAGATCCTACAGAAAAAAAGGTCTGGGACGACGACCTCAACTTGTCAGCCTAGGAAATGGCCACGCTTGCATTATTATGATTCATTTCGCTCACAAGCTTTAACAAAATACACGCTAGTGAATTTCACGTTTGACTAAACGGGAAGTGAGTAGCCCGATTCGAATGGATTACTTAATCACTTTCAATTCAGGTGTGTGCAAATTGGCAATTAATGAATTCATGCACTCTCAGGCCGTTGTCGTCAAAGGTTTTCTAAAGTATGACAGAGCAGTCAGTACAGCCCTCAGCCGGCAACTCAAAGGCCGGTACACCTTTCGGATAACCAGAGGCCGGTGGTGGCGGCCGCACTGACGGCTCGTTCGACCTTCTCCGCCCAATCCGTCTCCTTGGTCCAAGTGAATGCAGTATTTCTTTGCTACTAATTGCACAGGTCGTCGTTGCCGACCCAATTACCTGTAAAAGGGAAGGGAGGCATTTGCTACACTTTCTGGGCCGTGCCATTCCTATTCCGAGCCGCTTCCGAGCTGATCAGCAGAGGTCTCGCCAGAGACTTCGCTCCCGTTTTGGCAGTACTTGTCGAGACTGCCCAACACTGCCAAAAAAGGCCTGAAACAGCCCCAGTCTTACCAGCTTCGACAGGCGGATAGCTTACACAATGGCGTAAGCCTTATGCGAACAATTCTGATTGGCTGTTTATCGATTGCAGCATCTCCCTTAAATTACAGATCAGAGACCACGTTGAACGTCAGTCGGCTGGTGCTCGTGCATCTTGCTACGTCGGCTGCAGTCGTCGCAGGAGCGGCCAACTAACTGAGCGGTAGGTAATCCATGATAGGCAGCACTTCGCTGCTCCTTAGTTGTGGTCCATATGCGTACCGGCACCATTACTTGAAATCTTACCATCTACTTTTAGAAGCAAAACTTGACAGAGATGCGAAACGTGGAGTCGGTGCCGCAGTAGTGCTTGGTGTGACCCAGAGAAATTTGTCCGCCTGGCAGGTGAGTTACTTCTGATCACCGCTGCTCATCGAGCACTGAGCTGCTATGATTTCATGGATGACCGAGAGGCTCATGCTGTCGGAAAGAATAATAAAACAGGCCTTTGAAGCAGGCGACGGATAAATTAGGAGCCGGGCTTAGAATGTGAGGGAATTTCGGTCCAGAGCTCTTCTCCCTGCTTTGTGTAGAATCGACCTACTATTCTTAAAATAGGTGGTTTGAGTTAGGCTGGTTGATTATGCTTTCATGCAGTTTGTTGCTCATCGATTCCTATGAGCCCACATTGATTCTGTCACTGACATGCATATTTCAATTGCCTTTCAGTTAAGTTGTAGGTGAAGGTATAAATTACTAGTTACCATGCGATTACAACTTTTGCTAACCCTCGACGGACATTAATGTTATTTTTGAGCTTCACCATATTCCGAATCGTGTGTAATCATTCAACTCGACGTATAATTTCTCGACTAATCGTACGCATACATGGGTCACGATAACCTTGCCCAAAATTTGTATGTGCGTCTTATTGATTCATACGTGAACACCAGCTGATTTGCTACTAGTTCAACTACTTGGGAAATCATTAGAAGATGAGTTTTTTTTGGTGAGGGTACAGACCTTGTCGAGCACCTACGATTGGGAGCCTTGAATACAAGCGCTCACTTACTCGCTTTCCTACTTTCCTGATGATCGCCTTCGCTGCTCTGCTGAAAACATGTCCTCCAGAGCCACTCACCCATTTCCACCCCTTCACCTTTCCAACTTACACTGTGCTTTGCTCAGCTATTTCCTGCCTCAACGAGAACCATTTTTGCCTTTTCGCGTACCTCACTGCCTTGCCGAGTCTGTCTCTGCCTCTTCTAGTGCTAGTCTATTTGTCTTATCGAGTGCTACACTGGCTTTAAGCTTGCAAGCTATACACGTGCCTCTCTCGCTCGCCTAGCCCCCCGGAGCTAACCCGGTAAACGTATTTATAGATGCCTCACTGCTATCGCAATTGTTTATGTACTTTTATTTGTATTTGCTTATGCCTCTAGGCCGTTCTCCAACCGGCCTTAGCCACTGCCTGTCTGCCTTGCTGAGATGATTGCGGTAGCACTGACGGTATACCTGCCTGTTTGAGCTTGCATGCGAGCTTACACACACATCGCTACCTTGTAAATTGCCCCTCTTAGAAGCCGAGTGACCGTCTACTGTAAGTGCGAATTATTTATCTGGCTTACTGAGTACCACTTAGCCTTTGAATATAAACTACGCCCAATGCAAATCTGTTTTCCTTAGATCGGTTTCCCCATTCTAAGCATTTCAAACCCGTCGTGAATGTCTCTGTAGCAAAGGCCTCAGTTGTGTATGAATGCATCTACGCTTCGTCGACTACCTCTATTAATTGCAGAGTACCTCTGTACGTAGCTGCAAGTCTCTCTTTTTCGCAGAGGGGTTTTCTACCTTGCCGAGTTCTTCTCAGCCTCCCTCGCCCACAGTGCCTCTCTTTTCCCTTTGTGTTGAGCCTCTCTTTGCCTGTCCGATGCCTCTTTTGCGTTCAGGGAGACTCTAGCCTTGCCGAGTGCTTCTGACCGTCACATGATGCCTCAATGTCTTCTTGAATAATATTTGATCTAGCCCAGAGTTTGCCTGACTTTAGGAGCAGGCCTCTCCCTTGCCAATTTTTAGTAATTCTCGCCGAGTGCCTCGGCTTTTCCATGCATCCGTATGCCTAATTCAGAGCTCGCCTATAGGTTGCCGAATGACGTTTCGAGTGCCCCGTTTGCTTGCCAATGGTGCATATCTTCGCCTAGTGCATCCTTGTGTTGCCGAAAGCCTCTCAGCCTGACCAAATGGCTGTCTCAATTGCCTCGAACATCTAAGCTATTTATTTTGCATCTCTGCATCGCCTCGACATGATCTGGGAAGCTGAGTGTCTATCGGCCGTATCGTTGTACTTGCTTTACAGCCTCGCTAATTCACTGTTTCGTGTGGCTGGAGTGTGTGCCTACAGTGCCTGGATAAACTCTTTTTTTTGTGTCCGAACATCCTTAGGATCATAGCGTACCTTTTTCCTGTTCTATTGCTTCTGTGCTGCCCAAACGTTTTCTCAGTCTTTCCCAGACCAGTTTAATTTTTCAAGACTTCCTTAGCCTTGTCAATTGCATTTCTCCGCTGCAGAGCTCCTATTTTTTTCCAAGAATATCTCTGCATTTTGAAATGTCCATGGACATTTGCAAGTGCCTGTCTGACTGGGCCGTTCAGTCTTTAATTTGCTGAGCATATATACACGTTGGTGATTCATTTCTTATCCTAGATGAATGCACCTCTGCCTTGCATAGCAATCAATAGGCCGTAATAACACACTAATAAGGCGGTTGCTCATCCCGACCTCGGTCCTTAAGTCCTGTGTTTGAATCCTGCTGTAGTCAATCATTTATTATCGTTGCAAGCAGTGGTGATGGCATGCAAGGCTCTTGTGCCACTATATATTATGAGGCTGTTAAATCACCTTTATTTTCCATGTGCCTCACTGAATTCATCTTGGCCTGCCGACGTTTTTAGTCCACAGGGCCAATGTCCATGCAATTAGCAGACCACTTTCGTATTTTCAAAGACGTATCTCGCTTACTCAGAGCAAATCCCTAAGCTTGTCATCGGACGCGAATGCCTACTTGCGTATCCGAAGGTCACTGTGACTTACTTTGAGCATTTTGCACACTGAGCACGGAGCCTTTATAATGTCTGCCCTGAGCTGGCTGACTGAGTATCCGCATAGCCAAGGGCGAATTCAACTTGCCAAGCTCATCGCTTGCTAACGACTAATTATCAGCTTCGGTGACTGTCTAACCTAATTAAAGAGCTGCTCTTAGTGGGCCGAGTCAATTTCTGATTTTCCAACAGCTTCTCCGAACACCTGTAATTATTTTAAAATATCTCCCATGTTCACCCAGTACCACACTGGCTTTCGATTTCCCATTTGTATTGGCTGCTCGCACCTCCGCCAAAGGAGCACCTGTACGCCTTGTGAAATCTATCGAGGGCATGCTTGTTTGACTTGGCCCAACCGACTAACTCCGATCTGTGTAATGCCTGTCCAAATTGCCAAGCACATGTCTGAGATCCCGACTGACTGCTCTGGTGGCCGAATTCGCTTTCGCATTTTTGACTGCCTTCCTGTCTTGCTGAATGTTTGCAGCAGTGTTTAGCGCCACAACGCTCCATGCCCCTAGCGCCACAATGCGTCACGTCCCTTCCTCGACGGTTGCCTCTCCTGCTCTAATAGTGATCACTTCTGCCTGGCTGAGTAATCAAAGTCCTCTCTTCTGCCAGACAAAAACAAGCTCAGGCGGCGAGTACCTTTGACCATAGGTAATTGCCTGACTGCCGCGCTGGACGCTCCGAAGGTTATCCGAGCACAGCTTACGCAGAGAGTGCTTGAAAGCCTTAGGCAGATCGTGCCGGTCGGAGCACTCTTATTAACGCGCAGCGTTTGCCTGCTTTAACGAGAACTGTCAAACCGTTGCGATGTAGCACATCTGCCACTCCGAGCTCCTCTCGCAGCCTTCGGGAGCATCGCATGCCTAGACGAGTACCGATGCTTCTTCCCCAGTCCATCCTTCATTGGCTGATCACTGGTCATCCTCGCCAAATGCTTGTTTGCCTTGTCGAGTTCATCTGCACTAACAATTGAAGCTTCCCCTACGAAATCTGTAAGTTTTCGCAGGTCTCTCTTAAATTTAAAGTTTCTCTCCACGTCGGCGAGTCTATTCTTACATTTCCAATTGACTTCCGGACTTTTTGGAATAAATTTAGCCTAAGCGATTGATCCTTTGCCGACCAGGAGCCTCCCTGGTCTGCCATATGCCAGATACCATTCCGAGCGTCTTCCTGCCTTGCTGACACATTTCTACGGTGCCTAATTCCTCCCCTACTTTTCAAAAGTGCACCTCTTCCTTGCTAAATGCATATATTTCTTTTACAGTGCTTCTCAGATAGGCTAACTACGAGGTCTATCGATTATTTGTGGCCCATCACAAAGTGCATCTTCGAATGCCACTCAGACTGGAATGTTGCCTGTGTGCCATGCTAAAGTAATTCCTGATATGCCGAAAGGTTTAACCTATTAGGGGCCTCTGCAAATTACCAACCATGTATCTGATTGTAGGATACACGAATCTTGTAGAAAGCACTACTCACTTGCAAAGTGCATCTATACCTTGCTTGTTTAGGCAGCTTCTCGCCTGTGCTCAGGATGTGAACTTGCTAGCTGAAGTTGGATTTAGTGCTTGTGTAATAGCCATATAAAGCTAGGTTTATGAGCATTTCGATTTATGATTATGTATGAACTACATTATGTTTTACTTATGACCAATGTGCTACCTAAGCATGGGCTCTACAGCACTCGCTCACTCGGAGTCATGATCTGACCGTCGGTAAGTCATAGCACTGAGCATGAGCCGCTGTGAGCCTGAACGCGTATTGGTTGGATGGCACCTCTAGTATCGGCAGTAATATACAAGCTGTTGTCTGTGCTCTTTTGATGCCTACTGTAATCAACTCTGAGAAAGGATGCCAAGCACTGAGAACTAACCGTTACCACAGAACGAGCTGCAGCTCAGGTCGATCCCAAGCTAAATGGCTACCCTAGCTAGGTCCAAATAAAGTTATCGACTACCACTGTACCAGGCTACCTACTACCTAGCCCCTCTGATTGCATCCCTGACTTGCCATTTTGGACACCGACTTGATGATTGAATCTCAGCCTTCGTCATTCCTATCTGCCTTGCCAAACTTCTCTCTCTCTCTCTCTCTCTCTCTCTCTCTCTCTCTCTCTCTCTCTCTCTCTCTGTCTCTGTCTCCATCTATTATCCAGCTACGGTTAACTTTAGCGAGTGCCTGACGCCTGAATCGACTTTTGATGAACCTTGCATTCAATCGTGTTTCTCTTTGCAGCAAATGTAAAGCGTCTAGAAAGAGATTTAGTTCTCTTAGGACGCTTTATCACATGTGTTTTTATTAATAACATTATTACAAAATATTGTGCAGCTTTGCCCCACATTTGTGTGCCTTACCAATTACCATCCAGCCATGTCTAGTTATTCTTATGTTTGTTCGCATACGTCCTTTTTGAGAATATCATGCGCCTGGTCAATTGTGCCTTTGCCTTTCTATCTACTTTTAAAGTTATTTCAAATGCTATGTGACTTGTAGAGTGCTTCAGTAACTGGCCAAGCTCATCCTTTATCTGTCGTATGCATTTCGGTATGCCTAAATTCATTCTGCTTTGCCGAGCTCATTTTTTTGTCTGCGCACCCTTTTCAGCGACCTCGGTTTGTCTGAGTAGCCAATAACCCGTATGCCCTGCCGAGTGTAGGTCTGCATTCTGAGCTATTCTGCGCCTCCTAAGCTCATCTCTAATTTTCCAAGCACTTCTCCGACCATTCCAAGTACCTTGCAGCGTAGCCAACAATCTTAGGTCATTTCCATCAGCATCTTTTTATTTGGTGACTGCCTCTTAGCCTGACTGATTGCCTCTCTGCCCTGAAGGACAACATTCTGCATTGGCAAGTGGCTATCTGCAATGCTTGCTTGCCTCGCAAGCTAATTTCCGCAAACATGCATCAAATTGCCCTGCGATCGACTCTCTGACTCGCTGATCACATCTCTGCAACCAAA
Organism: Cristatella mucedo; assembly: GCA_009760855.2. Taxonomy (NCBI): domain Eukaryota; kingdom Metazoa; phylum Bryozoa; class Phylactolaemata; family Cristatellidae; genus Cristatella; species Cristatella mucedo. Next base: position 685,752 of record WPIO01000098.1, on the reverse strand, counting down.
GCATCTCTATGCCCGATTTATAGGCCACCTTGCCTCTGAAACTTAGGAAGAACGTCACTTCTTTGCGGTGCCACAGTTCCTTACCAAATAATTTTGTTGTCTGGTCGATAGCCCTCTGTCATGTCGGTTGCCTGTTTGCCAGACTAGTACCTTTCTGTCATTTGGAGTGCTTTCAGTATTTACAGTGCGCCTCTAGGTCCTACTGAATTCCTGTCAGCTTTGGCAAATGAATCCCGGTCATCCGCCCGCCAACTTGCCGGGTTGCACACAACTCCGGCTTAACGATTCCTACTTTGTATGACTCACCGAGGGACCACCGGTTGCCGATTTTTTATATGAATTACAGAGCACATCTAGTTTTTGCAGAGCCCTTCAGTGCCCTGTTGAGAAAAGCACTCTCTCTGTAGCTAATTGTCTACCATGCCGAGCTCGCGTCAGCTTTCCAGAGTGCCCATCAGTGAGTACGATTGCCTTCCTGCCTGTCTAAGCGCGTGTTTTATTCTGGCCTTTTGAATCTCTAGGCTCAGAGATCTGCGAAGCCTAACCAGGACCCCCTTGCCTCGCTGACCGCTTCTTTGACTATTCCAAGTCTTTGCCTCTCCCATCACCTCTCTACCTAACCTGGGGCCTCTCAGCCTCCCCTAGCGTTCATTACTGTCTTTATGGGTCAGCCTATACCTTGCCGTATGCATATCTGCCTCCTGAGAACCTCCAGGCCAAAATTCCGATGCACCGTTTGGAGTAGCTCTCTCAGTAGAGTCGAGGGCCTGTATGCCATATACTGCGCCTCACTGCGCATTGACGAATGACATCCTAAATCGCCGGATGCCTTTCTTCTCTGAGCTATGTGTTCTCCGGCGTCTCTCCTACTTGCCAACTCCTCATTAGCTTGCCGAGGGCAAATGTTTTTGGCAGAGAGCCTGATTGCATCAATGCTCACTTCTCGTCATAATGGACTCTGTTTTACATAGTCAATTGTATTTTGACTTTTCCTATTGCTTCTATGGATTTCTTAGCATCCGTCCACCTCTAGCCACGCTCTTGTTCAAATGGTTGGCAAGAGAGTTTCTTAATTCCTCGGCTTGCGATATCTCTAGCTCGCCAGCTAGGTTATGCCCAGCCGCGGGTGCCTATACACTTTGCCGTGTGCCTCTGCGTCTCGTCTCACGCCCCGTTTGGATAATAATAATAATAATAATGTACTTGATAAAGTGCCCTCGGAGAACTTAATCTCTTTCTAGGCGCTTTACATTTGCTGCAAAGTGAAATGCAATTGAATGGTAAGTAAAATCATGCTTGAAAAACAAACAAAATGAATAACATGGTTAGGGGTGACATGCACAGGGTCAGCATGCGAATGTGGTTAGTGGTAGCATGCACAGTGTCAGCACGCATAAGCACGTGAATGACGAATCACAGGGACCCACTAAATGCTGTCCTAAATAGGTGTGTTTTTAAGTTTCTTTTAAATGTGGTCAGGTCAGGGGATGTTCTGACGCAGGTCGGGAGGGAGTTCCAGGCTTTGGGAGCATACGAGCTAAATGCATGGTCTCCAAAAAATTTAAGGTTTGTACGAGGTATTTCTAGACTGTTGGATTCCGAAAAGCGGGTGGTACGATGCTAGGCCTGATCGGGGGAGTAGATGTCGGAGAGTTGGATAATCGGCAGATTCCCAACCTAGAGCCAAGGGAGACACTGATTTTCTCGGGGCTCCTCTCTGCTTTACCGAATACATATCTAGCTTTTCGTACCCCGTTCTGTGCGTCTTCTAGTCAATTTTGACACTGCAGAGCACCAAATAGCGTGTTCGATACGCACTTGCCCTCAGAGTACTCGTCAGCCTAGCCGAGGGGTTCCTCATTTTCCGAGCCGCTCTGTGCCACGTCTAGTGTCTGTTCTCGATTGTAATTTTATTAATCGTAGGTCTATTTTGATTTGAATTTAAATTTTAACGGTATTTTTGGAATACATTTGCAATAGTAATTCTTTGTCGACTGTCTGCCTATGACAATGGCTACCGTGTTTCTCGGCTAAGGGAGCAACGACTGGCTCTGCTCCTCCCTCTCGGTGCTTTTCTTCTTGTCTTCTTGAAGCAGCCCGATCCTCTCCGTCGTGTCAAAGGCATTCCTGGCTTTCGTGAAGGTGCGTTTTGGAACTTCTGCGTGCCTCCACCCAGCTTATTTCACTCTTATCAAATAGGCCAAGCGCCTGTCAACTGTGAATTGTGCCCATTTCCACCTGAAAGGCAACTCTCACGCTTGCTCGTCGTGCCACAGACTCGACGAGATATGCCATAACTCGAGAGATAAACTATGACATGCTCTTTGCTATGCACATTTATTATTATTATTATGACGAATTTGTCACGTGTCACTTTCCATGCACACTTCTGGCTTAATGAGCGCCTCTCAAACTGCTCGAGAATCAATTTGCCTAGCAGACTGGCTGTATGCCTATTGGCTCAATTGGCCTATCCTTCCGCATAGACGTGCTGCTGTAATTGTTGAGCTGTCGAGTGCCTCTTAGCAATTGCGAGCACTAGTCCGGCTCGTCGAAGGCTATACTTCCTTGCTGGAGGCACCTTAAGCTTGGCGTTTGCTGCCAAATCGCTCGACCTGTGCGAGCGATTGCCTGGGTATAGTTCTTTCCATCTGCGAATCCCCGTCGACGGGGTGATAACTCTGACCCTCGCCGATAGTCTCTCTCGGCCCGTCGCTTACTGAAACTCATTGCCGAGCGCACTAGTCTCTTTCCGCTCACCGCTCTGCTTTGCCACGCGCTTCTCCACTTTTTCCAAGTACCTCTCGGCATTGTTTAGGGATAGTCTGCCTTGCCGAGAAATCCGCTCCGCGTTGCCAAGATTTCCGTCTTTCTCGACCACTGGTACACTGCCTCGCCATCCGATGCATCCCTATTGCACTGATTGTCTTTTTCCTCAGGTCACTCAGCCTTTCCTAGCGATTTCACTTGCCTTCAAATCACGCATCTCTTCTATCCCAGCTCTTCACTGTGTTTCTGAATGACCCTAAAGTTGGCTGAGATCCTGATACACTAGCCAAGTGCATATTCAACTCGCACCGCCATGTCTACCATACCAAGTTAACCTTAGCATTTATTCTTACTTACCTACTTTTCCGAGTGCTGCTTCTTCTTTCCGGATGCTTCACCGGATTTTAGTATATCCCTATTGAACGAATCAATCTCATGCTGGCCAATAGCTAGTCAACGTTTTTGAATGCCTCTCGCTAATTCTGAGTGATTCGCTGCCTCTCTGAGCACATCACATGCATCGCAGATGAAGGGGAGCGCTGCACAAAGAAAGACAACTCATTCTTTGGCTGACTGTCTAGCTTGAGGATTAGCATGAAACAGAGAGACACTTGATATTATTCAAGAAACGGCTCAAGTCTTTCTCGCTGTTACTGCAGCTGCACGGTAGCGTGATGTTATGGGTGGTGCCTTTCACGTGAATCGCAAAACTCAGTGTGTGAATTTTCAGGTGAATCCGTTTAAATATCAATATAAGATACGCATTTCAGTGAATTATTTTACACGTATTCTAAGAAATTCATTTATTATGCAAGCTCTAATTTTTATACTAAACGTAAGTTACTTAAAATGCAGTATTGTGTTTATTCTTACTAAGCCCAAGCTATTTTTCTTCGCAGTTACGTATGTTATTTCTAGTATAACATCTACTGTTAGAAACACCCTACGTTGTCATGTTGTAAAGAGAGGCATCTCCAAATTAAATGCAAGATATTTTTTGAATTAGGGCTGCTTTAGTGCTTGATTGAACACTGAAAATGTGGCTTGCGCTAGTTGTAAAGTAAATAAATTATATTAGTCAAGATTAAAGCTACCTTTGTTGTGCTTATAGTTTCTTTCGCTGAATGCTTAAATGTTTTTTGAGGAATTTAAAGTTATTAGGGTAACAGTTATTGCTTTACCGTTTGAAGTTTCGTCAAGTTAAATATTGGTCGAGTTAATCTAACTTAATCTATTCTTCCCTTGGAAATTGGCATACTAGTCATAAGATCATTTATATATGGCAATTCGGATAAGACTTCAAAAGTAGTCAGACAATACCAAAAATCTTCGTCCCAACTAAGAAAATCAGCGTCCTTAAAATAAGATTGCCTAATAAAGGTTTTTAATTATCACTAACCTATCTTCAGTTGCTAAAAGTAGCTTTTTTAGAGCCTCGTGAATTCGTCCTTTTGCACTTCCATCACCTCAGTACTTATTCTAAACAATTGTAAGTATCTCTGACGGCACTGCAAGCGCTCTCGTGGTTTATTGCGTTTTTTTTGCAGTGGGTTTCTTTGCTTTAAAAGGACGCTCGGATTTTCTGACATTATTTTAAGTGTCAGAACACCCTAACGTTCCTATTAGGGTAAAGATGAGCTGCATTGTCTGCACGCGTGAATGCAATGATTGCAGAATAATAAATTACGGATCTTTCGCAACGAAACGCGATCGAATATCTGACACGACTACTTTTATTCTGGCACCCTTTGGCTGCTAGGTGAGCCGTGATGACACACTAGGTAAGGCGGTCGAGTTTTTCCATGACCTCGGTCCCGAGGTAGTAGGTTCGAATCCTGCGATGAGCGACCCATTATTGCTGCTGCAGGTGGGGGTAATAGCCGTGAAGAATTTTTTTCGCTATGCAAAAGAGGCTACTAAACCATCTTAAAAATTTTGTAGGTTGCACAATAAATTGGTGACTACAATGTATTTTTATCAAATACACAGCAACAGTTCATTTTACAAAACGAAAGATTTTTGCAACCAAGACTCGTGTTTTGCTGCAGGAGTGACTATCTAAATTCAGCCGGTTGCTTGTTGCCACTTGTTCACATCAAGCTTTAGCACACTCTTTTAAGGTAGAGGTCAGCCGATTTTGCACTGACTTTTTAATGAGTGATTGAAAGTGCAATGATTTTAGTATATTAGAAAGTGCATTATTATTAGTGATGATTTTAGTACCAGCAACCAACTTGAGTCGAACATTCTTCTTGTGGCAAGTATGACCAAATATTTCTTGAAATAGGAGATTGCCAAATTTTGGCCGTGATTTTAAAGACAAGTCTGTATCATCCTACATCCTGACTAAGTTAACCCTGCAGGCTAATGCCCTGGATTAAAGAACCGGGCATAGAGCTACTGGTAAGTGGTCTTCTACCGCTAATCTCGCCAGAATAATCTTTAAATAACTACAGCCTTTTAATGTACCATTCAATCATAATGGTGTATTCACATGTAGTCTCGTTCTCAAGCTAACAAATTTTACGCTTTGCCTGTATTTGCTTAGTACTATCATTCTATTCGTAGCATTGAAGTACATGCCCTAAGTACGGACACATGACGGTGTAGCTACGCAATTGCAGATTCTTCCATAGAGACAAATGAGGAAAACTTCAAGCAATTAGAGACGAGTTCAGTGTGCAACACATTGAATTACACGAATATTATTGATCACCACGTGCTTCACAAGCGCCTCTTCGCTCGCATAAGCTTCGCGGGCGAAAATCGCTACGATGCTTTTAGTACGTGGGACACTCGTGAGTATTGATGTGAGCCAAGATCAAACGAGGAGCCACTGATGTATGGAATACTTTGCGAGTCTGTGTTTGGGCCTGTTTATTTCATGGTTTAGTCTCTTCCACTTGCCGTTGAAAATCGTCAAGCACAACCAAGGCTTCAATTTCTATGCAGATGACACTCAGCTGTACGTTTGCTTTAATCCATTCCCGTTCTAAAAGGATGTCAAATTTTATCAACTTCCTTGCTATATGTAGCGATGACATCCGCAAATCAAAGGCAGCACACTTTATTCAACGGAGTGATGATAAAACCTACTTAAACACTTTGGGTCAACCAAGTGTGATTAACATTATGGAAAAATTAACTCACAAAATTAGCTCTGTCAGCATTTCTCTTGTTAAATCTGCACGAAAAGTTAATGGCCAATTACAAAGTGACCTTTAATTTGACGAACCCATCAGCTCCCCAGTAAAGTCGACCTACTGTTAGATACACACTGATATATAAGTTAGGGTTTACTGAGACAGAGATAATCTGAAGTAGTCCTAGCGTTTGTTAATCCTGTCTCCACAAAATTAGGTCGCATGCCCTCAAAGCCTGGAATTCACTTCCGACTGGCATCACGACATCCTCTTGCTTGACGATATCCAAAACGCAGCTAGAATGCATTTTTTGTGTCACATAATTTAGCGGGTTCGTGATTGGTCCTTTACTTGCAATGCGTGCTGACTCTGTACATGTTGCCACAAATAATATTTGAATGCTTACCCTGTGCATGCCATATCTAAACATGCTGTGCTTGTTGTCATTAAGCACGATAATAATAATCGTTTGGTCATGCATTCTTTGAAGCTAATGTAAACTCCCATCACAAAAATTGAGCTCTCTTACGGCACTATGTAAATATAGTTTGATTAAAATCTCAGCATTCACAATGCTGAACCGTGGAATGATCTACAAAAAATGCACTGCCTGACTCGCTGTTACTTCTGTGAAAGCATCAATAGAAACGTTTTTTACTCAAATAAAAAAACTATATGTGACATTCCTTAGAGATTAGTTCTCGTGAACTCATACAATGCGTTTCAAATGAGTGATAACTTAGATTCATTCCAAAATAACTTGGCCAGGAACCGAGCTATTAAGTGTGCACCAAATTATTTTTAATTTAAATTAAAGTCTGTTTTTTCCAGACGATTTTGAATCTTTGTGACTTGCTTGGTATGAGCGCACATTTTTTCTAGCATTGAATCGGCTGCTGGGAAATCCTTGCACTCTCACGGTGTACGGGTAAGCTCAGCCGTTTTATAACTAGATAATCTCAGCATTCGCAAGGAAGAAGCGTGGGATAATCTAAAAATGCACAAATTTCCTCGCTGTTACTACCTTGAAAGCATCTACGGTAACGTTTCTTACTCGAATCCAAAAAATATAAGTTACTATCCTTAGATATTAGTTCTAGTCAACTCATACAGTGCGTTTCCAATGAGCGATAACTTATATTCATTCCGAAATTATTCAGCCAGTAGCCGAGCGCCGAATTACTTCTGATTTGAATTCAAACGCTTGTTCATTTTTTCAGACTAGTTTGAAGCCTTGTGCCTTGCTTCGTGTGAGCGCCTAGCATTTCTAGCATTGAATATGCTGCTAGGAAACCCGGGTGCTCTCACGGTGTAGGGATAAGCCTCACCCTTTTAGAACTAGATCTTTTCCTCTTTAATGATTCTTGCTTGCTAGAGGCTAAATCGACACCAGCTCTTCTCAGCCTTCGCTAATGCTATCTCGCTTTACCGAGCGCCTCTCCTTCTACTCTGCCTGATGTACTAAACACTTTCTTGTAGATTGCTTTACTTTCCGTGTCACTGTCTGGCTAGATGAGGGTCTCTGAAAGATATATAAATCAATTTTATCAACCTCGAATTACCCATGATTTTTTTATGCCAAAAACATGTTTTATTTGAGCACTTGCGGTACAAGCTTGCATTAGACATTAGTTGACTTTTGCAAGTCGAGCCTCGTGAATTTTGCTTGAAAATTAGCACAATCGACTATAGATTGCTGCTTTTGATGCTGTGTGTGACAGCTAATATACGCTTTATGAATAACGTGTAGCCTCGGATATTCCGTTGATGTCGAAAAGACTTCTTCACGTACATCATATGAATTTTTTACCTTAACGTAGGGCTCTGTTCCATTTTATTTTCACATCTTGCCCGGTATGTACCCATGTGCGTATTGGTACTGCACTTACAAGACGCTGGCTGCAGTACGACGTTTTAGGGTTAACCGAGATTCGTCAACCAATATGGCTCCGCTTGCAGGTTGAACTCGTAAGAGAGCAACTCATAAGGTAAATTATAATTGCCTTAGCTATGAAACCCCCTAAATGTTTGAGTAATGGCACTCAGTCCGGATATTGAAACACGGAACATTTAAAACGCGTTTTTGGTGGGCTGAAGCCATGTGCCTTAATTCGTGAGAGCCCGGAGATTTTCTAACAATATATCTGCTGTTAGGAAAACCACCAAGCTCTTTCGGCGTAAGGATAAGCGGCTCCTTAGAAAAATTATTATTGATAAAATTAGGGATTCTTCTTTAAGAGTATACATTGACTATCATTGTTCTACAGATATTTCTTTACCAAATTACTTTATTAATGACTAAAGCTAAAGCCGTTGTACTCATTGCTTCGCTAATAAATTTCCAACTGCTTTTCGAATTTGTCATATTTATTAGGCCACTTTTTAACAAGGTGCTTGCCCAGACCGAGGTATGGCCGAGGTCATGGGTTTGAGGACCGCGGCATGTGTGAACTGCCTGAATGGAGATTAAGTTCTCCGAGGGCGCTAGGAAAAGAAATTATATTATATAGTATCATTATGATGTCTTCAAATAAATCATGAATCATGCGACCGTTATACTGTCAAAAAAATCCTTAAATTTAGTTAAGGAATCCATAAGTATGACCTCAATCTATTCGTTCTAGCGTTTGGATTCGCTTGCGATCGTTAGTTGTCATTCGGCCATCTATCGCGAGCAAGCTTATCTATTTTTAAAAGCCAGTCGTTAAGATAAAGTCGTAAATTAAATAAATATAAAATAATAAAATAAATTAAGATAAAGTTAAGATAAAGTCTCACCCAAAACTAAAACATATCATTTCAGTACAGCAGATTTGTTTCGCAAAATGTTCTCTTACTTTAAATTTATCTCGATTTTCGGAAAGGGACTTTTTTAAAGCTTCCACTCGAATAGACCTGACTTTCCACCTGCTTTACCCAATAAAAATCCCAATCAATATTTTGTGTTTTAAACCTTGAGATGACACTCTCAAAATTCTGAGTTTCCAGCCATGAGCTTTTTTACTTTAAGAGAACGTTCGGACGGTAATGTGACCTTATTTCTACAGTCACTATTCTCCTAACGTTCTTTTGGGGTAAAGATTAGCTGCATACTTGACAGGCTGCATTGTCTCAGACGATGAATAGGACTTAGTAATAAGAAAATGAATTGAATGAGAATTAAATGAGATTGAATTTCATTTCAGTCAAGGTTGATATTTATTCTGGCACTTTCTGAACGCCTGGTCGCGCGGCTAAGGCAAAACTCGTGATGCTTATTCTCGCATTGCTAAATTCGAGCCAAACGCTGTTTCCCTCCTCGCACTAAAAAAGCAGCTTACGCGTCTGGTAGGTGACATCTAATATTGTTGCTATACTGCCGGGGCCTCTGTTTTTTCAGTTTATCGAAAGACTTACCGCAGCAAAGATCATCTATCTGCGTGTCCGAGTGGCTAATCAACTGTCAGTGTAAGTAAACGTACCTCCTTGTGCAAATCCATGTAGCCGCACAGAATAAAACGGTGTTACTTAACACAGCTTTTCAAAGTGCAAAGAAAGCGTAAGCAGCTATCAGTATGCATGCATAAGGTAAAAGATATCGCTTCACGCTGAAAGAAAGATTGGCAAGCTTATCTGAAAAGGCAATGCAGTCCAGGGAGTGAGTAGCAGCAAAGTAGCAGTTCAGGAAGGCTGCAAAGAATATGCCAAAGTAGGAAGCCATAGAATAATGGATGAAGTTTGTTTCACTGTTCGGGCCATACTAAATAAAAGATTCCATCTGGAAATTAATGCGGACAGTTTTCATGTCTAGAAATGCATCCGAAAATAGTATGTGAATAGACTTCCTGAATCATTAGCAAGCTAAACAAGTAGCAGCAATTTAAATATTCAAGTACCTGCTTATCTCGCTAAGTGCACTTGCGCCCAATCCCTCGTTCGTTGACAATCTCTTCATTGCTTCCTTCCCCAGTACCTCTCAGCCTTAGCAGAGAGGTCGCTCCTCTTTCCACATCGGCGCTCTCTTTTTCATGCACTCACCAACTATCCAATTACCTCTTCTTCTGGTTTAGCACCAATCCTTTGGTAAGTTACGGGCGCCTATGCAATTTCAGGGCTACTACTTGCCCGAGTAAGCGGCAGAATCTCATGCAAATGACTTCAGTATGTGAATAGAAATTTTTCGCATAATAACGAACAGACTCACCTGTTTATCTTGCAGGTTACGCTGAGTCGCATGCGTCGATGGACTGCTTACGGTTCTGTGTCCTCCCTTTACATGCACGCTTCGTAAAACGTTCTGCAGCAGACGTTTGCTTGATTAGCTTGAGAGGACCGTCAAAGATAAAATCTTAGCTAATTTACATTTCTCGTTTTATAACGGTAGAAAAGCCTTAATGGCTGTCTCCGTCGCTTAAACGTGTCATTAAAAATACTTTTTTTATTAGAGATAAGAGAATGGCACTTTTTTCTAGGCACTTCATATTTGCAAAAAGATAGAGCGATTGAAAGCTCAATATAATTAAACGTACAATGGCTAGAGTTAACCAGCATGCCAATTTAAATAAAAGATTGCCCGTTGCAACTCGAACCAACAACCTCGTTCGTGAAGAACTATTACCTCCAATCCATTAATACAGATGGCGCCTTCGAGCCCTGTGACATACATGAAGCACCTAAATAGAGATTAAAGTTCTCTTCGGGTATATACAAGATAGTTTCGTCGGAAAACTCGTGCCACTACATATTCTGATTGAATTACCCATTATATAATGTATTGTGAAGTAATCAGCAATGCTAAAAGATATGGGCTGTCCATGGTGTTTCTATTTACAGAAAATTATATTTTTGATATTGAAGATTTTTCTACGCGAGAAAAAAATTAACATAAGCGCTTCTTTCACGTCTCCATCCAAGAACCTATTTTTACAATGACTTAATCAGCTCCAGTTAGCTTGTAGATCTTTCGCCAAGTGCCTACCTCTTGCTGATATCTTAATTTAACATGATAAAAGATGCAATTCTAGAACCCGAAGAGGTTAAGTGAAGTTCTTATGATCACAATTACTGTAGCGTGCTTAATCAATCTATTTTGCAGGCCATAATTTTATAGTAATTTTGTAACAACAGCAATGGATTTACGACTTTATCAGTGGACCGTACAGCACAGACTTAATCAGCTTCACTAAGAATATCAGACTTCCCTATGTTAGGATATTTTATTATAATTTTTTGGCTATTTATATATTTATCTCCAGTTCCTGAAGTTAATGCTTAATCGAAACTAGACGCTCAAATAGTTTCCACCGTGTACGTGCCACAAGCCACATGATCCAAATTTAGGATGCTAGTTTAGCCCGTTCGGACTCTAAATCATTTTTGAGTTCTGACGCCGCGAACTAGTGTGCTTTAAGAAAACGTTCGAAAGGTCTGACATAACTTCCACTATCAAACCAACCAAAGCATTCAAATATGGCAAACCTGAACAGCAGTATCAGCTAGCTGAATAAGTACAATGGTTGCCTAATTGTAAATCCACCATGACTTTTTGATTAGGCGATTGAATATCTGTCATGTTATGCTAGTGACCACGGAGAGTGAGGTTGCCTTCCGAAGGTTAGACATCCGCATGTTCAAAATAGTTTCATTCACGCAAGAAAGAATGAAACAAAATATCTGTCATGCAGAGTCTACTAATACGTGCAGTCGCAGATACTGCCTTTTTGCAGTCAATTTTGGCTAAACTTGAGCGATTGGCTTTAATAAATGATAGTGCTTTTTAATGCAGCAGATAGTGTGTAAGCCTGCGTGCCAGCGTATACTTATTCACCTAACAGCTGCTGCCTGAGGTTCGTCGTTTCAGGGCACAACCTAAACTCGTCAAGCAATATACCTAAGTTTGCACTTTGGACGATAAAGAGGAGCATGGAAGGTAAATTTTGATTTCCTTGGCGAAAAGCGCTCTTACAGGAAAGAGGTAAAGCCTGACGGTCGGGCATTAAAATATAAAACGTTTAAAACGCATTTTACAGCTGAGCTATAGGTTTACGCCTTCCTCCGTGAGAGCGTGGCGGTTTTCTAACATATTATACACTGTTATGAATACCACGACGCCCTCACGGCGCAAGGATAAGCGTATCCATTTGCAGAGCTTAATGTTTGTCGAATTAGTGATTTTTTCAAAGGAGGATCGATCGACAAGAGCGCATCTAGCAAATATCTTTAGCAAATGACTTTGGTAATGATGACTAAAGCTACACCCGTAGTGCTGATAGCTGTGATACTAAACGTCGGACTGCTTTTTGGAGCATTTGTAACGATCAGCCTACTTTTCATCGAATAAATCATGAATCAGGAGACTGTTTTAATGTTAAAACTTCTCAAGCGTTTGGTTAGCATTTAAGTAAGAAGGAAATCAGTCAGTTACATGCTGCTTTAGCAATGTCTTGTTACATTCATGATAAGAAAGCCGCCATCTATCTTGGAAAATGCCAAATCGAATTTGACGCCGAGTCATTAAGAAAAGATTTCCTCTGATTTCAGAATTTATTGTTTCCTTAGATAAGGTTTGCTTCGCGTCATTTACTTGTTGTAAAATTATCTTAGTTTTATCACTGTGAGCATTTTAGAGGTTGCTTTTAAAAATCCTAACTTTCTACTTGCGTTATCTGATACGCAGCCTAGTTAATATTTTGTATTTTAGACCTTAAAACGGCACTAAAAATCTTTTATTTTCAAACCATGAGCTTTTTTGTTTGAAGAGGGCTTGCGGAATGATTTGGCATTCTTTGTACTGGTAGACGACTTACAAAGTCCTTATGGGCAGAAGATAAGCTAAATCTGCAGCAAGTGAAATATAATGCTTGTTATCATTAACCATTCTACCACTAATCATTTGATCATGCATTCTGTAAAACTCAAGTAAAGTCCAGTCACAAATATAAAGCTCTCACACGGCACAATACAAAATATATTATTCTTATAATCTCAGTGTTCGCAAGGAAGAAGCGTGGGATAATCTAAAAATGCACTTATTTACTCACTGTTACTTCCTTGAAAGCATCTACAGTAACGCTTTTAACTTGAATCCAAACACATTAAGTGACTTTGCTTAGAGATTAGTTCTAGTGAACGCAAACAGTGCGTTGCCAATGAGCGATAACTTTGATTCATTCCAAAATTATTCAGCCATTCGCCAAGCTGTTGTTTGTACGCCGAATTGTTTCTTGTTTGAATTCATACGCTTGTTCCTTTTTTAGACTAGTCCAAAGCCTCATTCCTTGCTTCGTGTGAGCGCCTGACGTTTCTAGCATTGAATATGCTGCTAGGAAACCTTGGTGCTCTCACGGTGTAGGGATTAGCCTCACCCTTTTAGAACTAGATTTTTTCCTCTGTAATGATTCTTGCTTGTCAGAGGTTAAATCGACAATAGTTCTTCTTAGCCTTCCCAAAGCCACTCAGCTTTACTGAGGATATCTTTTTTTGATTGCTGCCAGATGTAGCGCGCTGACTTTCGTTAGATCGCTCTTACTTTCCGTGCGACTGAACGATCGCCTCCCAAAGATGTGGTTATCAATTTTAACATTGCTGAGCTACCTAGGTTTTCTCCGTCAAATTCGTGTTTTAGTTTAGCTGTTGAACTAAAAACTCCCACTGGGCATTAGATGATCTTTGCTGTTTGACCTACGTGGACTTTGCTTGCGAAAATTAGCCTAATCGACTATAGATTGCTGTTTTAGCATCGTGTGGCAGTTACTGTACACTACAGAAATTATGTGTAGCCTTTGATATTTCTCTGCTGTCAAAAATACCTCTTCACGCCAAGCATGCGCATGTTTTGCTTCAATGTCAGACGCTCTTCGAGGTTTCGTTCATGTCGCGTCACTGAAAGCATGCCGTGCATATTGGCGCTGCACCTTCAAGCCGCAGGCTGCAGTGCAATGTTTTAGGCTCGACTGATATTCCTCAACCGATTTGGCTTCGCTAGCTGATTTGATTCCCAGGAGAGGAGCAATTTAGGTAAATTATAATTTCCTCAGCAATATATTGAATAAATGAGTAATAGCCACACGTCAGGGTAATGGAATATGGAACATTGAACACACACTTTTTCTAAACTGAAGCTATGAACCTTGCATCGTGAGAGCGTGGGGATATTCTAACAATATATCTGCTGTTAGGAAAACCACCAAGCTCTTTCGGTGTAAGGATAAACGGCTCCGTTAAAATAAATCAGTATTCCTCAAATTTGGGTTTACTTTTTAGTATGCTTAATCGACAATTGCTCTTCTAACCGATATTTCTGTACTGACAGTTGATTAACGACTAAAGCGAAATCCTTTGTGCTTAAATCTTTGTTATCAAATTTCCAGCCACTTTTCAAATCCGTCGTAATAATTATGCCACTTTTCAGCAAGGTGCTCTCCCGGACTGAGGTATAGCCGAGATCGGGGGGGGGGGGGGGGCTCGTGCCCTATGGCCTATGTGAAGAAATAGAACAAAGATTAAATGCTCATAGGGCGCTGTAAAAATGAGTTATATTATATCGTATTATTTGCATGTTACCAAAAAAATCGTAAATCAGGCCACTGTTATAGTATCAGAAAGATTTTAAAATATAGGTACGGAATCCGTAAGTATGACCTCAATGACCTCATAACCTCAATCGATTAGTTTGAGCTTAAGCATTCCCTTCTAATCTTCACGACGGTCATACAGTAATCTATCACGAGGAGGCATGACCATCTGCAAAAGCTAGTCATGCAGACATCGTTTCATCGAAAATTGAAAAATGAGTTCTTACAGCAGATTTTCGTCACACATGCTTTTATTTACTTTAAATCTATCTCAATTTTTTGAAAGTGAACTTATCAAAGCTTTCACTCGAATAGCCTCAACTTTGTACTTTGTGCAACCCAATACAAATCCTAATCAATATTTCATGTTTCAAACCTTAAGATGACTCTCACAAAATTTTGAGTTTCAAGCCATGAGCTTCTTTGCTTTAAGAGAACGTTCGGATGAAATTGAGACGTTATCTCTACTGTCTCAATTTTCCTAACGTTCTTTTGGGGTACAGATGAGCAGCATCTTCAACTGGCTGAATAAATGCCAATGTCACTGACGCTATATTACACTTGATAATTGAGAAACGTGATCGTTCGTCGGTCAAGGTCTCTTTCTATTCTCTCAAGTTCTGAGGGCGATGTCACCCGCCTAAGAAAAGACTCGTGCTGCGCCTCCCTCAAAAATCGAGCTAAATGCAACTTCTCCCACGCTGAAGCTGCTCATGCTTGTTGTAGGTGACATTGAAGGTTGTCACCTTGATGCCACCGTGGCCTTTGCTTGTTCAGTTTACTGAAAGATCCACTACATTGAACGCCACCAGTCGGCGTTTCCAAGTGACTAACCAACTTTTGATGTAAGTAAGCACATTTCCGCATGAAAAATTCACTTAGCCCCAGAGATAAGTGGGCGTTCAACGGGAATTCATTTTACAGCACGTCGAACGCCTAAGCCGTTGTCAGTATGCCTGCTCTAGGTAACCGACGTCAACTCGGAGTAATCGGAATGTGACAAACGTGTCAAGAGCAAGACAGTCAAGTGAGTCAGAGCAGAAGAGCAGTTCGGGAAGGTTGATAATGATATGCCACAGGCGGAAGCAATAACATAAGTTAGGAAGTGAGTTCCACAGTTTAGGATCTACTGATTAAATTCTCCCCTGAAGTGAATTATATTTCTCTCTCCAACGGCTTTCCCGCCTGCGAATATGTATAAGAAACTTGTATGTCTTTTAAGTATATTTTAGAGACCTTAATGTCTATACAGTACTGGAGGCGTGAGAAAGCCGAATCCGTAGCATCGATTTAAATTTTAAAGTTCCAGTTTGATTGGCTGTGCTCCTTTGGGCAATGCCTGCTCAATCCTTTGTGCATTGACAACCATTTCATTGTCTTTATCAGTACATCTCAGCCTTCGTAGAGTGCACGCTCCTCTTTATGAGCACGATTTCTCTTGTTCATTCACCCGTCAACTATTCAAGGGCTCCTTCTCTCCTCTCTTCGAACCGATTGGCCACGCCGAAATCTACTCAACGTGGTCGAGCGTCGGCGATCCAAGGCTGAGAGCCTGCTCTCTCCGCCAGGCGACTCCTCTCGGCCACAAGGCTTCACTGTCCGGGCGCAAGTAAATGTCTATAGGTTCTGTGCGCCTCATTGACTCGCCTAAGCTCGCAGCCTTTGGGCGACCAAGTAAGCCTCTCTTTCTGTTTAAGTTTCAGTCTCGCTTTGATCTCGCATCATGTCTGTCCATGTTCGGCGGGTGCGTGTTCTTGGAGAGTGACCAAGTGACCGTCGATTGATGCCTGCTCTGCTCAGCTCTTCTTAGCATTCTCAAAAAAATGGTCAGCCTTCCTCAGCCTTCCTCAGCCTTCCTTCCCTTCAGCTTTGCGGCTTTTTCAGGTGCCTCGCTTCCTTCCCTAACTCGCTCGGCTCTGCCGTTAGTTGGATCTGCACTCTGCTTTCCGTCTGACTGTCTCGCTGGATGAGCATCTGTCAAAGATGAGGAAACTATTTCAGCAATGAAGAGTGTGAACCTCATTTTTCGCATGCCAAGGTCATGATTTATTCCAGTGGTCGCGATATTTTCTAGGTGCCAGGCATTAGCTGACCGTTGCTTTCGAAAAGAATGGTTCACGAAAACCACACGAAACGTCTTTCTTAAGGTACGGGTGCTCTTCAATGTTTTTTAATGTCGTACCACTTTATGCATGCCTGCGTGCATTGGCAATGCACCCAAAAGCCTCTTGCTGTGGTCCATCGTGTTAGGGCATACAAGGTATCCGTGAACGGCATTGGCTACGCTTGCAGATTGGACGGCTGAGAGAGAAGCTTGGCAGGTACGTTTTTATTTCCTTACCAATAAAGAGATATTAAATGAATGAGCTATAGCCTACCATTCTGGTATTAGCACGTGGAACATTGAAATCCCATTTTATAGCTGAGCTACAGGTTTACGCTCTGCTCCATGAGACCGTGCCGCATTCTTTGTGTTAATAGCTTCGTTAGTGAATGCCCAACTGTTTGTACGAACCTTAATGATAATTATGCCACTTTGTGATAATTAGGCCACTCTCATCGTATAAATCGTAAATCAGGTGACTGGTTTATTGATAAACTGTTTCAAGGATTTAGTTCAGCAAGTATCACCTCGATCAATTAATGCCGGTTTCTAGCAATTCACTTGCAACCTAAATTATGGTAGTATGGTCAACTATCGCGAGCGAATCCCATCTGACTTCAAAAGCTAGTTCTTAGGAAAAAAGATGCTATCCCAACGCCGATACTGCGAATTCGTTACAGCAGGTTAGGCTCGCGAAATAATCTACTTAATTTCCACTTGCCCTACAAAATAGAAATCCTAGTAAATATTTCAGGTTTAAAACCTTAGGATGAGTCTCACAGTATTTTGTGTTTCCAGTCGTGAGCTTCTTTGCTTTAAGAGAACGTTTGGATGATATCGTGACGCTAGCTATACTGTCACTATTATCCCAACGTTCTTTTGGGGTAAAGATGACCCGGACGATGAATAGAACTTAGTAAGAGGAAAATGCGATTGAATAGCTGCACAGTTGATATTTATTCTTACAACTTCTGAACGCCTGGTCGTCGGTAAGTGAAATGAATAAAATACGTTACAGACTGTAAAATGGACTTGGTAAATAAAAAATGCAATAAAATGCCTCTCGAGTTCGATTTCATTATTCCACCATCTGAACCCGAGATTAAAAGGCTAAGGCAAGATTAGTTCTGCTTTTTTTTGCATTAGCTCGTTCAAGCAAAATTAAGTTTCTCTCGCTCCGAGACCGCACGTGCTTTTTGTCCGTGTTACTGCGTGTTGTTACCTCAATTCAGTGACCTTTGCTTGTTCGGTTTTACGAAAGATGCTTTAGATTGAAGACCTGGTATCTGGATTTCCATCGGACTATCCAACTTTTAATGCAAGTAAATGTATCTCCGTGTGCAAACGTTGCCTGAATTGAATGACGATGCGAAAGGCCATGTGCTGTCTGTTATCTGCGATTGATCACAAGAAAATATTGTGATCACGAATACCATCTTGTACAGTACCTCCACAAATAAACGGTAGAGAAATAAAGCCTAGCCTGCATGCCAACATTTTTTGCGTGATACTGACTGATCGTTAGAACCAGTACTCGTGTTCTACTATTAACATTCATGTAACCCAGTGTGAATGATTAACAATGCTAATGCCATGCTCTTGCAGGGTCTGTAGTAAAGGTATGTGTTATGACCTCACCGATTGCAGACTCTTGATTATGCTTACCATCAAATGAAATTAACGGCCAACCTTCGAATGCAAGATTCGTGAGATGATTTTAAGAATGCATCACCTGCCTCGCTGTTACTGCTACTGAAAGCGTTATTAGGTAAATATTACTTTATTATTGGAATAAAAAACTTCTGTGCCACCCTCTTGGGATTTTAGAGCATGCAAACTCATAAAGTCTTTTATCAATTATTGATAATTTTAATACTTTCTAAAATTATTCAGTCAATTTCGGCTCTGTTGTTTCTATGCCCAGTGCTTTGCATTTCATTACAAATTTTTGTTATTTTTCGATTATATTGCAGCTTTGTGCCTTGCCTCTTGAGAGCGCCGAGCTTTTGTAGCATTACATCAGCTGCTACGAAAACCCAGCGTTCTCATGGTGTAAGGATACGTGCAATTAGAGAACTTTGCATTTTCCAAATTAGGAAATCTTATTCGTCAGAAGATTAATTGACGCTGGCACTTTTAACGTAGGATGCTCCAGAACCTTAATTTTGTAAATGGCTGAAGGCGTTTCTAGTTTACTTGCGGTTCTTTCGCCAAGAACGTGACTCTTAATAATAATAATAGTAATAAAACACTTGATAATGCGCCATCAGAGAACTCATCCTTTTTCTAGGCGCTTTCAACACTCTTGCTGGTGTCTTAAATTAATGTGATCCAATATGTAATACTAAAAACCAGGAGAGGTTTTGCGAAGTTCGCATGATCACAATTATTGTAAGCATACTTGATCAATCTCTTTTCGAGGCTGTCGTGTCATTATGACCAGCAGCAGTGTCTTTACGACTTTGTAAGTTAGCGATGCAGTATAGAATTATTCAGCTCAACTAGGAATATAAGACTTACATATCTTAAGATGGCTTATTTTCATTTTCTTATATGTATTCCTATCTCCAGTGAATGAAAGCAAGCTAATTGGAACCTCCATACTCAAATAGGCTCCATTATGCCATTGACACTAGCCAAGTGATCACAATTAAGTGCGCTCGTTTGATCTCTACGGACTATCAGTCTGTTTTAGTTTTAAGGCCACGAGCCACTTTTGCTTTAACAAAACTTTTGAATGATCTGACATTAACTCTACTGTCATACCTATCTAAAAGTTCTAGTAGGGCAAAGCTGGATAGCATTGTCAGCAATCAGGAAAAGTAAATGTGTAGCCGAATTCTAACTTACTCCGCGATTTTTTCGAATTAGCGATTGAATAACTGTCATGTTATGCCAGTGGCTTTGGAAAGCGAGCTTGCCTTTCTCAGATTAGAGGTCCGCACGATTGAAATAATTCTTTTCATGCAAGAAAGAATGAAACAGATATTTCTCATACAGAGTCCACTTAGCCGTGTAGTCAGAGATAAAGCGTGCTTTCAGTCAATTTTGATGAAACTTGAGCGATTGGCTTTCACTAAACAATAGTGATTTTTAACTAACCTGATAGATTCCTCTAGCCGTTGTGATTATCAGGCACAACCTAGGCTTCCATTTCTATTCAGATGACATTCAGTTGTACGTTTGCTTTAATCACTCCCCTTTCTAAAGTACGCCACTTTTTGTCAACTCCCTTGCTGTATGTAGTAATGGCACCTGTAAATCAAATGCATTATGCTTTAATAAACGTAATAGTGGTAAAACATAATTAAACGTTAGGGGCAAACTAAGTGTGGTTCACGCGTGGCAAAAATTTCTTCTCAAAATAAGGTGTATCTGAATGTCTCCCGTTATGCACGAAACCTATATTTAATATTCCTAAGTGACCTTTAATTTGACGACCCCATCAGCTTATTGGTAGAGTATACATACTACCAGCTGCAAACTGTTTCAGGAATTCGGGTTTACTGTGGCAGAGATCTCCGCATAAATTGGTCCTAGTGTTTGTGAATCCTTTCTCAGCACGTTTAGGTCGTATGCGCCCAAAGCCTGGAATTCACTTCCGACTGGCATCATGACATCCTCTTAATTGACCATATCCAAAACGAAGCTAAAATGCATCTACTTTTCATGTAATTTAGCGGGTTCATGATCCGTCCTTCATATGTATTTGGGCGCTGACACTGTGCATGTTGCCACTAAACATCTTTTCATGCTAACCCTTGTGCATGCCTTATCTAAACATGTTATGCTTGTTGTCATTAACCATGCTACCACTAGTCGTTTGATTATGCTTTCTTTGAAACTACAATAAAATGGAATCGAAAAATATATCTCTCTAATGGCACCCTCAAAATATAGTATCATAGTATCGTAATCTCAGCATTTACATGGTTGAATCATGGGATGATCTAGGAAATGCACTACCTGAATCGCTGTCCCTTCTTCAAAAGCATCAATGGTAACGATTTCATTTGAATAAAAAAACTATATGCGCCCTTTGTTGGAGATTTGTTCTCGTAAACTCACACAATGCGGTTCCAATGATTAATAACCTAGAGTCTTTCTGAAATTATTCAGCCAGTAACCGAGCTGTTGCTTGTACACGAAATTATTTCTTATTCGAATTCACATGTATGTTACTCTTTTAGACTAGTTCGAAGTATTGTGCCTTGCTTCGTGTGAGCGACTAGTGTTTCTAGCATTGAATCTGCTGCTAGAAAACCCTGGTGCTCTCACGGTGTAGGGATAAGCCTCACCCATTTAGAACAAGATCTTTTCCTCTGCAATGATTCTTGCTTGGCAGAAGTTAAATTGAGGATAGAACTTCTCAGCTTTGCCAAACGCTACCTAGCTTTACTTAAGGTCTCTCCTTCTACGCTGTCAGATGTAGCTCTGACTTTTGTTAGATTACTCTTACTTTCCGTGCGACTAGATGATCGCCTCCATAAGATGTGAAAATCAATTTAGCAATGCTGAGTAACCTTTGGTTTTCTTTGCCAAACTAGCGTTTTAGCTTAGCTGTTTCACTAAAAACTCCCACTAGGCATTAGTTGATGTTTTCTATTCAATCGTCTAACTGCTTTTTGAATTTGTCATAATAATTTGGGTCACTTTTTAGCAACGTGCTCGACCCGGCAAAGGCATAGCGAGAGCGTGGGCTCGAGCCACAGGGAATACGTGAAGCACCGGAATAAAGATTAAGTTCTCCAAGGCGCTATAAACAATGAATCACATTACATTGTATTATCATTGTGTTGTCAAATAAAAATCAAAAAGCAGACAAATTCTATACAGTCGGAAATGCTCTAAAATTTAGCTAAGGAATCAGTAAGTAAGACCTCGATAAATAGGTTTGAGCATTACCATTCGCTTGTAATCTTCACGGTGGTAATATAGGCATCCACCGTAAACTAGCCTAACCGTCTTTAAAATATAATAATTATGACATCTTTTTATCGAAAATTGAAAAATACGAGTTAATTATATGAGTTAAAAATATTATTGTTAAATGTTAAAAAAATTAAAAATATGAGTTAATTACAGCAAATGTGCCTCTGAATTTTTTTTATTTACTTTAAATCAATCTCAATTTTCTGAAAATGAGATTTTCAAAGCTCATTGCACATAAATAGTTCCAGATTTTTACTTGCTCTCAAAAATAGAAATCCTAATTAATATTTCATGTTTTAGACCTTGAGACGACTCACACAATATTTTGAGTTTCAATCCATGACCTTCTTTGCTTTAAGAGAACGTTTGGATAATATTGTGACGTTATCTCTACTGTCTCCATTATCCCAACGTTCTTTTGAGGTAAAGATGACCTGCATCTTCAACTGGTTGAATAAATACAACCGTCACGGAAGATTAATTAGACTTTGTAGTTGAAAAATGCGATTTTTTGTCTGCCATGGTCGATTTTTATTCTCGCATGTTTTGAGCGTGAGGTCGCTCGGCTAAGGTAAGACTCCTGTTGTGCTTCCTTCAAAATGCGAGCTAAGCACAATTTATCCCGTGCTGACGCTGCTTATGCATCTTTTAGGTGACATTGAAGGTTGTCGCCTTATGCCACCGTGGCCTTTGCTTGTCCAGTTCACTGAAAGATCCGCTACATTTAACACCACCTGTCGGCGTTTCTAAGCGACTAACCGACTTTCAATGTAAGTAAGTGTATCTCCGTGTGAGAAGTTTACTTAGCCGCACGGATAATTGGGTGTCCACAGGAAATCATTTTATTGCAAATCGCCCGCCCAAGCATATGTCCACAGGCGTGCAGAACGTAACTGACGTCAACTCACAACAAACGGAATGTGACAAGCGTTTGTTAGAGAAAGAGCAAAACAGTCAAGTAAGTGAGTCAGAGCAAAAGAGAAGTTCAGAACGGCTGAAAAATGATATGTCACAGTCAGAAGCAATAGAAAAAATGAGGAAGTTCGTTACTCAGTTTAGGATCTACTGATTAAACACTTTCATTTCTAACGGTTTTCACGCCTGCAAGTATATTTTAGGAACGTTAATGTCTACACAGTACTTGAAGCGTGAGGAAGCCGAATTGACGTCATCAAGGTAAATATTAAAGTTCCAGTTAGACTGGCCGAGTGCTCATGTGCGTGCCGCATGCCAAATCCTTCGTGTGTTGACAACCGCATTTCTTAAGCTACGACAACTACTCTCCTACTGCCGACTATTGCTCATCCTTTTCAGTGGTCCTGAGCTGCTGCTTCCATGCTCCTCACAACCTCAACTGCTCTCCTGACTTTGCTATGCTTCCCACTTTCTCTTTGTTGTATGAGACGAAGTCTGCTGGCTAAAAAATGCGTACCGAAAGCTGCTTAGGCTGTGATTGCGCTATAGAAAGCTCTCCTGCGTAACACCAACACGGTCTTTGTGAATTGGTGGAGTTACAGACGGAGATGCAAAAACAACCACCTCGTTTACTTCCCAGTACATTTCAGCCTTTGCAGTGTGTACCCTCATCTTTCCATGCATGGTTTCTCTTGTTCATGCACCCGCCAACTAATCAAGCGCCTCTTTTGTCCTAGCTTAGCGCCGATTGGCCTTGACGAAATTATCTCCATGTGGTCAAGCGTCCACGATTTAAGACTGTGAGCTAGTGCCGACGGGCGACTCCTATCGGACGTAACGCTTCACTTTATGGGTGCAAGTGAGTGTCTCAAGGTTCTGTGCGCCTCGCTGACTCGCCGAAGCTCGCTGCCTTTTGGAGACCCAGCCAGCCTCTCTTTCTGCCAAAGTTTCAGTTTCTCTTCGGGTCGCAGCAGGTCTGTTCGTATTAGGCGGGCGTGTGTTCTCCGAGTGACACAACGCGACCGCCGATCGATGGCTGCATCGGTGCACGGCTCAGCTCTTCCCTGTCTTTTCGAGAAAATCGTCGTCATTCCTCAGCCTTCCTTCCCTTTACTTTAGCGGCTTTTGCAGGTGCCTCGCCTCCTTTCCTACCTCGCATTGCTCGGCCGTTCATTAGATCTACTCCGCTTGGCGTCTGACTGTCTCGCTCAATGACCATCTGTCAACGATGTGGAAACTGTTTCAGTGATGCCTAGTGGCCCTCAATTTTCATACGCCAAAACCACGATTTATTCTAGCAGTCGCACTAATAGCTAGGAGACAGGCATTAGTAGGCTGACTTTTTGTATGATCCACATGGATTTCGATTGAGACTATTAGCCCCGGTCGCCTACCAACTGCTGCTTTCGGGGCTGTGTGACGGCTACTATGCACTTTATGAATTACGTGTAGCCCCTGATCTTCCGTTGCTGTCGATAAGAATTATTCACACAAGGACACACAGCTTCTATTATTATATACGGGTGCTCTTCAATGTTTTTTAATGTCGTACCACCATATGCATGCTTGCGTGTATTAGAAATGCACCTACAAGCCGCTTTCTGAGGTATATCGTTTTAGGGCATAAAAGATATCCGTGAACGGCATTGGCTACGCTTGCAGATTGGGCGGCTGAGAGAGGAGCTTGGCAGGTAAATTTCTCGCATTCGGTGGGCGTGTCCTCCAAGAGTGACCGCCTATCGATGGCCGCACTGCTCAGCTCTTCTCAGCTTTCTCGAAAAATCTGTCAGCCTTCCTTCCTTCCTTTCAGCATTGCGGCTTTTTCAGGTGCCTCGCCTCCTTCCCTATCACACGTAGCTCGACCGTTCGTTGGATCTGCACCGCTTTCCGTCTGACTGTCGTGCTGGATGAGCATCTGTCAACGATGATGAAACTATTTCAGCAATGAAGAGTGTGAATCTCAATTTTCGCATGCTAAGGTCATAATTTATTCCAGTGGTCACAATATTTTCTAGGTGCCAGGCATTAGCTGACCGTTGCTTTTGAAAAGAATTGTTCACGAGAACCACACGAAACGTCTTTCTTAAGGTACGGGTGCTGTTCAATGTTTTTTCATGTCGTACCATTGCATGCATGCCTGCGTGTATTAGCAATGCACCTAAAAGCCGCTTTCTATGGTCCATCGTTTTATGGCATAAAAGATATCCGTGAACGGCATTGGCTACGGTTGCAGATTGGACGGCTGAGAGAGAAGCTTGGAAGGTACGTTGTTATTTCCTTAGCAATAAAGTGCTATTAATTGACTGATCTATAGCCTACCATTCTGGTATTAACACGTGGAACTTTGAAATCCAATTTTAAAGCTGAGCTACAGGTTTGCGCCCTGCTCCGTAGGAGCATGGGGTTTTTTCTAAAAAAATATTTACTGCTGTTAAAAAGGCGACGCCCCGCGGCGTCAGAAAATGCCTATTTATTTTAGAGCTTAGTATTTTTTTAATTAGGTATCATTTTCGTAATAGAGTAAACCAAAAATAGGTCTACTATCAGACGTTCGTTTGCGGAAATACTTTGATAATGACTCCAGCCGAATCCGTAGTGTTTACAACGTTGCTTGTGAATGTCCAACTGCTTTTTGGGGCCAGCATAATAATTGGGCCATTTTTCATCTAATAAATAATAAATTGAGTGACTGCTTTATTCATTGAAAGTTTCAAACATTTACTTAAGTTTTAGTTACTTAAGAATTTCCTTGATCGATTTATACGGGTTTAGTAATTCGCGTGCAATCTTCATGATGTGAGTATGGTCATCTATCATGAGCAATGCCCTTCCGACTTCAAAGCTAGTCCTTAGGAACAAAGGTGCTATTCCAACGCGGATAAAATGATTTCATTACAGCAGGCGTGCATTGGGCACTTTTATTTTTACTTTAAATCTATGTTGATTTTCTGAAAGTGAGCTTTTCAGAGCTTCCACCCAAATAGGCCCAACTTTCCACTTGCGGTACCTAATAGAAATCATGATAAATATTTCGCGTTTAAAACCTTGAGGCGACTCTCACAATATTTGGAGTTTCAAGCCATGAGTGTCTTTGCATTAAGAGAACGTTCGGATGATACTGTGACGCTATCTCTACTGTCACAATTGTCCTAACGTTCTTTTGGGGTAAAGATTAGCCGCATCTTTGACAGCCGAATAAAGAAAAATGTCCTTAACGATGAATAGAACTTTTTAATAGAAAAATCCGATGGAGTATCTGTCAAGGTCGACATTTATTCTTCCACCTTCCGAACGCATGGCTGCCCGACGAAGGCAGGACGTGTGCTGCTCATTATCGCATATCCAAATTCGAGCTAAACGCTATTTCCCTCACTCTGAGGCGGCTGATGAGTCTTGTAGGTGACATTTAATATGGCTGCTATACTGCTGTG
Organism: Cristatella mucedo; assembly: GCA_009760855.2. Taxonomy (NCBI): domain Eukaryota; kingdom Metazoa; phylum Bryozoa; class Phylactolaemata; family Cristatellidae; genus Cristatella; species Cristatella mucedo. The sequence continues at coordinate 659,906 of WPIO01000098.1, read as the reverse complement.
GTCTCTATTTTTTCAGTTTATCAAAAGACACACTGCATCAAAGATCTCCTATCTGCGTGTGCAAACAGCTAATCAACTGTCAGTGTAAGTAAACTTCCCTCCTTGTGCCAATCCTTGCAGCCGAACAGACTGAAACAGTGTTACTTATCAAAGCTTTTCAAAGAAAGCATAAGCAGCTAGCGGTATGCATGCAAATGGTAAAATACGTCATTTCACGTAGAAAGAAAGTTTGGCAAGCGTGTCTGAAAAGCCAGTGCAGTCCAGGGAGTGAGTAGCAGCAAAGTAGCAGTTCCATAAGGCTGCAAAGGATAAGCCGAAGTCGGAAGCGACGGCAAAAATGACAAAGTGTGTTTCCCCATTTGGGATTTACTGAGTAAACGTTTCCACCTGGAATTTAATGCGTACGGTTTTCATATCTAGTAATAGATCAGAAAATGTTCTGTACATAGCCTACCTGACTCATTAGGAAGCTAAATCAGTAGCTACATATTGGATTTAAAGTACCTGCTTGGGTCGCGTTATGCACCCATGCTCAATCCCGCGTTCTTTGGTACTCTCCTCCTTGTCTCTACCAGTACCTCTCAGCCTTTGCAGAGAGCTTCCACCTCATTCCACATGGGTGTTGTCTTTTTCATGCGCTCACCAACTTTCTAATTGCCTCTTCTGCCTTCTTAGCACCAATCTTTTGGTAAGTAACGGGCGCCTAAGCAAGTTCGTGCTAATATTTGCCCGAGTAAGCAGATCAGATATCGAATGCAAACAACTTCAGTACGCGAATCATGATTTTTCGCATAAAAATGAACAGACTCATCTGTTTATCGCGAAGGTTACGCTGAGTCGCATATGTCGATGGACTGCTTCCGGTTCCGGTGAGGTGACTTTAAATGCGAGTTTCGTAAATCGTGCTACTGCAGATAATTTCTGAATTAGCTTGAGAGGAGAGTTAAAGAAAAAAATATTAGCTGATTTGCATATCTAATTTTTATAACGGCAGGAAAGCCACAACGGCTGTCACCATCGCTTGAACATCTAGCTAAATATACGCTTCTATGGAGCCCTCAGAGAACAGCACTGCTTTATAGGCACTTAGTATTTGCACCAAAGAAAGCATAATTGAAAGCTCAATGTCAATAATCGTAAAATAGTTTGAGGTAGCCACCACGCCGATGGTAATAAAATATCGCCCATTGCACAACTCGAACCAACGACCTCGTTCGCGAAAAACTATCACGTTCAATTCCCTTATACAGATCGCTTACTCGAGTTCTGTGACGTACATGAAGCACCTAAATACAGACCAAAAACTCTCTGAGGGTACTATGCAAGATAGTTACATCTGAAAACACATGCAAGTTCGTTCCGATTGAATTATCCATTACAATCTATAATGAATTAATTAATAATGCTAAAATCCATAGCTGTGTGTCTTCGGCAACTGATCATGAGAAACTATACTGAACCTGATAGCCACCGTAACATGAACAAAGGTGATAACACCAAAGGAATTGAAGTCTGGCCTGCATGCCAACATTTATTTTGTGGTGCAGATTAATCTTTTATACCAGTACTAGTATTTTAACTTTTTTTGCTGGAGTAACCCACTGTGTGTGCGAATAAAAAGTTATTTTGATGCCAAGTTCTTGTAGATTCTGAAGTAAAGGTACGTGTTATGACTTCACCGAATCGTGAAAACCAGATCATGTGAACCGTCACCTGAAGTTATTGCTTGCCTTTAAATGCAAGATGCGCGGGTGATTTAAAATTCGCTTTACCTGCCTTGCTGTAACAGCTATTTTAATCATCAATGGCAAATATTCCTTTTTTAGTTAAATAACAAAAGTTTGTGCCGCCTTTGAAGTATTTTAGGGTCGTTAAACTATAAAAGTGCGGTTTCAGTTAGTGGTGATTTAAATAGTTTCTGAAGGTATTCAGCCTATTGTGAAGTACTGTTTTTAAAGCCAGTGTTTTTTATTTCAATCCAAAAGTTTTTTATTTTTGAGATGAATTTACTGCTTTGCACCTTCCTTCTTGAGAAAGCGGTTCTTTTCTAGGATTATACCTGCTGCTGGAAAAACCCCACGTTATTAGGGTGTAAGGTAAAGATTCTCCGGATAAGCGTTTTCGTTTGCAGAACCTAATATTTTTCACTTTAGAGATTCTTCTTCACACTAAGAAAAATTAACATAAGTACTTCAAAGAGATATTACTCTAGGACCCTATTTTGTAATGACTGAAGCGGCTCTAGTCAGCTTGTAGCTCTTTCGCCAGGTAAGTAACTCTTGCTGGCGTCTTAATGTAACGTGATTAACATTGTAATATTAGAGCCCGGAGAGGTTATATGAAGTTCTTGTGATCGCAATTACTGTAGCATGTGTAATCAATCTCTTTTGGAGGCCATCATTTTATAATGATCAAGTACCATCGGCAATGTCTTTACGACTTTATAAGTCGGCCATGCAGCATAGACTTAACCAGCTGCAGTAAGAATATAAGACTTTTGTATCTTAAGATAGTTTATTACCATTTTTTAGCTGCTTACATCTATCTCCAGTGCCTTAAAGTAAGCTTTTTGGTACTGAGATGCTCAAATAGTCTTCACTATGATTTTGAAATGAGCCACCTGATTTCAATTCAGTATACTACTTTGGCCCCAACGGATTATCCAAATTTTTCAAGTTTTTAAGCCACGAGCCACTATGCTGTAGCAAAACGCTCGAAGGTCTGACACAACTTACACTGTCAGACTGACACAAACGTTCTAATATGGCAAATACGAACAGTATTATCAGCAAGCTGAATAAGTAAAGTGGTTGCTGAATTGTGAATTCTGCCAAGACTTTCGATTACTTGATTGAAAACCTGTCATGTTATGCCAGTGCCCATGGAGAGTGAGCAGCTTGCCCTCCGAAGGTAAGACGTCCACGTGTTTTAAATGATTTTATTCGCGAAAGATGTAACGAAACTACTAATTCATGTAGTCACAGATACTGCGTGTTTGCAGTCAATTTTGACGAAACTTTGCTTTCAATAAATTCTAGTGCTTCTTATTGCAGCTGATAATTTGTAAACCTGCGTGCCAGTGTAGATATTTTCTTCACCTGAAAGCTGCTGCCTGCCGTTCGTCTTTTCAGGGCACAACCTTTATTCGTTAACCGATATAGAAACGCTTGCAGGTGGGACGACTGAGAGAAAAGCATTGAAGGTAAATTTTAAGTTCCTTAGCTAAAAAACGCTCTTTGCAGAATGGGTGATAGCGTACCGTTTGGGCTATTAAATATGGAACGTTTAAAATGCATTTGGTAGCTGAGCTACACTTTTACGCCTTGCTCTGTGAGAGCGTGGCGGTTTTCTAACATATTACATACTGTTACGAAAACCACGACGCTCTCACTGCGTAAGGATAGGCGTCTCCATTTGTAGAACTTAACACTTGTCCAATTAGTTATTCTTTCATTGTAAGAAAGATCGACAAGAGCTCTTCTAGCCGATGTCCTAGGTGAATAACTTTGGTAATGAAAAAGCTACGTCCATCTTTCTAATAGCCTTAATAATAAACGCCTTACTGCTTTTTGGAGCATTGAGAGTAATCAGACCACTATTCATCCCATGAATCGTAAATTAGGAAACTGTTTATTGCTACAAATTTTCAAGCCTTTGCTTAACCCTTAAGTATGTATGCTATGATCGTGCGCTCGAAATTCAACTTCAAGCCATTTGCGGTACCCTCGAAGCAGTCTTTCGAATCAATTTTGTCCTGGTCTCACCCGAAAGCAAGCTACCGATAGTGGCAGTAGTCTATCGCCCACCAGGTACCAAATCCTCATTTATCTCAGATTTCTCCGATCTCATTTCGATTCTGTGTGCAAGAAATCGATCCTTCCTCGTTATGGGTGATTTCAACGTTCACTTTGATAACTTATCTGACGCTTTCAGCACCGAATTTCGTACATTGACAGACTCATTATCTCTTGTGGCTCGTGTGCATGGCCCTACCCACATCAAGGGTCACACACTCGATCAAATTTTCTCATATAACTGCACTTTGTCATCACCAGTTATCACCAAATCCTGCTTATCTGACCACATGCAGATCTCATTCAATCTACAGTGTGTGCCCACATTCTCCTCTAAAATAACCTGTGAATCGCGAAACCTCAAGACCCTTGACATCGATGCTGTCCGTGCGAGCATATCTGCTTCACCTTTGCTGCTCAGTCCTCCCTCCGATCTGTCATCACTGGTAGATTGCTACAACACGACACTAGCTGACACGCTCGACGAGTTTGCACCTTTGACAAAGCGCACTGTGCGCCCCCGCCCAGACGGCCTATGGTTTACCACAGACATTAAACTAGCCAAGTCTACTAAACAAAAGCTTGAAAAGGCATACAAAAGATCCGGACTAACTGTCCATCGACAGGCATATGAAGACTACTGTAGGTCGTACCAATCGATCCTAGCAAAGGCTAAGTCTAGCTTCTATAGAAACATTGTTGAATCACAGATGCACAATCCAAAAATACTGATGTCGACAATAAACCATCTCCTCAACCGTTCCCAGGTTAGCTCCTTACCAGATGATCCTTGTGATGATCTAGCCGATCGCTTCTCTCGATTCTTTGTGCAGAAGATAGACAAAATCAGGGAATCCATCCCTGCGATGACAACCTTCCCGCTAGAATGCTGTTCCTCGGTTCCTGGCTGCGCCTCAATGTCTGCATTTAAACAGGTCACCAGTGATGTAGTCCTAAAGCTCGTATCTCAATCAAAGAAGACAACAAGTCCACTGGAACCTATTCCCACTGTCCTGCTCCTACGTTGCATTGATCTGCTGCTGCCATGCATAGCCAACATCATTAATATGTCATTAGCCTCAGGTCAGGTCCCAGCACCTTTCAAAAAAGCTGTAGTCAGGCCACTTCTCAAGAAAGCTACACTAGACCAAGAGAACTTAAGCAACTACCGCCCAGTCTCCCTTCTACCATTCCTATCAAAGACACTGGAACGGGTCGTGGCAGACCAGCTGAACTCGTACATCGAAACCTCACACCTTGCTAGTAAGTTCCAGTCTGGCTTTAGAGCTAATCACTCCACGGAGTCAGCATTGCTTCGGGTATACAACGACCTACTTAGGAATGCAGACATGGGTAGAGTGTCTCTTCTTGTTTTGCTCGATCTTTCGGCAGTTTTTGATACCATCGATCACAAAGTACTTCTAGAGCGCCTCTCATCTCGCCTGGGCATCACTGGCACTGCTCTGCAGTGGTTCAGGTCCTATCTCAGTGGGAGACTCCAGAGTGTTGACGTGAATGGACAAAGATCATCTGAAGAACCTCTAAAATATGGAGTACCTCAGGGCTCTGTGCTAGGTCCGGTCCTTTTCACCGTTTATACTCTCCCTCTCGCTGATGTGATTGCCAAGCACAATCTAGGCTTTCACTTCTATGCGGATGACACTCAGTTGTACCTTTGCTTTGATCCCTCCCAGCCTTCAAGCACCTCAAATTCTCTCAACTCACTTGCTGCATGCATTGATGACATCCGATCATGGATGGCAGCAAATTTTCTAAAACTAAACGATGATAAAACTAACTTACTAGTTATGGGCAAACCTAGTGTCATTCAGAAATTGGAAAGGCTGACTTTCAAAATTGGCTCTGCCAGCATATCTCCAGTTGCATCAGCTCGAAATCTAGGTGTCATATTCCATAGCGACCTTTCGTTAGACGACCACATGAGCTCCACAGTCAAATCAGCCTATTTTCAGCTTCATAACATTGCTAAAATTAGGGCTTGTTTAGATAAGGATACCACGTCCAAGTTGGTCCATGCATTCGTGACATCTCGTCTTGACTTCTGCAACTCACTGCTTACTGGCCTACCAGCATGTGCGATCAGGCGATTGCAGCTGGTGCAAAACTCTGCAGCTAGGCTTGTCTGTCGTGAGCGTCGCAGTTGCCACATTACTCCACTTCTCGCCGACCTGCACTGGTTACCAGTCAAGCAACGGATTGACTTCAAGGTTTTGTCGCTCACTTTTAGGTCTCTTCATTCTATGGCTCCAGCCTATCTTTCAGATATACTACCCCATCAGGCAAAGCATCGTACCACTCGCTTTTCGGAATCCAACAGTCTAGAAATACCTCGTACAAACCTTAAATCCTTTGGAGACCGTGCATTTAGCTCGTATGTTCCCACAGCCTGGAACTCCCTCCCGACCTGCATCAGAACATCCCCTGACCTGACCACATTTAAAAGAAACTTAAAAACATACCTATTTAGGACAGCATTTAGTGGGTCCTTGTGATTCGTCCTCGATGTGCTTATGCGTGCTGACACTGTTCATGCTGCCACTAACCACATTTGCATGCTGACCCAGTGCATGTAACCCCTAACCATGTTATTCATTTTGTTTGTTTTTCAAGCATGATTTTACTTACTATTCTATTGCGTATCACTTTGCAGCAAATGTAAAGCGCCTAGAAAGAGAATAAGTTCTCTGAGGGCGCTTTATCAAGTGCAATATATTATTATTATTATTATATTATGACCTCAATCAATTGCATTAGGCCTTAGCTATCACTTGCAATCTTCACGATAGTAATGCGGCCTTCTGTAATGGGCAATGCATATATTAATTGTTTAGGTGGTCATTACGAAAGAGTGCCAAAGGCCATGGGCTGTCTGTCATCTGCGATTGATCATGAGAAAATAATGTGATCTTGACTACCGCCCTGTACAGTGCCACCACGAATAAACGGTAGGGAAATAAAGTCTGGCCTTCATGCCAACATTTTTTACGTGGTGCTGAATGATCTTTAGAAACGGTACTAGTTTTCTTATATTAGCATTCTAGTTACCCAGTGCGAATGACTAACAATGCTGATACAACGTTCTTGCAGGTTCTTTAGTCAAATTATCAATTAAGACTGCAGTGATTGTGAACATATGATTATGCGAACCATCGTGTGAAATTAAACGGCCAGATTTTGAATGCAAGATGCTTGACATGATTTTAAGAATGCATCACCTGCCTCGCTTTTACTGCTGCTGAAATCATCTACGGTAAATATTATTGTATTATTGGAATAGCAAACTTGCCTGCCACTCTTTTGTGATTTTATTGCACGCAAACTCATACAGTGCTGTATCCATTATTGATGATTTTAATATTTTCTAAAAATATTCAGTCAATTTTATCGCTGCTGTTTCTATGCACAGTGCATTGTATTTGATGCCGAATTTTGTTGTTTTTTGATTGTATTGCAGCTTTGCGCCATGCCTCTTGAGAACGCCGAGCTTTGGTAGCGTTATATTTGTTGCTACTAAATCCCAGCGTTCTCACGGTATAAGGACACGTGCGATTAGAGAACTTTACCTTTTTCAAATTAGGATTTCCTATTCTCAAGAAGATTAATTGACACTGGCGCTTCTAACGTAGAATGCTCGAGGACCATAATTCTGTTAATGACTTAAGACGTTTCTAGTTTGCTTGTGGTTCTTTAGCCAAGTACTTAAATCTTAGTACCACGTCCAAGTTGGTCCATGCATTCGTGACATCCCATCTCGACTTCTGCAACTCACTGCTTACTGGCCTACCAGCATGTGCGATCAGGCGATTGCAGCTGGTGCAAAACTCTGCAGCTAGGCTTGTCTGTCGGGAGCGTCGCAGTTGCCACATTACTCCACTTCTCGCCGACCTGCACTGGTTACCAGTCAAGCAACGGATTGACTTCAAGGTTTTGTCGCTCACTTTTAGGTCTCTTCATTCTATGGCTCCAGCCTATCTGTCAGAGATACTACCCCATCAGGCCAAGCATCGTACCACTGGCTTTTCGGAATCCAACAGTCTAGAAATACCTCGTACAAACCTTAAATCCTTTGGAGACCGTGCATTTAGTTCATATGCTCCCAAAGCCTGGAACTCCCTCCTGACCTGCGTCAGAACATCCCCTGACCTGACCACATTTAAAAGAAACTTAAAAACACACCTATTTAGGACAGCATTTAGTGGGTCCCTGTGATTCGTCCTTGATGTGCTTATGCGTGCTGACACTGTTCATGCTGCCACTAACCACATTTGCATGCTGACCCAGTGCATGTCACCCCTAACCATATTATTCATTTTGTTTGTTTTTCAAGCATGATTTTACTAACGATTCTATCGCATATCACTTTGCAGCATATGTAAAGCGCCTAGAGAGAGATTGAGTTCTCTGAGGGCGCTTTATCAAGTGCAATATTATTAGTAATAATAATATTAATACACTTGACAATGCGGCATCAGATAACTCAATTTCTTTCTACGCACTTTTAACACTCTTGCTGGTGTCTTAAATTAATGTGATCCACTATGTAATACTAGAACCTAGGAGAGGTTTTGTGAAGTTCGTATGATCCCAATTAGTGTAAGCATGCTTGATCAAATCACATTTGCAGCCGTTCATTTCATTATGACCAGCAGCAGTGTCTTTACGACTTTGTAAGTTAGCCATACAGTATAGAAGTATTCAGCTCAACTAGGAATATCAGACTCCCTTATCTTAATACAGGTTATTTTCAGTTTGTAGATATTTATTTTTATCTACAATGCCTGAAAGTAAGCTAATCGGAACCTAGATACTCGAATAGACTCTACTATGTAGTGGTTGGTGAGCCGTGATGGCGCACTTGGTAAGGCATTTGCTTCCATAACCCCGGTCCCGAGGTTTTGGGTTCAATTTCCGCGGTGGGTAATTTTCCGACATCCAGGATCGAATGTCAGCAAGGCTAGCATTCAGTTTCTCAGATGCTGCAGCAGATTACGACGGTTTGAATGACAAATACAGCTGAGCATCGTCGTCATGAAGGTGATATCCTTTTCCATGGGCTTCAATTACTTTTCGCAGAGGTTGTGTATAATTGGAGAACAGCGAGGGACCGAGTGCTGACCCTTGAGGGACTTCGCAGGTGACCCGTCTTGCGTGTGAGACCTGACCCCTACACGGCACGGATTAAACACAATCAGACAAGTATGGTTTAGACCACACAAGTCCCTCATTTGCCATACCAATAGTTTTTCGCAATCCTTCAAGTAGAGCATCGTGATCAATGTTGCCGAAGGCAGCTGTAAGATCTAGCAGAGCTAGTGCAGAGACGTTCCTGTCATCGTTTCCGGGTAGAATGTCACTTTTAGCACGGAGGAGAGCAGTTTTAGTGGAGTGCTTCATCGTGAAATCTGATTGAAATGTTTCTGGCATTCCATTCTTTTCAATATGGTTAACCAGCTGCTTAGCTTAGTACTGTCGTTCTACTCGAAGCATTTAAGTACACGCACTAAATAGCGACAAATGTCGGCGTAGCTACGTAATTGCAAATTCTTTTATAGAGACAGATGAAGAAGACTTCAAGCAATTAGAGAGGTACTCAGTTTGCAAGCCGTCGTATTTTTATTTAATACTATCGATAACCAGGTTCTTCTCAAGCACCTTTTCACTGGCCTTGGCATCATGGTCACAGCCTTACGATGTTTAAAGTGCGTGAGATACTCGCGAGTATAGATGTGAGCTATGGTCACCCGAGGAGCAACTTACGTATGCGGTACCTCGTGAGTGTGTTTCGTCCTGTTCTTCTCATGGTCTGTTCTGTTCCTGATGCCGATGTAATTTTCAGGCACAACATAGGCTCACATTTCTGTTCAGATGACATTCAGTTGTACCTTGGCTTTAATCACTCCCTATTGTAAAGTACGCCACATGTTGTCAACTCTCTTGCTGTATGTGGTGATGACACCCGCAATTCAAAGGCAGCACGCTTTCTTAAACGGAATTATGGTAAAACCTATTGACAAGTTATGGGAAAACTAAGAGTGGTCCACATGTTGCTAAACTTGCCTCTAAAAATTATCTATATCAGAATGTCTCCTGTTATCTGCACGAAACCTAAATGTTTTATTCCAAAGTGAAATTTAACTTAACGAGCAATCAGGTCCGTGATAAAGTCTACGTACTATCAGTTACACACTGTGCCACTAATTTTGGTTGGCTGAGATAGCGGTCTCCGTCAAAAATGGACCTGGCATTTTCGAATCCTGTCTCAACAAGTTTAGATCGTATGCACACAAATAATGGCATTCACTTCCTATTGGCATAACGACATCCTCTTAATTGAAGATATCCAAAAAGAAGCAAAACTGCATCCACTTGTTTTTTAATAAATTGGCAGGTTCGTGATTCGGCGTTTATGTGTATTGGCGTGCTGACACTGTGCATGTTGCCACTAGCCATATTTGCAGGCTAACCCTGGGCATGCCATATCTAAACATGTTATGCTTGTTGCCATTAAGCTTGCTACCAAAAATCTTTCGATCATTCTTCCTTTGAAACTAACTTAACATAGAGTCTCAACAATAGAGCTTCTTTATGGCACTATACAAATATAGTATTATCATAATCTCAGCATTCACTAGGAAATTCTGTCAACTCACTAGCTGCATGCATTGATGACATCCGCACATGGATGGCAGCAAATTTTCTAAAGCTTAACGATGGTAAAACTAACTTACTAGTTATGGGCAAACCCAGTGTGATCCAGAGATTGGAAAGGCTGACTCTCAAAATTGGCTCTGCCAGCATATCTCCTGTCGAATCAGCTCGGAATCTAGGCGTCATATTCCAAAGCGACCTCTCGTTAGACGACCATATCAGCTCCACGGTCAAATCCGCCTATTTTCAGCTTCACAACATTGCTAAAATTCAGGCTTGTTTAGATAAAGATACCACGTCCAAGTTAGTTCATGCATTCGTGACATCCCGTCTCGACTTCTGCAACTCACTGCTTACTGGCCTACCAGGATGTGCGATCAGGCGATTGCAGCTGGTGCAAAACTCTGCAGCTAGGCTTGTCTGTCGTGAGCATCGCAGTTGCCACATTACTCCACTTTTTGCCGATATGCACTGGCTACCAGTCAAGCAACGGATTGACTTCAAGGTTTTGTCGCTCACTTTTAGGTCCCTTCATTCTATGGCTCCAGCCTATCTGTCAGATATACTACCCCATCAGGCCAAGCATCGTACCACCCGCTTCTCGGAATCCAACAGTCTAGAAATACCTCATACAAACCTTAAATCCTTTGGAGACCGTGCATTTAGTTCATATGCTCCCAAAGCCTGGAACTCCCTCCTGACCTACGTCAAAACATTCCCTGACCTGACCACATTTAAAAGGAACTAAAAACACACCTATTTAGGACAGCATTTAGTGGGTCCCTGTGATTCGTCATTCACGTGCTTATGCGTGCTGACACTGTGCATGCTGCCACCAACCACATTTGCATGCTGACCCTGTGCATGTCACCCCTAACCATATTATTCATCTCGTTTGTTTTTCAAGCATGATTTTACTTACCATTCAATTGCATTTCACTTTACAGCAAATGTAAAGCGCCTAGAGAGAGATTGAGTTCTCTGAGGGCGCTTTATCAAGTGAATTATTATTATTATTTTTATTATTAAGAGGCGTAGAATGATCTAAAATGCACTAGCTTACTCGCTGTTACTTCTTTGAAAGCATCGATGGTAACGCTTTTTTATTTAAATCCAAAAACCATAAGTGACCTACCTATAAGATTAGTTCTAGTAAACGCATACAGTGCGTTGCCAATGAGCGATAACTTGCATTCATTCCGAAATTATTCAGCCATTAGCCAAGCTAATGCTTGTACACCAAATTGTTTCTTGTTTGAATTTAAACGTGTGTTACTTTTTTTTCACTAGTTCGAAGCCTCGTGCCTTGCTTCGTGTGAGCGCCTAGTGTTTCTAGCATTGAATCTGCTGCTAGGCAACCCTGGTGCTCTCATGGTGTAGGGATAAGCCTAACCCTTTTAGAACTAGATACTTTCCTCTGTAATGACTCTTACTTGCCGGAAGTTAAATTGACGATAGCACTTCTCAGCTTTCCTAAGCGCTACCCAGTTTTACTAAAGATCTCTCCTTCTACGCTGCCAGATGTAGCTCTGACTTTTGTTAGACCGCTCTTACTTGCCTTACGACAAGATGATCGCCTCCATAAGATGTGAAAATCAATTTTGCAATGCTGATTAACGCTCGGTTTTCTTTGCCCAAGTAACGCTTTAGTTTAGCTGTTGCACTGAAAGTCCCCACTAGGCATTAGTTGATCTTTGCTGTTTGAGCCACGTGGGGTTTGCTTGCGAAAATTAGCATACTGGACTATATATCTGCTGTTTTAGCATTGTGTGGCAGTTTCTTTACACTAGAGGGATTATGGGTAGCCTTTTATTTTCCTTTGCTGTCGTAAAGACTTCTTCACGCCAAGCATAAGAATGTTTTACCTTCACGTCGGGCGCTCTCCAATTTTTTGTTCATGTCGTGCCACTGAAAGTATGCCAGTGCATATTGGTTCTGAGCCTTCAAGCCGCTGGCTACTATGCGATATTTTAGGCTCAACTGATATTCCTCAAACGATGTGGCTATACTTGCTGATTTGACTCCCAGTAGAGGAGCAATTTAGTTAAATTATAATTTTCTCAGCAATAAATGAATTGAATGAATGAGTAATAGCCCCACTTCCAGCTAATGAAATACATTTACATCAGGTTTTCGGTGAACTGAAGCTGTTCGCCTACTTCGTGAGAGCTTGGCGGTTTTTTAACAATATATCTGCTGTTAGGAACACCACCAAGCTCTTTCGGTGTAAGGATAAGCGGCTCCGTTTTTAAAATTCCTTTATCCACAGATTTGGAGTTAGTTTTTAGGTGAATGAATAGACAATCGCTCTTGCACCCGATATTTCTTTGCTGAATTATTTTATTAATGGCTAAAGCTAAATCCGTTGTGCCTACAGTGTCGTTACTTAATTTCTAACTGATTTTTGAAATCGTCATAATAATTAGGTCAATAACTTTTTGAAAATGTGCTCGCCCCGACCGAGGTGTAGCCGAGATTGTGGTGTCGAGCATCGCTGCGTATGCAAAGCGACGGAATAAAGATTAAGTTCTCCCAGGGCGCCATACAATTAATTATATTATATTATATTGCATCGCTATAAAATTATCGATAGAATCTTAATTTGGGCAACTCTCATAATGTCACAAATATTCTAAAACTTAGGTAATGAATCCGTAAGTATAATTCAATAAAATTCATTTGAGCGTTAGCATTCCCTTCAAATCTTCACGGTTGTAATATGGTCATATATCCCGAGCACGCATGTCCATCTTCGAAATCTAGTCTTTAAGGGAACGTCGTTTCATTGAAACTTGAAAAATATGAGTTGATTACAGCAGACTTGCATGTGGCAATTTTCTATTTACTTTGAATCTATCCCAATTTTCTGAAAATAAGTTGTTCATAGCTTTTACACAAATAGTCAAAACTTCGGGCTTGTAGGTCCAGGTACGAATCCTCATCAATATTTCATGTTTTAAACCTTAAAATAATTCTCACAATATTTTGTCCTTCAAGCCACGACCTTCTTTGATTTAAGAGAACGTTCTGATGATATTGAGACGTTGTCTCTACTTATATCTCTACTGTCTCAATTGTCCCATCTTTTGTTGGGGTATAGATGAGCTGCATCACCAACTGGCTGAATAAAAAAAAATTTCACGGACAATAACTAGACTTAGTAACTTAAAGATGCGATTGTTTGCGTGTCAAGGTCAATTTTTGTTCTTGCATGTTCTGAATGCCATGTCCTCCTGATAAAGTTGAGACTCAAGCTGCAAATTCTCCCAAATGCGAGCTTAACCCAAGTTCTCTCGCCCTGAAGCTGACAATGCGTCTTGCAGGTCACATTGAAGGTTATTGCCCTACTGCCACCGTGGCCTTTGCTTGTTCAGTTTTATGAAAAACCCGCTACATTTAAGACCATCTATCGGCGTTTCCGAGCGACCAACCAACTTTTAATGTAAGTAAGCCTATCTCTTCGCGAAAAATTCACTTAGCTTCGCCGACCAATTTTTGTGCTGGGAGACAGCTATTATACACTTTATGAAGTCGTTGTATCCTTGGATCTTCCGTAGCTGTCGAAAAGAACTCTTCAAGCCAAGGACACGAAACTTCCATTATAAAACACGGTGCTCTTCAACTTCTTTTCGTGTCGTGCCACTGTATGCATGCCTGCGTGTATTAGAAATGCACCTGAAAGCCGCTTCCCGAGGTTCCTCGTTTTAGGGCATAACGGATGTCCGTGAACCGCTACGGCTATGCTTGCAGATTGGACGACTAAAAGAGGAGCATGGGAGGTAAATTGTAAATTCCTTAGCAATCAATAGAAATCTCATGAATGATTTATAGCTTCCCATTCCTGCATTTACATCTGAAACATTTAAAACACATTGCATAGCTGAGCTACAGGCGTACGCCTTGCTCCGTGAGAACGTGGCGGTTTTTTTAATATATGAGCTACTGTTATGAAAAAGACGACGCCCCCACGGCGTCAGCAAAGGCGTCTCCATTCACAGAACTTAAATTTTAAAAATTAGGAACTACCCCTCTAGGAGAGTAAACAAGCAATAGCTCTGCTATCAGAAGTTTTTCTGCGAAAATACTTTGGTAACTACTTAGGCCGTATCCGTTGTGTTCATAGGTTTGTTAGAGAGTAGTTATGGGCAAACCTAGTGTTATTCAGAAATTGGAAAGGCTGACTTTCAAAATTGGCTCTGCCAGCATATCTCCAGTTGCATCAGCTCGAAATCTAGGTGTCATATTCCAAAGCGACCTCTCGTTAGACGACCACATCAGCTCCACAGTCAAATCAGCCTATTTTCAGCTTCATAACATTGCTAAAGTTAGGGATTGTTTAGATAAGGATACCTCGTCCAAGTTGGTCCATGCATTCGTGACATCTCGTCTCGACTTCTGCAACTCACTGCTTACTGGCCTACCAGCATGTGCGATCAGGCGATTGCAGCTGGTGCAAAACTCTGCAGCTAGGCTTGTCTGTCGTGAGCGTCGCAGTTGCCACATTACTCCACTTCTCGCCGACCTGCACTGGTTACCAGTCAAGCAACGGATTGACTTCAAGGTTTTGTCGCTCACTTTTAGGTCTCTTCATTCTATGGCTCCAGCCTATCTGTCAGAGATACTACCCCATCAGGCCAAGCATCGTACCACTCGCTTTTCGGAATCCAACAGTCTAGAAATACCTCGTACAAACCGTAAATCCTTTGGAGACCGTGCATTTAGCTCGTATGCTCCCACAGCCTGGAACTCCCTCCCGACCTGCATCAGAACATCCCCTGACCTGACCACATTTAAAAGAAACTTAAAAACATACCTATTTAAGACAGCATTTAGTGGGTCCTTGTGATTCGTCCTTGGTGTGCTTATGTGTGCTGACACTGTTCATGCTGCCACTAACCACATTTGCATGCTGACCCAGTGCATGTAACCCCTAACCATGTTATTCATTTTGTTTGTTTTTCAAGCATGATTTTACTTACTATTCTATTGCGTATCACTTTGCAGCAAATGTAAAGCGCCTAGAAAGAGATTAAGTTCTCTGAGGGCGCTTTATCAAGTGCAATATTATTATTATTATTATTAGAGTATCCAGGTGCTTTTTTGGAGCCTTTATGATAATCAGGTGACTTATCCTTGAATACATTGTAAATATATTGTGACTTTTATGTTAATAGAGCGTTTCAAGAATTCCTTTAAGAAAGTACCGCCTCGATAAATTTACGCCGTCATCAGCAATTCACTTGCAATCTTCGCGATGGTAGTACGACCATCTATCACGAGTAATCCATGTCCGACTTCAAAAGCTAATCCTTAAGAAAAAAGGTGCCATCATAATGCGGATAATCTGATTTCATTAGAGCAGCTTTGACTAGCACAAGTTCTTGCTTATTTACGCCTATCTCGATTTTCTAAAAGTGATCTTTCTAGAGCTTCCACTCAAATAGTCCATACTTTCCACTTGCCCTACACAATGCAAATCAAATTCAGTATTTCGTGTTTAAAACCTTGAGACGACTCCCACATTTTTTATATTTTTAAGTTATGACCTTCTTTGCTTTAAGAGAACGTTCGGACGAAATTGAGACGTTATCTCTACTGTCTCAATTTTCCCAACGTTCTTTTAGGGCAAAGACAAGCTGCATCTTCAACTGGATGAACAACTACAGAGGTCACGGAAAATAAATTAGACTTATTAATTGAAAAATGCGATTGTTTTTCTGTTAGGTTGATTTTTATTCTCGCATGTTCTGAGTGCGAGGTCACCCGGCTAAGGTAAGATTCATGTTGCGCCTTCTTCAAAATACGAGCTAAACGCACTTTTTCCCATGCTGACGCTGCAAATGCGTCTTTTAGGTGACATTGAAGGTTGTCGCCTCGCTGCTGCCGTGGCCTTTGCTTGTCCAGTTCACTGAAAGATCCGCTACATTTAACACCAACATTCGGCGTTTCCAAGCGACTAACCAACTTTTTATGTAAGTAAGCAATTTTCCGCGTGAAAAATTCACTTACAAGCCCAGATAAGTGGTCGTCATGAACGAACGAAACACACGCACATCAACAGCTCAAGCAGTTATCAGTATGCATGCTGAAAGTAACCAAAGTCATCTCACAACAAATGGAATGCTACAAGCTTGTCTGAAAGAGCCAAACACCCAAGTAAGTGAGTCGGGGCAAAAGAACAGTACGGAATTTTGGAACATGATATGCCACAGTCAGAAGCAGTAGAATAACTGAGGAAGTGAGTTTCGCAGTTTAGGATGTATCAATTAAACGCTTTCGCCTCTAACGGTTTTTTACGCCTGCAAGTATATATAAAAAACTTTTATGTCTAAATAGTACTCGAGACGTGAGGGAGTTGAATCAGTAGCATCAATATAAATATTAAAGTTCCAGTTTGACTGGCCGAGCGATCCAGTGCGTGCTGCACGCCCAATCCTCCGTGCATTAACAAACAACTCGATGGCTTTCCATGTACATCTCAGCCGTTGTCGAGTGCACGCTCCTGGTTCCAAGCAGAATTTCTCTTTTTCACGCACTCGCCAACTATTCAAGGCCCCCTTCTCTCCTCGCTCAGCGCCGGTCAGCCTTGCCGAAATGTACTCATAGTGGTCGAGCGTTCGCGATCCAAGGCTGCCAGCTCGCTAGCTCCGCAGGGTGACTCCTCTCGGCCACAAAGCTCACTGTCTTGGTACAATTGAGTGTCTAGGTTCCGTGCACCTCGCTGACTTGCCAAAGCTGGCGGCCTTTGGGTGAAACAGCGAGCTTCTCTGTCTAACTGTCTGCGTTTCAGCCTTTCGTCGATCCCAGCATGCCTGTCAGTATTCCGCCGGCGAGTGTTCTCTGAGAGTGACCACGTGACCACCGGTCGATGCCCACATCGGTGCGCGGCTCAGCTCTTCTCGGCCTTCTCGAAGAAGATCGTCCTCATTCCTCAGCCTTACTCCCCTTCAGCTTCACGACTTACGCAGATAATTCCCCTCCTTCCCTATCTCGCGTAGCTGTACCATTCGGTAGATGTACTCAGATCTCCATCTGACTGTCTCGCTGGTTGAGCTTCTGTCGATGATATGGAAACTGTTTCAGTAATGAAGAGACAACCTCGATTTCCAGACGCCAAAGCCATGGTTTATTGCAGCAGTCGCTCTAAGAACTAGGAGCCAGGCATTAGCTGATGTTTTTTTGTATTAGCCACATGGACTTCAATCGAGAATATTCGCACCGGTTGGATACCAACTGCTGCTTATTTTGTGGTGTGAGACAGCTATCATACACCTCATGAAATAGACGTAGCCTCTGATATTCCGTTGCAGTCGAAATGAAATGTTTACACTAAGGACACAAAACTTCCATCTTAAGGTAAGGGTGCTTTTCAAATTCTTTTTATATTGTGCCACTGTCGTCATGCCTGCGTGTTTTTGCATTGCGCCTAAAAGCCACTGCCAGCGGTTCATCGTTTTAGGGCATACAAGAGATTCGTGAACCACTACGGGTACGCTTGCAGATTGGACGACTGAGAGAGGAGTATGGAAGGTAAGTTGTAATTTATTAAGCAATGAACTGAAATTGCATGAATGATTTATAGCCTACCATTCATGCATTTACATATGAAACATTTAATACACATTTTATCGCTGAACTATAGGTTAACGTTTTGCTCCGTGAGAGCGTGGCGTTTTTTTAATGTATTATCTACTGTTATGAAGAACAAAACTCCCGGCGGCGTCAGGTCAAGCGTCTCCATTTGCAAAACTTTAACTTCTTAAAATTATGAATTATTCCTTTAGGATATTAAACCAAAAATAGCCCTTCTATTAAAGGTTTCCTTGCGGAATTACTCTGGTAATGACTAAAGCCGAATTCGTTGAGTTGATAGCTCCGTTAGTGAATGTCCAATTACTTGTTGGAGCCTTTATAAGAATCAGGCCACTTTTCATCGAATGCATCGTAAATCGGGCGACTGTATTATTGATAGAACGTTTCAAATGTTCATTTAAGAGCTGATCACCTCAAATAATGTATGCCGCCATTTGCAATTCGCTTGCAATCTCTCACTATAGTAGTACGGTCATCAATCGCGAGCAAAGCAAGTCCGGCTTCGAAAGCCTTAAGTCCTTAAGAGAAAAGGTGCCATCCTAACGCGGACAACATGCTTTCATTAGAGCACATTTGCATAGCACAAGTTTTTGTCTATTCAAATCCATCTTGATTTTATAAAAGTAAGCTTTTTAGATCTTCCACTTTACAAGTCCAAACTTTCCACTTGCCCTACCCAATACACATCGAAATCAACGTGTCCTGGTTTAAATCTTGAGGCGACTCTCAAAATATTTTGAGTTTCAAGCCATGATCTTTACTTTAAGAGAACGTTAGGATGAAATTGAGACGTTATCTCTACTCTTTCAATTTTCCCAACGTTCTTTTGGGGTTAGGATAAGTTGCATCTTCAATTGGCTGAATAAGTGCAAATGCCCCGAGATTCGTCCTTCATGTGCTTATGCGTGCTGACACTGTGCATGCTGCCACTAACCACATTAGCATGCTGACCCTGCGCATATCACCCCTAACCATTTTATTCATTTTGTTTGTTTTTCAAGCATGATTTTACTTACCATTCAATTGTATTTCCCTTTGCAGCAAATGTAAAGCGCCTAGAAAGAGATTAAGTTCTCTGAGGGCGGTTTATCAAGTGCATTATTATTATTATTATTAGTATGTCACGGACGATAAAAAAGACTTAGTAATTGAAAAACGTGATTGTTTGTCTGTCAAGGTCGATTTCTATTCCCGCATGTTCTGAACGCCAGGTCTAAGGTAAGGTTAGGTAAGTCTTATGTTGCTCATTCTCCCAATTGCAAGCTAAACGCAATTTCTCTCATTCTGTGGCTGTTTATACGTCTTTTAGGTGACACTCAATGCTGTCGCCTCACAGCCGCCGTGACTTTGCTTGTCCTATTTTCTGAAAGATCCGCTACTTTTAACACCACCTGTCGGCGTTTCCGAGTGACTAACCAGCCTTTAATGCGAGTAAGCGTCGGGGCAAAAGAGAAGTTCAGAATTTTGGAACAGGATACACCACAGCCAGATGCAGTAGAATAACTGAGGAATTGAATTTCACAGCTTAGGAACCATTGATAAAACGCTTCAGTCTCGAACGGTTTTTGACGCCTGCAAGTACATATCACAAACTTTACAACTATAGGGTACTCGAGGCGTGAGGAAGCCTCATAAGGAGCATCAATTTGAAAAATAGAGTTCCAGTTTGACTGACCGAGTGCTCCTGTGCGTGTCGCCTGACCAATCCTTTTGTCGTTTGACAACCACCTCGTCGTCTTTCCCTGTACAGCTCAGCCTCAGCATGGAGGACTCAAGCCGTGGCTTGCGGATCAGCGTACGAACTTTCTCTGTATCCGTTGATCAACAGACAGCCATCCTAGGTCTTTTTGCACAGGACACGCCTAGTTAAACCTCTAGGACTTTAAAAATATCTTGCAGCCATAGTTATAGCCTTCTGCGATGGCCTAGTCGCTTTCTTCAGTACCCCTGCCGAAAAGGTATTAAAATAATCAAAAGAAAACAGAACTAAGGAGCTAGCTAGTTTTCTTTAGGCCATCATGGAAGCCCGCTCCTTATCTTTGGTATGCATTGAACGTGGTGGCTAGCAGTAGAAGCAGTCTTCTGAATGAAGATTTTAAAAACTAGGCAGCTGTTGAAAACGGCTCCTAAATTTAGAGCACATGGTGATGAACCCCCCAAAACTACCACATATGAGAATAGCAAAACGTTTTAATCCAGCCACACGCTTACAGTGCCCTATGAGTAGCACTTTGGCTATATCATCGTTTATTTTCGAGTAGTTTTCAGAATCGTTGCCAACTTGTAACTTATACCATGATTTCTTAAATATCCGATTGGATATCTGTCATGTTATGCCAGTGTTTTTGGAGAGCTTGCTTGCCTTCCATAGGTAAATCGTCCACCTGCTTAAAATACTTTTATACATGCAAGAAACGATGAAACAAATGTTTCTTCTGCAAAGCCATTCTTATCCGTATTCCGTATCAATCCTCGTTTAGATTTAAGGTCACATGACACTTTGCTTTAGCAAAACGTTCGAATAGTCTGACATTGACTATACTGTCAGACCTATCCGGACGTTCTAATAAAGCAAAGCTGAGCGGCATTATCAACAAGCTGGATAATTACAACGATTGCCAAATTGTAAATTAGCCCGTGATTTTTCGAATACAGGATTCAATATCTGTCATGTTATGCTAGCGCCTCTGGAGTGTAAACTTGTCTTCCTATGGTAAGTCGTTCGCTTGATTTAAACATTCCATTGACACAAAAAAGACTGAAATAAAATATTTCTCAAGCCGAGCATATCTATGTGCGTAGTCAGAGATGCAGCGTGTTTTCAGTTAACTGATAAGAAACTTTAGCGATTGGTTTTCACTAAATAATAGTGCTTTTTAATGAAGCTGATAGTTTTACGCATGCGTGCCAGGGATTTTGGCACTGCACGTAAAAGCTGCTGGGTCGGTTCCTTGTTTCAGGGTAGAACGTTCGATCGTCAACCGATACGGCTACGCTTGCAGATTGGACGACTGAGAGAGGAGCCTGGACGGTAACTTTTAATTTCCTCAGCAATAAAACGCTTTTAAATTAATAAACGGGTTATATTCAGGCATTGCAATATGGAACATTTAAAACACATTGTATAGCTGTGCTACAGCTTTACGCCTACTCCCTGAGATAGTGGCGGTTTTCTGACACATTATCAACTGTTATGAAAACGAAGACGCTCTCATGGCGTAAGAATAGGTGTCTTCATTTTTAAAACTTAATTTGTTTGATCACGGATTTATTTGTTGGAGGATAGATCGACTATAGCTCTACCACCAGATGTTTGCGGAGTTATCTTGGAAATGACTACAGCTAAATTTGTCGTGCCAATAGCTTTCGAGTGTCGTTAGTGAACGCTTAACTTTTTTTGGAGCATTTAAAATAATCAGGCCACTTTTCATCGAATAACTCATACATTAAGCGAATGTTTTATTTTAGAACTTCTATAAAAATTGATTGACACTTAAGTAAGTACAGCCTCGATCAATTACAGTCAGCTCTAGCAATCTTCAAGACAATATTGTTGCCGTAAATCACGGGCAACGCCTGTACAAATTTCACATGTAGCTATTAAAGAATAAACGTTCATACCAACTCGGGAAATTCGTTTACTTACCAGTCGGCTTGCCTAATGTCATTTATATGCTGCAAATCTATCTCAATTTTATCAAAGTGAGCTAGCTGGAGTTTAGAATCAAATAGTCCTAACATTGCACTTGCTTTATCCGATACAGATCCTAATCATTATTTCTTGTTTTAAATCTTCAGAGAACTCTAAGTTTTTTGAGATCTAAGCCATAAGCCTCTTTGTTTTGAGAGGACATTTGGACGTTCTGATCGGATTTGTACGGGTAGAACACTTCCGACGATCTTACGGGGTAAAGATACGATGCATCGTCTGTGTACCGAATGATTGCTAATGTCAAGGACAATAATTTGGACATAGCAGTTCAGAAATGCGATCCAATGTCTCTCGCGTTCGACTGCATTTTTGCAATCTTTGAATGCGAGATTAACCGGCTAGGGTAAGAATGATTCTGTTTATTCTAGCATTAGCAAATACGAGCCAAACAAAATGTCTCTCGTTCCAAGGCCGCTCATGCTTCTCGCCCAAGCGGGTGCGCATTGTCGCCTCATAACCATAACCTTGATTGTTCTGTTTTCCGAGAGGTACACTACATTAAAGACCTCCTATCTGTGTTTCCAATGGACTGTCCAACTTTTAATGTAAGTAAATGTTCCTCCGTGCGCAAATTTTTCCTGAATTGAATGATAATGCCAAAATCCGTGGGCTGTCTGTCATCTGCGACTGTTCAGAAGAAAATATTCTGATCGTGATTACCGCCTCAAAACGTACCGCTACTATAAGACCACAAGAGAAACAAGCCAAGTCTGCATGTCAACACTGATTTCTCGTTAATGACTAATCTTTTTTACAAGTATTAGTGTCATCTTCTTAGCATTTGAAGTAAAAGAGTATGTGAATGACTACCTATTGTTGGGACAGGTGTTGGCAAGTTCTTCAGTGAATATACGTGTTGTGAATTCAGCCACTCGTGAAAACCTCATTATGCGAAACGTCGCTTGTAATCGATTGCTAGGCTTCGAATGCAAGATTCGTGGGATGATTTGAAACGGCACCACCTTCCTTGCTGTTACTGCTATTGAAAGCGTACAGGGTAAATATTCTTTTGTTAGTGGACTAGCAAACTTGTGTGCCACATTTCTAGGATTTTAGTGCACGGGAACTCATAAAGTGGGGTTTCAGTGAGGGATAATGCTCATACTTTCCGGAATAGTTCATTCAGTTTCGGTGGTATTGTTCACATACCCAGTGTTTTGTTTGATTTGTATTTGTATTTGATTCTATACGTGCTAGTTCTTTTAATTGAGTGCAGCTGTGTACCTAGCTTATTGAGATGGCTGAGATTTGATTGCATTATATCGGCTGCTAGGAAAACCCAGCATTCTCATGGAATCAAGTGACACGTGCCTGTATTCGGAGTGAGCTTTATATTTTTCAAATTAAGAATTCCGCTTCGCGCGAATTTAAATTGACTAGGGCGCTTCTATCAAATATCACTCTCTAGCACCCCATTCACCAACGACTGAAGGCGGCTCTAGTTTGTTCGTAGTTCGTTCGCCGAGTATCTACCTCTTGCTGATGTCTTAAAAGGATAAAACATGCAATACTAAAGCACTGGAGAGGTTTTGCGAGTTTGCAATACTAAAGCACTGGAGAGTTTTTAAGTACGATCACAATTACTGTAAGCTTGCTTAACCAATTTCTTCGTCACGCCATCATTTATTATAGTCTTGTACCAACGGCAGAGCCTTAACGACTATTCGAGTTGACGTGCAGTATTAAAGTATTCAGCCTAACTTATAATATTAGACTTCCATATGTAAGGATAGTTTATTATCAGTTTTTTTTCTTTACATCTATCTCTAGTGCCCGATGGTAAGTGATTTGGAACCTAAATACTCAAATAGTTTCCATCTTACACTTGCCACGAGCCACTGTATTGCAATTTAGTATGCTAGCTCGGCCCGTTCGGAGAATGAATCGTTTTTTAGTTTTAAGGCCACTAGCTACTTTGCATGAACAACACGTTCGGATAGTCTGAAATTACCCAAACGTTATAATAGGGCAATGCTGAACGTCAATAACAGCAACATGGATAAGTACAAATGTTACCGAATTGTAATTTACCACGTGATTTTTCCAATATGCGATTCAATAGCTGTCACTTTATGCTTTGTGCCTTTGGAGTGTGAGGTTGCCTTCATAAGGTAAGAGGTCAACATGATTGAAATGATTTCATTCACGCACAAACTATCGAAATAAAATATTTTGCATTTGGAGCCTACTTATCCACGTAGTCTTATACTTATACGGCGTCTTATACTTATACTTATACTGCATGTTTTCAAAGTCAATTTCTCAGAAACTTGAGCGATTGGCTGTCAATAAATAATAGTGAATTTTAACGCAGCTGACGGTCTTTAGGCCTGTGTGTCAGCGTGTGCTGGCGCCGCATATAAAAGTCTCTCCCTGTGAATCGTTCTTGCAGGCATAACTTTTATTCGTCAACAGGTATGGCTATGCTTACAAATTGGGCGACCGAGAGAGGAGCATTGAAGGTAAATTTTAATTTCCTTAGAAATAACTCACTTTTTAACGAAAGAGTACCGTTTTGGCATTAAATTATGGAGCATTTAACGAGCTGGTTTGGTCTGGCGGTTAAGGTGCTCGCTCCGACCAATGTCTGACTGAGGTCGTGGGCTCGAGCCCCGAGGCATAAGTGAAGCGTTTGAATACAGATTAAGTTCTCTCGGGGCGCTAAATAAACGAATTATGTATATAAATATATATATATATATGTATACATATATATATATATATAAATATATATATATGTATATATATATATATAAATGTGTGTGTGTGTGTGTGTGTGTGTGTATAACGCATTTTTTAGCCGAGCTACAGGTTTACACCTTGCTCTGTGAAAGCCCAGCGGTTTCCATAACAAATTATCTACTGTTATTATAACCACGACGCCCTCACGGCGTAAGTGTGATTGCATACATTTCTGAAACAATATTTTTTGGAGGATAGGTTGAAAATAGCGCTTCCACCAGTAATTGTCCATGGAATCAATTTGGTAATAACTACAGCTACATCTGTCGTGATAATAGCTTTGTTGCTGAACTTCTGACTGATTTTCTGAGCATTCATGACGATCGCGCCACTTTTCATTGACTAAGTCATAAATGAGGCAACCGTGTCGTTGTTTAAACTTCCCAAACGTTTGGCTGACCCTTAAGTAAGTATGACGTAGATCAGTTACATCTAGCTTTAACAATCTTCCTGATAGTGAAGAGGCCATCTATCGCTGGCAATGCGTGTAAGATATCAATAGGTAGACATTAGGAAAACAACGCTCACTTTAATTCAGAAAAAAGCTGTTTCCTTGAAATAGGATTGCATCATGTGATTATATTCTGTAAAACAATCTAAATGGTATAAAAATGAGCTTTCAAGAGCTTCCAATCAAATAGTCCTGACTATGCACTTGCTTTATCCAATACAAATCCTAATCATTATTTCGTTTTTTAAAACATGTGAAGATTCCCAGAATTGCTTGAGTTTCTGCACATGATCTCCTTTGCTTCAAGGTGGCATGGGAACGTTCTGACGTTGTTTGAACTTTTAAAGTACTTCCTACGTTTTTATGGGTTACAGATAAGCTGCATCTGCATCGCAAGCCGAATGAATACGAACGTTACGGACCTTAAATTGGCCTTAGTAGTTCAAAAACTGTATTGAACGTCCATCAAGTTTGATTTCATGCTTGCACTTATGGAATGTGAGATTAACCGGCTAAGTTAAAACTCATTCCGCTTATTCTGGCATTAACAAATACGTGCCAATTAAAATGTCACTCGATCCAAGGCCGCTTCTGCGCCTTATCAGAGCGAGTGTGCATTGTCGCCTCACTGACATAACCTTGATTGTTCTGTTTTCCGAAAGTTGCACTACATTGAAGACCTCGTTTTAGCATTTCAAATGGACTTTCCAGTTTTTAATTTAGCTAAACTTATCTCCGTGTGAAATCCAGGCAGCCCCATAGACCAAGTGGTTATGAGGCAGAGCTTTTTTACGGCACCCTGAAAAACTAAGCAGACGTATGTATTTGGTAACAAACGTCATCTCTGGAAACGAGATTGAGCGACAAGCTTTTTGAAAGAGCGATGCAGTCAAGGAGTTATTAGCAGCAAGGTAGCAGTCCAGGAAGGCTGCAAAGGATATGACAAAGTCAGAAGCAGGAGAATAATTTGAAGCAGTGATTCTCACAGTCCAGGACTCACTGAATCGAATATTCTGTGTGGGTTTAACGAGTACGGTTTTCATGTGCAGAAATAAATCAGAAAATTTTCTTTACATAGAGTACCTGGAACATGAGCAAGCAAAATCAGTAGCAGCAATTTAGTTATTAAAGTACCTGTTTGGCTTGCCCTGTGCACCTGTGCATAATCATTCGTTCGTTGACAATCTCCTGCCTGTCGTTACCAGTATCTCTCAGCCTTCGCACAGTGTTCGCACCTCTTTCGACATAAATGTTCCCTTTTTCATGTACTCATCAACTATTAGATTACCTCTTCTCCTGGCTTAGAACCAATCGTTTGGAAAGTTACGGGTGGATATGCAAGTTCGTCACTAGTACTTGCCAGAGTAAGCAGTAGTATCTCATGCACACGCCTTCAGCTTGCAACTCGTGACCTTTCGCATAAAAATTAACAGACCAATAATCTCCTCTGTTCGCCTTGCAGGATTCTCTGAGCGCATCCGTTGATTCACTGCTTCTCGTTCGTCGATGGACTGCTGCTATTTCTTGTGCGCTTCTATCTTACCATCGCCAAGGTGGTCAAAAGCCTTCCCTGGCGGGCTAAAACTGATTGCCCAGGCGATCAATCTGGAAGATGACTGCTACCAAGTAAGTGCTCGTGTGGTGCTGCATAAGTTATGATGTATATGCAGTTGATCTTTCCTCGCCGCTTATTCTTAGCCGAGCTTTTAGACAAACAATAAAGTTAGAGTTAATAATAATAATAATAATGCTCTTGATAAAGCACCGCCAGAGAACTCAATCTCTTTCTAGATGCTTTAAATTTGCTGCAAATGGAAACGCGACTGAATGGTGAGTAATATCATGCTTGATAAACAACATGAATAACATAGTTAGAGGTGACACTGTTGTGTGCCCTTGTTGGCTCTCGGCCGCTGAGGTACGCCCTGCAGTGAGAGATTGAACCATTGACTCGGGGCAGCCTTTGACGTAATCATGTGATCCACCGTAGAGACACTACCTCACATGTGGTGAGTCAGCCGCCAGCTCGTATATTTCCCCGCTGGGGGAATAAAGACAAGAGTCTCGCTCACCACTCACGTTTGCCCGCTCGTGTCTTCGGGTCTCCGTGAGACTCCATTAGAACAGCCTCCACCGGAGACACAGCAACATATCGACATGCACATGTTAGCATGCAAATGTGGTTAGTGGCACCATGCACAGTGTCAGCACTCACAAGCACGTAAAGTACAAATCACAAGAACCCACTAAATGCTGTCTAATTAGGTGTTTTTAAGTTCTTTTTAAATGTGGTGAAATCTGGGTATGTTCTGATGCAAGTCGGGAGTGAGTTTTAGGCTTTGCGGCATACAAATTAAATTCACGGTCTCCAAAGGATTTTAGGTTTGTACGAATTATTGGTAAACTGTTGGATTCCGAAAAGCAGGTGGTACGATGCTTGGCCTGGTGGGGGAGTAGATCTGAGAGATAGGCTGGAGCCAAAGAAAGAAGTGACCTAAAAGTGAGTGAAGAAACTTTTTAAGTCGATCCGTTGCTTGACTGGTAGCCACTGCAGGTCGGCGAGAAGTGGTGTGATGTGGCAGCTGCGAATCTCACGACAGACAAGCCTAGCTGCGGAGTTTTGGACCAGCTGTTATCGCCTGATTGCACATGCCGGTATTCCAGCACTCAGTGAGTTACAGAAGTCAAAACGGGATGTCAAAAATGCATGGATCAACTCAGACGTGGTATCCTTATCTAAACAAGCCCGAATTTTAGCCATGCTATGTAGCTGAAAGTAGGCAGTCTTGACTGGGGAGCTGGTGTGGTCGCCTAACGAGATGCCACTTTGGAACATGGCACCTAGATTTTAAGCTGATTCGACAGGAGATCTTCTGGCAGAGCCAATTGTGAGAGTCAGCCAAGAGAGTTATGAAGGTAAGCTGAATTACCAATAAATTTCTAAATACGAAATAGAAACTGAAACGATTTCAGCAGCCTTAAGCGACTAAGGTAAAATATTTGCTTGTGTAAGGTTACCAGGATATTTAAAAGCTTCTTCAAAATGCGCGACCACAGACATCTGCTTGATAAGCTTGAGAACACCTGAAAAGAAAGTATTGGCTGATTTACATGTCTCATTTTTATAGCGGCAAGAAAGCCACAACAACAGTCACCACCAGTTATTCATAAAAACACGTTCGTATGGCGTTATCAGAGAACTTTATCACCCTCTAGGCACTTTAAGTTTGCAGCAAAGGAGGAATCATTGCTGAGCCGTAATGGCTCACTGAGTAAGGCTGCTGCTTTTCATGACCTCCGCCCCGAGGTCGTGGGTTCAAATCCTGTGGTGGGCTATCCTTTATCGCCACTGCAAGCAGTGGTGATAGCCGTAAAGGCTCTTCTGTCGCTATATAAAAAGAGGCTGTTAAATCAGCTAGCACGGAAATGTAAATCTCAATAGTCTTAAAATGGTCGAAGGTGACCAGCACACCGATGGCAATGTAACATCGCCCTCTGCAGGATTCGAACCGACGGCTTCATTCGTGATGAGTAAGCGCCTTACATCCGGTGCTGCAGACCGCTGGTGGGAGCACCATGACGTACATAAAGCACCTGAATAGCGATTAAATTATCTTAGCGTGCTCTAAACATTATGTTTAAACTATCTAATAACCAAGCTAAAGGCCTTGGTCTATCTGTCATCGGCGGGAGATCGTACTAAAATATTCAGATCATGATGCCCGACCTATCGTATACCAAGATGATAACAGCCTAGTGAAGTAAAGTCTGGCCTGCTCGTCGATAGTCGTCTTTTAGTGTTTTTGGCTGCTGTTTACCACCAGTGCTAGTGTTCTCTTGCATTGAGGTGAGGTGACCCACTGCGTGAGTGACTAACGCTGGTTACGCTCGTAGATTTCTTAGTGAATTATATGAAGAATATTCAGAAAATCGTGAAAACTAATTATTCAAAAAACATCGTAAATTTAGTGCCAGTGTTTGAACAAAAGGTGCTTGAAATGAGTTAAGAAATACATTACCGCCTCGCTGTTACTGTTATCAAAAGCACTAAAGGTAGATATCACTTTTTTAGTTGAATCACAGACCTGTATAATATAATGTAATGTATCTCCTTCTGAAACTCAAAAAAGCCACAGCGCAAAGAGACTATGCGTGTTTCACGCAGGAGAGTTTCGTATCGCATGCTATTAGCCTTGGCAGCATTCGGTACGCATTAGGTAGCCAACAGACTTCGTCTCATCCAACAAAGAGAAAGTGGGAAGCATAGCATAGTCAGGTGAGCAGCTGAGGTAGTGAGTAGCATGGAAGTAGCAGATCAGGACGTGGAGAGGATGAGCCATAGTCGGCAGTAGGAGATTAGTTGTCGTTGAGTAAGAAGCTCGCCACACGCTTAGGGTGCACTATGAGCAGCAGTTCGGTTTTATCCTCATTTAGTTTCAAGAAGTTTTCTGACATCCAGGATCAAATGTCGGCGAGGCAAGCATTCAGTTTCTCAGTTGCTGCAGCAGATTTTAGACGTTTTGAATGACGAACAGCTAGGATTGTCCGCATAAAATTTATATCCTTTTTCATGGGTCCTATTTCCTTTTCCTATGAGTTGAGTATAAACGGAGAACCGCAAGGGACCGAGGACTGACCTCTGAGGGTCTCCACAGGTTACCCGTCTCATGTGCGAAACCTGTCCCTCGGACGTCACGGACTGAACATGATCATGCAAGTAAGACTTGAACCACGTCAGTGCCTCGTCTGCCAGACCGATTGTTGTTCTCAATCATTCAATTAGAACATCGTGAGCAATGGTGTCGCAGGCAACTTACAGATCTAGCAGAGCTAGGGCAGTCACACTCCCGTCACCATTTCCATGTAGAACGTCATTAATACCATAAAGGAGAGCAGTTTCAGTGGAGTGCTGCCTCTTGGATCCTGATTGAAATGTTTCCGACATTTCATTCTTTTCAATATGTGCCACCAGCTGCTTAGTAACAATTTTTTCAAGAATCTGTGGTTAGAGAGGAAGAGGGGAACTGGGCGAGAGTTTGCAAGGACCTTGGGATCTAATTCAGGCTTAATAAGTATGGGCCTGACGACTGCCGAACTGAAGAGCTTTGGTACGACTCCTTTTACCAAAGAAGCATTGCAAATCTTGGTTGTGGCATGGCTAAGTTGATCTGCCCGTGAAGACCACAGAGATGACGGTATAGGGTTTTCAGGAGACGAGCTCCATATTCCACGGATCTGTGATATTAGTTTACATAAACTCGTACAGTGTGGTTTAAATTGGTGATAATTTAATTATTTTCTTGGATTACTTAGTCAGTTTGTGAGCTATTGTTTGTATAACCTAGCAATTTAAACCTCTAATGCAAATTTGTATTATTTTTAAGTTGAGATTGCAGCGTTGTGCCTTACTTCTTGAGAGCGCATAGCTTTTCGGAGCATTATATCTTCTGCTAGGGAATCCCCATGATCTCACAGTGTAACTAAACGTGTGTTTTTGCAGAACTTTATATTTTTCAAATTAAGGATTCTTCTTTGTACGAGGATATAAGCAGATATTGCTATATGATCGCTATATTTGCAATGACTGAAGGTGTCTCTAGTCTTCTTGTAGTTTATTTCGCTAAGTACATGACTCCCGCCATCTTTAAGTAATCCGAAAAAGAATTTAATAATACAACCACGGAGAGATTGTGTGAAATGCGTACGATCACAATCACTGTAAGAGGACGTCATGACTTCAGTTTGACCTTGTTTCCACGGTACTGCCATTAGGACTTTGTAAGTTAGGCATAGAGTACAAAGACATTCAGCTCCACTAGGGAGATCGAACTTTCTTATATTGTGCAGTTTATTGTCATTTTTTTAAATTTGTATATACATATATGCATATATTGGCAATGCCTGAAATTAACCATTTTGGAACCTTGATACTCAAAAAGTCTCTACCTTGCACTTGCCATTGTAAACCTGAAGCCGATTTGTAAGTTCTGTAGGTCCCCCTTCAGACTATTTTTTTTAGCTTTTAGCAACGAATCACTTTGCTTAGGAGAACGTTTGGGTGGTCAGACATCAATTCGACTGTCACACTACCTTAATGATATATTGCGGCCAAGCTGAAAAGCATTATCAGCAAGATGCAAAAGTACAAAGGTCAGCGAATCGTGAATTGCCCTTCGGTTTTTCTAATACACGATTGAATTTCTGTCATGTTATGCTGGTGCTTTTTAGCGTGAGGTTGCCTTTCTAAGGTAAGACGTCTGCAAGTAAAAAATACCTGCATTCACGCAAAGAAGAACGAAAGAGAAGATCTGTCTCTCATGCTGAGCATGACTAAGCCGCCTAGTCAGAGATTATGCTCTCAGTCAGTTTGGATACAGTTTGAGCGACCAGCCTTTCGTAAATAATCGGGCTTTTTCAATTTGTCAGATAGCTTTTATTTCCATTCAGCATGGCTGCTAATTTAAAAGCTCGGCCTACTCTCGCCGCTGCTCTCCTTCTGGTGTACTGTTTCGTAGCAGCAGCGAAAAGTTTCGCCGACCTTATCTCACGTCAGAGGCAAGCGATGAGAGAGCCAGGCAGTCAAGGTATAATGACCCTTCCTTTGGATTCTTGTCCGTCCGACCGGAACAGTCAACGAATCTCAGCTCAATCCAAACGCCGAGAAGTCGAGAATTGGGAGAGCCCACTTGAGTAGTCTACCGGTCGAGCGCAGTCAAGGCATCCTGCGAATGGTGGCTTAATATGCAAGCTACTTCAATTTATTGACTCTCCCGAGCGATAGCCGCGTTATGCTCAGTATCTTCGGCTAAACAGTGCAGAATACCCTATTGCACCAGTCTCGCCGTGCATTTTTGAGGTGCATCTGCTGACGTCACTGCACGTGAGTTAGAGCGAGAGACTCGGGCCTCTCTGCTTGGCACATACTTCCGAGTTCCCTTTGACGAGGCGATGTTCCAAAAAGTGAATTATAAAACATATCCCTGTTAAGAGAGGTGACACATGCGTGCCGCTATCTTTACTAGCCAGCGAAGGAAATCCCTCTCTGTCGCACACGAAATAAAGCCCCAACGCGAGTCAACGTCGCGCGAGCTGCTCCTCCGACGTGCAATAGATGACAAGATTAGCCAGCAGCAGGGTCGAGGGGTCAAGGCTGGAAGGCTTCAAAGCCGTCGTGATTTAGCGTCGACATATTATGTATCGGGCATTGCTGATGAAAGCTAACGTTCATCCTGTGAAGCTTGCATGCTCAAACGTGTCTTGAAAAATTTTGGAAGCCTAGTTTTTCTTGGAAATTTCTTCCTATTTTCCTAATCAGAAACTTAATGAAATCTACAGAATAAACCTAAATTACACCACAAGAATTCGGTCTTGGCATTGAAGCTTGGTCAGAGGTCACTATGATGCAGAGTCCGCATCGTGTCATTGACCTCTGACCATCAATATTGTGAGCCTGATAAGGGGTACAGGTAGAGCCTGAGTAGACATTTGTGTACTCTCTTTTGAGCTATTCGTTTAGATGAAAGAGACCTGGCTTGCTTGCAGTTAGGCTGCTTGCTGAAGCTCACGCACTCGGCTTCCTGTACTCGTGTGACCGCAGCCGTCAAGCGGTCGAGCATGCATTGTACCGCAGGCTTTGATCTGAGCTGTGCATGTGCAGTTCTTGAGTGAGAGGAAGAGAGCAAATGGCTCCTACAGATATTGAAACTCTTTAGCGCTCGATGCAGGATAATGGCGGCTACCTGTTCCTTCTCAGTGTATTCGAGCTGCGTTTCGACCGCCTGATATTAAACTCTACCGAGGAATTTCATATTTCCTCTTTGCACGGCATTGCAGCTTTCCGTAATGTCCGCGCGTCATCAAGAGCCAGCCAGCTTGGATGCGGTGCCGAGTCACAAAAATTAACACCCTCTAGAAGACTCGGTGATGCTGATTCAAAGCGATCAGCAGTGAGCGGGGCGTTAGTTTTGGTAGCGAGCCCCAACCGTTGTTTGGTAGAAAAAATCCTAGCCGATGAAACAGCCCCCTTTTGTATAGCGACAGAAGAGCCCATCTGGCAATCACTACCGCTTGCAGTGGCGATAAAGGAAAGCCCACAGCAGCAATTGAACCCACGACCTCGGGACCGAGGCCGTGAAAGCAACCGCCTTACCTAGTGTGCCATCACGGCTCACAGAGGGCGGCAATCAGTCAAATAAGTCTCGACAGCTCTCGCTTTGCACTGTGGTCTTTCTAAAGAAAGACACAATTCACAGATTGATTACACTGATTATATTGCTTGGTGAGCCGTGATTGCACACACTAGGTAAGGTGGCTGCTTTTCACGATCTCGGATCCGAAGTCATGGGATTGAATGCTGCTGTGGGCGATCGTTTAAGCCTCTGCAAGCAGTGGTGATTGCCGTTATGTCTCTTCTGTCGCTATACAAAAAAGGGTGTTAAATCAGCTGGTATTTCTCTATACAGCTGGCTGAACTCAGAGTCGCACCCTGAGTCACTTTGCTTCGAGGGAAGCTGGGGTGGTGAGGATCGAGTTCTGCTTCGAAGAGCTCGCATCTGACTTTAGGTCATGACTACGGGTCGCGGCCGTCCGCCGTCCGGCTTGGTCGGTGCGAAGTTCATAAAGGAGACGCCTCGAGGGCTGCGGTAGCTGAAAGACTGCTTAAAGACGCCACGTTGTACAAGGCCCTGGGTTCGACGAGTTACCGTAATGCACTCCAATTTGGCTAGAATTGACAGAAAATTGGCGTTACCGATCTCAGATCTTGGGTGCATATTGTAGCACCTTCAATTTGATCTAACTTCCGCTTTCATATCTTCACGCTCACTCACATGCAATGCAAATGAGCTGTAACGGCAGAGGCCTGTACCGCTATCAACTGCAATCAATCCTTATCCACTTTGGTTTGCTACAAATCCACTATAAATCAGTTATGCAAATTTTAAGATTGTATTTTAAAACATGCTACATGTTAAATGTAGTCCAAAAATTCTGTGCGAATCCGCTCACCCCTTCTCACAAACTCCACTGAAATAAGCTTGCAACTGAACTGGCCAGTACCACAATTTTCCCCTACTTACTAAATTCCTTAGCACAATGAAAAAATCCTGTTTGAATAGCTCTGATTTGATTGCATGTGACAGTAA
Organism: Cristatella mucedo; assembly: GCA_009760855.2. Classification (NCBI taxonomy): domain Eukaryota; kingdom Metazoa; phylum Bryozoa; class Phylactolaemata; family Cristatellidae; genus Cristatella; species Cristatella mucedo. The sequence goes on along the minus strand of WPIO01000098.1, from coordinate 625,802 downwards.
ACTCTGCAAAAATTTTCCTCATAACATTTCTCTTGTATTGGCACGGCGATTTTTTACGATGCCTGCAATCGACTGCAATAGTGCGGGCTAATACTGCAATCCGCTTCAATCCACAACATTCACCTAAAATGACCAGAAATATATTTCGCGGAACTCTAGCTTGTGTTGCACATTGTGAATCCACACAATCTGGCAATGCACGGCAATTGCCCAAAATTACATTGAAAATACCGCAATTCACTATATATTCCACTGCAAATCATCCTCAAATCGCCAACGTGAGGCACTAATTTACATTGCATATAAAACTTGACCCAGTTAAATATAAGCCAATACAGTTTCACTCCATTGGGACAAAGCATTCTCATGAAGTGCACTGCAATTGACGGCAACGACACAGTACCATACCACAATTCACCACAATCCGTCGAAATCCACCGAAAAGCTACTAGAACGCATACATTAAAAGCTTTGATTATGATTGCACACTGCTTTACTCTTCGGATTTTTGTAAACCCATATTTTGACTATATCTGCCTCCATTGTTCTGCAGCAGACTGTAACGGCCCGGGCCAATAGCCCAATCTACGGGAAGGACCAGCAAAACGACCAGCATGCTTACACTCTCTGCTATAGAATAGTGATTGTACCTTGCTCTAATTTTCAGTTAATATGTTATCGCACAATTTTGCTATAATTTCCACGACCATTCTGCAGCAATTCATTGCAATTTATGGTAATGGCCTGAGAGCCGATACCACAATCTACAGCAATCCGATTAAAAATGCCCCGAAATTGCCTTTTTAATTCTCTAATTTAAAAAGCTTCAAAAAAGCACATATATTAAAGGGCACAACCACATTACTATAGGCCATTGGGCTTTTACAATCTTGTAACGATTGGCAGTCTGTGGTAACGGCTGGTGTCAAAGCAGCAATCGACTGCAGCTCGTGGAAAATTGAATGCAAATTGGCTGAGCAAAGCTCTAATTGTCGTTGCATTTAAAAATTTCATTTTTGAAATTGATGCCACAGAAGTGTTAAGCTATTGTTTACGTTAATTGGCAATGATACACTACAATCGAAAGCAGAGGCAGGCCATTACGCAATGACATCTACTCACCAACTGTCGACTGTGGCACATCTTTTTCAGCGGTCCTGAGCTGCTACTTCTATGCTACTCACTACCTCAACTGCTCTCCTGACTCTGCTATGCTTCCCGCTTTCTCTTTGTTGCGTGAGACGAAGTCTGTTGGCTACCGAATGCATACCAAAAGCCGCTTAGGCTGTGAGTGAGCTATACAAAGCTCTCCTGCGTAACACCCACATGGTCTTTATGACTTTGTGGAGTTACTGACGGAGATACATTACATTACATTAAATTACATTACATACCTTACCACAACAATCCTTAGGCAAATCGGCGTGAAATCGGCTGCACGAAGCTCAAATTCTCATTCCACGCAGCATCTCACTGTGCGCCAAAATACTTTCAACATATTTATTTTCATTCTTGGGAAAGGCATGTCAATCGATGGCAATAGACCGGGCAAATACGGCAATCTATAGCGATCTATCGAAAATCACCGGGTAATGGCAGGGCCTAGATCACATTTTTCTAATGCGTCACAGCACACGGTGGTTACAGTTAGATCACATTATTTTAGCAAAACAATCGAGCACTTACTATAGCTAGCAATGAATGGCAATCCACAGCAATTGCCACGTTTAACACCTCAATTCACGGCCTATGGAGGAGAAATTAACAGTGCGAAGTTCCAATTGTCAGTACGTAAACGTTTTACTGCGACCAAAGTGAAACCGTTGCAGTTTGAGGCTGCTTTGTTCGTTAACTGTCAGCAAAGCCCGACAGTCGAAAGCAATGGTCGGTGTCAATGCGGCAATCCACCTCATTCCGCTAAAAAACTCAGTTCTGAATGCTTTCTTAATGCTCTAATTTTGAATGCATATTACAAAACACTCTGTCCAAATTGCGAACCATTCACTTTTGACCTATTGCTAGTTTTACATAGTGAAAGCCGACGTGCGGCAAATACTGGCGACGCCTGAAGACTGTATTAAGGCTAGAGACTTGTAGGTGCTGTACCATTGTATGTAGGTATGCCAACAGTATCAGGAATGCTGCTGAGATGGTGAGTGCTCATACCTTAGCGTATTAAGTCTGTATCGGTAGTGTAGACAAGTCTAACATTAAATCTTGAGAGAATTCAGACATCAGAGGACTGACAATCCTAGACTGCAGGGGACTGCTACTGGCTATCAACAGGGGCCACGACGTACACCGATGCTCTTTGGCCTAGAGCTCAAACCAGCTTTATTATCCATTCCAACCGTGGAAGCCCAACAGCCTTCCTATTGCCTGGTGTTAGCTTTCATGCGGCCTATTTTGCTCATTTTTGTGCAATCGGCTCCTAATCCTCCCAATCCAAGAATCGTGGAACAATAATGTCAGTCATAATCTGGATGATTTCACAAGCAGCCATTTGATTGTATATATCTTGGCATTTGTAGGCAGCCATGCGTAACACGGCGACTCCAAAATACAGCTGACTGCTCAGATTATCTAGGCCAGCCTTTTATACAGTTTAAAATGTACATATTGGTTGTAATGCACTACATTGTTACAACTCTTTAAAGGCATGACACGCCGTATCTTCTCGCCATCCAAAAACACTTTCGATTTAAATCCTAGAAAAGTTCTCAAAACTCGTGGGAGCAAACCCAACTTACTATTTTCAGGCTCACCAAGGGGAACTTACAAATTCGAAAGTTAACTGCTCATAATTGGCTCTGCCAACACCACTCCTGCAGCATTAGCATGTAAGATTAGGTGTTTTATTCCTAGGTTACATTACCTTTGACTAGACGACCTCACCAGCTTCACAGTTAAGTCTGCTTAAGTTTTCAGTCTCGCAGCATTTCAATAATTCAGGCTTGCTTAGAGAAGGATTCTACGTAACAATTGATCGAGCATTTTAGACTACCGTGACGACTTCTTACAGTCACTGCTTACTAATCTATCACAGTTCTTTGCCGGAATGGCGCAAGTCAAGGGGACCCAACACGATCTCTTTGCACTAGCGGTCGATTAAGCTCTGGTCTCGCGGCACGTAGTCCCGTAGGTAGGCAGGGCGGTGTTCTTGGTTACTGTTTAGGGACGTACACTGCATGTCGCTTGAGTCGGCAGAACGGATGTTTGAGGCCAATCCAGCTCCGATATTTGAGGTAGTTGCTTCCAGATGCTCACGAGAGCCCTCTGTCGACGGGCCTCTAATAAATTCACAAGTGTCATCTGTATCAAGATATTGCTATGAGTAGGGACAAGCAATTGTACTTTCCACTGCTATTTTAGGGCCTTGGTAGATTACATCTGTGGCTTCTAACGCAGCTGAAACATTATTATGCGCACTAAATTTACTGTTATATTTACTAGTGGGTCTTTCATCTCTCTGACCCTGCTCACACCTACCCTGGGTCGAGTGGTCAGTGTCTGCATGGCATTACATCTGGCCGGCGAAGCTAGGCTTGGTGACGAATCATGCTGTCGGCACCATCTTCAGGCTCTACCAAATACATCATACAACCCTTGGCTACCTTTATGGTTTCCTGGAGACCAAATGGTTGTCATGTTGTAATAATTCCTTAACCACACCAGGGCCCCCTTAATTCTCCGATCTGGAGTCATAGCTGGAAATGATGAATAGCAGCACATTCAGTGGCACAGCGAAGCAGATCCAGGCACCTGCACAAGTTTCGGCCGATTAGTAACTGCGATGGGGTCATGACCCGGTCGTCAGAAGAGCAGTAATTTGACCGGAACTGGTCGACTCACCGCTGTGGATCGTCTGCACTGGCTGCATGGGGCCACTTGAAAGCTAGCTTTAGTTGCTCATCTAGTCATTTGCTCTGTGGGTAATAAGGTGTCGAAAGGAAGTGCCGATTGCTGCTAGCCTGTAGAAAAATAGAAGAAGCATGCAAGGTGAACTGTTGTCACTTGTCAGATACAATTAGCCGGGGTAGACCCTTGTCGAGCAAAGAGAGTCCATATAGTCTAGTCTGTGGTGCCAGAAGTTTCATTCCTCGTGCGAAACACTTTGGACCACTTCGAAAACGCATCTACCAACTATTAGGAAGTGAAAGTCAAGCGACCTGGCAAAATCAATGTAAATATGCTGCCATTGTCCCCATGGGTCAATCCATTTATCCGAGGGCGCTGGCAGTGAATGCCTGACTTGGTTGCGATGAAGAAAGCGACGACACACAGATTGTATGCTGCTACCTATCGTCAGCTACTGGACGTAGTTTCAAAGAACTAGCACAGGAGAACTTAAGCAACTACCTCCCAGTCGCACTTCTACCATCCCTATCGAAGACACTGTAACTAGTCGTGGCGGACCAGGCGAACTCAGATATTGAAACTTCAAACCTTGCTACTAAGTTCCAGTCTGGCTTTAGAGCTATTCACTCCTATGAGTCAGCATTTTTTCGAATGCATAAAGACCTACTTTGGAATGCATACATGAGTAGAGTATCTCTGCTTCTTTTGCTCAATTTTTCGGCAGCTAATAATACTATCAATCACCAAGTTCTTCTGGAGTGCCTCTCATCTCGCATGACAATCACTGCCACTGAGCTGCCATATTTCAGATCAGGTCTCAGTGAGTGACTTCAGAGTATAGACGCGAATGGACTACGATCACCCGAGGTACCTCTGAAATATGGGGTACCTCAGGGCTCCGTGCTAGGCCCGGTTCTTTTCTCGGTTTATACTCTCCCTCTCTCTCTCTTGCCGATGTGATTGTCAAGCATGATCTAGGCTTTCACTTCTATGGGGATGGCATTCAGTTGTACCTTTGCTTTGATTCCTCTCAGCCTTTGAGTATCTCGAATTCTCTCAACTGCCTTGCTGCATGTATTGATGACTGATGCACATAGATGGCAGCAAACTTTCTTACATTAAATGACGATAAAACTAACTTACTAATTATGGGCACACCAAGTGTCATTCGAAAACTAAAAAAGCTAACACTCAAAATCGGCTATGATGTTATATCTCCTCTTGAATCTGAACGAAATCTAGGTGTCATGCTCAAAAATCACCTTTCATTAGTCGACGGCATCAGTCCTACAGTTACGTCTGCCTCCTTTCAGCTACATAACATTGCTGAAATGCTGGCTTTTTTAGATAGGGATACCGCATTTAGGTCACGTGTGACGTACCGTCTTGACTTGCGTAACTCACTGCTTGCTGGCCTACCGACCTGTGCAATCAGGTGCTAACAGCTGGTGCTAAACTCTGCAGCTCGGCTTGTCTGTCTGGAGCATTGCAATTGTCACTGGATATAATTTGAGGTTTTTTCGCTCACGTTTGGGTCACTTCATGCTTAGGCTCCAGCCTATCTCTCAGATCTGCTGTTCCACCAAGCCATACATCGTACCACCCGCTTTTCGGAATCTAGCAGCTTATCAATACCTCATACAAACCTCAAATCCGTCGGAGACCACGCATTTAGTTCATATGCACCCAAAGCCTGGAAATCACTCCCGACTTGAGTCACAACATCCCCTGACTTAAAAATATTTAAAAATAACTTAAAAACGCAGCTATTCAGACAAAATTTAGTTTGTCTCTGTGATCCGTCCTGTATGTGCTTATGAGTGCTGACACTGTGAATGCTGCGACTAAACAGACTTGCATACTAACCCTGTACATGTCACACCTAGCCATGTTATTCATGCTGCATATCAAGCATGATATTACTCACCATTTAATCGCGTTTTCCTGTTGCATCAAATTCAAAGCACCTAAAACGTCATTGAGTTCTATGAAGGCACTTTGTCAAGCGCAGTAGTATTATTCATAGAAGTAGCTTTCATTTTAATTATGCCGTGACGGTCGTCGTGAAGCTCCTGGAAGAGCTGGCAACGGATGGGGAGTGGGAAGGCTATTCTTATATCACAAAGCAGACACCCATTGCGTTTGCAGAAAATGTAAAGCACCTAGAAATCCATAGAGTTCCATGAGGGCACTTTATCAAGTCTATTAATATCATTATAATTATTACCGGCCTGTATAACTAGGCCTCAACAGCTGGTGCAAAGTCCTTGCGGACAGGCATGGCCGCCGTCAGTGTCGCAGATGCCACAGCATACGACTTCTCGCCGACCAGTACTGGCTCCAAATCAATCGATCTGTTGACGTCAAGGTTTGCTCACTCACATTTTGGATTCTTCCTTCTCTTTCGCCAGACTACCTATCAGAACTATTCCCCTGCTAAGCTTATCGCATCACCCACTTTTCTGGCTCTAATCGTTAAACTACACCTCGTGGGAACCACAAATTCTACGGACATCAATCATTTAGTCCTTATGCACTAAAAGTCTGGAATTTAATATTTACTGAAGCTACGGGAATCCAGTGACTTTGCGATGGTTAAAAAAGCAAAAACCGCAAGTGATTTGATATAATTGTGTAGGTATTTATGATTTGACCTATTTATTCTTATGCTTGATGACACTGTAATGCTACTAATAACAACATTTTCATGTTCACCCTGTGCATGCTACTTGTAATAATATGGCACTTATTGACATTCGGATTTTCGCTGTCAACATTTGATCATTCCTGCTTTACAGCACATTTAAGCTCCTACAAAGATATTAAGCTCTCTGATAGTGTTACACAAAGGTATCATTATTAAGATAACTAGTAGTACTCAGTTCAATCTTTAGCACTCTGTCTCTCGCTCTCTCGCTCGCTCTCTCTCTCTCTCTCTCTCTCTCTCTCTCTCTCTCTCTCTCTCGCCTGCTCTGTATTTAAGTAATCGGTACAACAGCCCAAGATAAATAAACCAAAGTATACCCACGCCCTTTTCATGAGCTGCAGGGCTTGAGGCCACGACTTTTTTTTATCAGATGCTCTTACTCTAACGTTGGTTGATACAGGTGGACACAGTCAGCCAGTGGCTCTCTCTCTCTCTCTCACACATACACGCACACGCGAACGCACACTTTCAGATCCTCTCTCTCCCTCTCTCTCTCTCTCTCTCTCTTTCTGTCTCCTTCTCTTTCTCTCTGTCACTGTCTCTCTGTCTCTGTCTCTATCTCTGTCTCTCTCTCTGTCTCTCTCTGTCTGTCTGTCTGTCTGTCTGTCTGTCTGTCTGTCTGTCTGTCTGTCTGTCTCTCTCTCTCTCTCTCTCTCTCTCTCTCTCTCTCTCTCTCTCTCTCTCTCTCTCTCTCTCTCTTTCTCTCTCTCTCTCTCTCTCTCTCTCTCTCACTGGGCCTAGTGTCTAAGGTTGGCTAGCAATGAGGTCTCCTAAATACAGACCTCCCTCTCACTATGACGACTCCCCTCCCTAAGTCTATTAGCAGAAATAGTTGAGAATAGATACTTGAGAAAAGCTGGACCCGCCCGCCGATGTCTTTGGCTTCAGCTAACGTCTTACAAGCTTAGCTCCGCTACAATGAAGAGCTTCATTTGAAAAAAATTAGAAAAATGAGAAAACAAGTTAAGAAATTTCAAATTATGGAACCTCGAAGAGAACCTTTCTCACCCTCACACTTTATCTTCCTCCAGATTCTGAGTGAAGTACCGGAATTAAGTTGCACGCGGCAGTGGTGGTTGTTTCAACGTGACTCCGGGTCAAGCTCCTATCTTCATAACTTATTATATCACGCCGGACATCGTGGAGGAACCTTCTGCCAAGAGGAGCAAACGCTAACTTTACTTTTTTATTTTCTTTAGTGGGTTGCTAAAGTTCAATGAAAATTGCTGCAGACGTGGGGGCAAAGACGAATAATTACAGGCAATTATGTTAACACCACCTGATACAGATAAAATAATGTAAGTACAAATATTGGATTTAACTTTACGAGGAGTTGCAGCTCGAGCCGTTATATGCTCGCTACCGACCCGAGCTAGCACTGTAATAATCCAGAAGACGTCGCTAGAAGCATAAAAGCAGGCACGTTCACTGGTTACGTGGTCTACCTGACTTCTGCCCGAGCTGAAGGGTGAGATTCCCGGGAGCAAAATCTCTTTTACGCACCAGGGTTGAGTTTCAATTGAGGTGATGTCTCTTGTTAGAAGCAGTCTCGGGAGATTAATTAGTAGGGCCTGTGACCGGTAACCCGGACGATGAGGAAAGGTTCTGCTTGCGAGGCGAGGAGGAGGCGGAGTTATTTTTCAGCACTATCGTGGCCTCAAGCAAAAATTGGCGGTAGCCCATTTTGAAATTACTTTTAATTTTTTCCTAACACAAGCTATCTGATGCCATCGCAATAATAGCGTACAAACTAGCGGTTAAACTTGCAACGGCTTTACGATTGCAGTGATTGTGGCCAGTGATCGTAGCCGATGTGCTTCTTTCGTGTGTTGTGTGCAACGTAGCAGAGCAGGCCATCAATTGTTCTATTGTTGTAGGCATGGAATTCAGTAGTCATGGTTTCCAAGTCACGTTAACTTTAAATTTGACGAATTTTAGACAGATGAGCGTTTCCTTCATATGTAGCACTGTCCTAATAGCCTCTGGAAGATTTATTCTGGTTTCAGCATCGTCAATCTACTGTCCATCAGATAGAGGTGAGTCATGTTCACATGACAGAATTCTCCTGAAAATTGCATGCTTTAGCTATTACCTTCTTCTTAGTTGTAGAAATTGCCCCTTTTATAAACTAACGCTTATTCAAATACTGATTCTTTTTTTGGTCTTTCAAAAGTTCAACAACTGCTTGGCTGAAATTGAAAACCTGACAATAAGCAGCTTTAAGTGCAAGTACATCCTTCTATAATGCCAAAAATTAGGACACACTCAACAGAATATGCACAATTATTACCAAGCTCCTCCTAGGTTTAAACTAATAAAACACTTCAATTTGCGATCGCCAATTTTACTACCTTTGCAGCAGTAGACTTTGTCTGTTGATCTCAGATCTTTTTCTCAGCACTTCATAAGTAGAATTATAGCTTGTGCGTGTGAGGTCGAGTCAAATTTACTCAAGCACTCAGTGGTTACCGTACTTCTTTCACGCATCAGTATGATCAGTAATTTAAGAAACCATTGAATACCTTTAGCTTGACTTTAGCTGTCATCGTAATGCTAGGTATCTTACAGACTGCGTAGTATTCAGCATATAAAACAACCTATCGGCAACTCTAAAAACATGGAGAGAGAAACGCTGTTGAAAATTCGTTTGTCTTCCAGCATTACATTTATCGGGCTGTTTGTCAAGGATTTCACTTAAAACGTTGAATTGTGTTGCCAAATATCTACTGAAAAAAGGGTTAAGTTAGCTAGACGTTTAACTCCTGTGCAGTCTGCCTGATAGTTCTAAGTAGGAAGTTCTCTGGAAATGTATAATAATGCAGTTTTCATCTCTGTTCTCTAACCATCAGCCATTATTTGTCGCCAACCAAAGCTATGAATACATCAGAGGTACATAATAGGACTTTGATAAGCTAATTTCACGTCAAGATTTGTTAACCAAAATCTGCAACGACAAGCTGCAATGCCATCACAATCGAAAACTTTAGTTTTACATGAAGCTTCCTCAACCGCACTTCAAAAAATAATCCTGCAACTGCTATAACAATGCGGAATTTTTATTTTCAGGTGTGAGCTAACAAAATTGTGAGAGCAAAATGAGAAACTAGATCTATTCATCATGATCTAATATTATTTGTATATTACCTTGTGAATACTAAGCATTGGTCTACATACTTCCCATTTGATCTAGCTTAAAAAGAATTTCCGTTTGAAGTTAAGCTGAGATTAACTGCCGAGCAACTTTGCGCTGCATCATGCCAACTAAGCATTCCACTGAAACTTCTCTGGCTGGATTTTACAATAACCAGAAAATTCCAATCATGTTTATTACTCTCTATCAGTTCTTCTTATAATGATAGTGATATATAAATAATGTCATGTGACTATGTCTTCAAATACGAACAGCGACGAATACTGTGTGGGTGTCAGGCAAGATAGTTTTCTAAAGCCCACTCAAAGTCAAAGCCACTTTCGATACGCCTTAGGTAACCAACAGACTTTAATTCATTCAAAAAAGAAAAATCGAGAAGTATGGCTGAGTCGTACGACCATTTAAGGTAGTTAGTAGCATGGGCCACATTAGGCTGGATTCTGTGAAGCTATTCAGCTATAAACATAAAGGTGCGAAGATGTGGCGGGCTTTGTGCTTCAGGATTAGACATTTACTTTGCAATCGTTGATCAACAATTCAGGATCTTTCAGCGAAGAAAACGTATGTGGTCAAGCCTCTATGATTTGCAAACTAGCCTCGCAGCCGTATTCGTCACCAACTGCAATAATCAAATGGGTTTTTGATAGCCCGGCCAAAATGAAATTGTATTAATCTAGGCGAGACAGAACATGGAAGCCAGTTAAATATTTTGCATTTGCATAGAAAACAATCCCTAATTATAAATCATGATCAGATGTTATTGCTATCTGTGGAGGAAGTATTCTCGATGCCGCTTTAAAAATCTAGACATCATTCAAAGACGACACCTACATTCCGAGTTTACGGTTATGGTAGCACAACAGGATCACCGACAGCAAGAGTAAAGTCTTGCAGTACGAACACATGCTTGGGGTGTCCTATGTTTAGGGATTCCATTTTATCGTGGTTTATTTTAAAGAAAATTGGCTGACATATAGGATCGAATGTCTGCATCATGCATTTATTTATAGCATCATCACAGGATCAGTTTATTTTCACTTTACATTTGCTGTAAGGGAACCATGATCAATTGTTTATGGACAACGTGCACAATTTCAGCAATAAAAACATGGTTAGGGTGACAACCGCAGTATCAAAATGTAAGAATGTTTAGTGGCATCGTGCAAAGAGTCATCAAGCATAAGGAAATAAAGAGGAAATTATAAGGACCCACCAAATAATGCCAAAACATGTGGGCTTTTAGTTCAAGTCTGCCGATGTCGTGACGTCAGTCTGGAGAGAGTCACAGCCTTTGGGAGCATATTAACTACGCACCAGGCCTCAAAATAATGTGTTGTTTACATGATACAACTCTATGATTCAGATCTAATCCATACCAGCCGCAGATCGATGCATTGTAGAAGTGGTAAAGTGGAAACAAGGTCTAGCATTCTAGGAGGTCCTTTCCGACTGGGAGATGAACTTTAAGGAGAGGTCACTCGTGGCTCCTTTGAATGTAGACACTGAGTTGCTGGGTGGAATACGACGTAAAGGAGTCTTGAGTGGATGCTGCTACCATATGTATATACTCTCTGACCTTGTCTATCTGGCCGGCAAAGAAGCTAGAGAACCGAGAACATTGATTGCAGCACGAATCTTTAGGTAAGGAGCAAAGTAGGAGCGAGGTAGAGGAGTCGGTAGCTAGCAGATAAATATCAGCACGTTCTTTTATTTGTGTATCCATCATCACACGACAGTTATTTTTTATAGAACCAATGCTTAGCCTTTACTAGGATAGATTAGAATGATCTATACTAGTCCTTATTTATCTGTCAAATGGACGGCCAGTTCTGATCTTTTATATTATTTCTCAAGTTCTCAACTGAGTATGGCCAGCTTGTTTAATGTCTTCAGTAAACCATCTCGGCGAGGGGGATCAGTGCCCATAGTCAGAATTTAAAGCTCGTCAAGCCCGTCAGCTGAATTCTGGTTGTAGTAGTCAACCGATGACGACAGATCAAAGGTGCACGGAGCAGCTGGGGCGTGTACAGTATTTTCGCGCTAATTATTAGTCATTATTTATTATTTATTATCATCAGTTATTATTATAGTTATTATTGATTATTTTCGTGCTCATAATTGGCATAGAGTATTTTCGCACCTCGGTGTAGAGCGTCTTACAAGCTTCTTGATATAGAGGCTGGCAACACGCTGCACACTGAATGAGGTCCACACGAGTTCTAATGAACAGAATAAGATAAAGATCAAATTTGAGAGGAGAGCATTACAGTTTGTATGAGAATGTTCGACGTTATCTGTTCCCCTGTTTGTTAGTGGGGTCACGTACCTAAAACATAAATGAAAATGAGTGAGCGAAAGTGTACGAAATGTGACTCTTGTTCTGCCAGTTAAGTGATATAATGAATTTTAAGATCATCGGAAGGTAGTATTTCTTGCTAGCCGCATCTACACGAGTTCAAATAAATTTGAAATGAAAGACTATTTTGGTACCTCGGGGGGGGGGGCGATAGATAATCGGCTGTCTTAGGAGCCTAAATTGAATAAGCACGCGATCACCTGGCGTGTCTTATAAGATTGGGCTACCCCACGCATTGCATTTTCTTCTACGTTAAGGGTATTTACGATTAATATCCTGCAACTTGCTTTTGCTTTGGTAGAGTATAACATAGGCTCTAATCTCTACTCGGGTGATACTCAGCTGCATCTGTTCCGGGATTGCTACCTATAATCGAGTATATTTGATTTTCTCGACCCTTTAGCATATTGCACCACCGGCTGTTTGAGCTGTTTCAGTTGGCAAGTTTATGAAACTGAAAGAAGGAACAGCCAACTTAATAGTTAGGGGGAAAAGGTTTCACTTTTACACTGAAAATTCAAAACCTATAACGTGACTAGGCAAAATTCAAAACTAAAGCGTGTCAGTGTCGACCTGGCTCTGTGCATGCAAGCCGAGACTCGTGCTTCAAAATGAAATTTTAGCGTACGACTACTGAAGATACCACTTATGCTGCATTTTTTCGCAAAGTAGAATTGCTAAATTGTTACTCATAATACTTAAATACGGATGTGTAGTAACGCCAAAGGCTCGGCGGTTAGGCGTAACCTGCGGCGCTTACCGAGCGGTGAAACCGATCACTGAATACGCTATGGTTCGGTACGGTACGGTTCGCGTCTACGCGCATTAACAGGCCGCCACGAGCTGAGTATTTCTGCAGCTGACCTACTTACCGTTACTAAGGGTGTCGTAAGTTCACGCCGTGAATTGGAAGGCGAGACGCACAAATCGGGGATTTTACTGAGCTTTATTCGCAAGCGCACAACGTCGCTTTGCGTCTAGCTCAGCTTTGTATCCACACTCCTCGCAGGCTCTCAACAGCACAAGCACTCTTGCGCGGGAAATACGTCCCCACACTTAAACAACCTATCCCAATTATGGGGAACGACCCAAATAAGGCGGAGGAGCCCGAAACCGGAATATAGACCCTGACTGGAGAACTTGGGCTCCGTTTCCACCATGGAAGCAGGAATGCCTCACATACTACCTCAACACTCTTGCGGGGTAAAAAAGCCTCCACACTTAGGCCAACTACGTCTGTCTATAGTGGGGAACGGACCAAATAGAAAGAGGAGCCCGAACCACCAAAATTTACCACGCACCACACCGAACTGCTACAAGTTCGCGTCGGCAAATCCTTATGCCGAGACCGCGTGCGCGAGAACGCACACAAAGCACAAGAGCACAAAATGCTCGAGCACGACACGACTGTATTCGGTGGTGTCCACCGTAGCAGGGCGTGATAGGACGCGACAGGAGGATTCGGTGGTGTCCACCGAATCCTGTCGCGGTCTCGCCCTGTCCCGTCAATTGCTGGCGAATAGCCAGCGCCAGCCTCCTGCCTCGCTTTCAGAGAAACGAGTCAGGTGACTACGGAAGCCGAAGAAAGAGAAATACTCGAACAAAGCGCCCATAACGAGCGTCGCTCTACTATTAAATACCTACTCGAGACGACAGGGCATGACCTTTGCGGTTACGGGCCCGGCACCGCGGGCCATTAAGGTAAGGAATTCACAGCGTCGCTCGACCTCTGGATGAGTAACCCAGTCTTCTAGCTTGAATGCCGGAAAGGCTCCTCGGCGATCGTCTAATATTTTATAAGCACTAATAAATATTCCGTGTTTATGTACACACACACACATATATATATATATATATATATATATATATATATATATATATATATATATATATATATATATATGCTTCTAAGCAATCTCAAATACTTTTGAAAATGTTTTCTCCGCTAATCGATGCGCCCATAGCCTGAAACTTCTTCCAAGCTGGACACGCGATATTTTAGTTGTAGCAACGTAGTGTTCGGTGTTCCTGGTACACGCTCAGGTCATCGCTAAGAACGCTTGAATTTGTAATGCTGAGAACTGTTCGTTGCTGACGAAACGGGCCGATACTTGGTCAAGTGCTTGGAGTACCTTATAATTTCTTAAAGGGGGAAAAGTATAATTCTTGAGATTGATTCGATTGAGTCTATCTTCCATTTTACGCACTCACCTAACAAATGCACACATAAAATAAGCAAACGGTTCTCGGCTGCTTAATACTTGTTTCGCCTTTTGAAAGTAGCTTGTGACCTTGGCCGCATTCAGTCGAACTCAAAGCTGAATAATATATTTCGCCTCTGGTGTGAGATGGCAAATTCTGGATTTAGTGTCCAGTACTTTAAAGCGTTGTGCTATGGAGGCTACACCTCTTAGTGAAGTATACGCAGAGTTAGGAAGAGATGACAATACACTGTTATTTACGTTCTCGATTCGCGTCCCAGTTTGTTGCATCGGTAAATGAACGTGTTCGTCATTGCACATTTTGGGGACTAGTGCAGCTGCTGCGCTTGCTGCATTCGTAATCAAGACTGCATAGAGTAGAATTACTTACAGTTAGCGCCGATTTTTCCTCCTCTAGGCGCTTCTTGCTACTTTGAACTGACAGCACTTTTGTCGCCTTGCTGAGCTACTATCAAGTCACCGTACAGACTCGAGTCTGGTGGGGTACTAATACTCTAGAACTACTCCAGACTCGCTGCAATTCTAGAAGCTAGCATCACTGCTCTACGCTGCAAATACTACCGAGCTGGTCTGGCCCAGTACTTAAGGTGCTCGCCGCGAGCAGAGGCGATCGGCCGAGGTCACCGGCTCAAGCTCTGCGGCACACGTGAAGCGCCAGGATAGAGATGACGTTCTCTTAGCGTGCTGTGCCAATGAATCATATATGCTTTCTCGCTCGCCGGAGGTCCGGATCTCTAGCCGTACCTGGTCATCGACAACGCCACTGACGCGGTCATAGTCGACGTGGCGGTGCCGTTTGACGGCAGCGAGCTCGCCCCGGTGGTGGCGTCCCGGAAAATGGCTGATAGGTACGAGGTCATAGCCCAATTTTTGCAGATGAGCCAGAAAGAGTGAGAGGTCACAGCCCAGTCTTTCCTGGCCGCTGGCTACCGGTCGGCACTGGTGGAGCTCTTTGTGGTCGGTGCACTGGGTGGCAGGGTGGCCGGATAGTAAAGCCTGCCTGGCGGACCTACGCATTTCGCTCAGGGAACGCGACACATTGCGGCAGCAACTAGGCGTCTCGGACGCATTTCTGGCTCGGAAGCCATGCGGCTCCTATTCCTGTACCGGTAGGCGAGGGTATTACCCCCCCCCCCCCAGCGGCCCCGGCAGGGCAAGGCTCCTCTGGCTAAGGCACTGTGAATTGTTAAAAATTTCGATATGTATTAATAAATATATAAATATATATATATATATTAGTCAAGACCTATAGAACGTTCTAGAACTATAGGGCACACATTTTATGAAAGCCAATAGGCTTCTGAGCTGCCTAGAAAGATGCTAATTTGAAAATTGGAAAGGTTTTACAATTTTGGAATATTTACCTAGCTTAATAGAAGGTACAGAGTTAGCCGCTTTTACCTGGAACGTTCGACGTAGATTTCAAGGCAATAAATTGACAGGACAGACTTCAAGCCACTTTCTGCATTTTGGACAACTTGGTTATTCATTATGCTTGACACAGCTTGCACACACTTATTAATGTCCGTGGGCACGGGCAGCGTCATTTAATTCACTATATGGGCTCTCCTTAGCAGCTCTGATTTCATTGCTCGCTTTACAGCCTTATTAATTTTTGCGGATATGAGTCGTGTATTTTATTGCACCGTATATACACACATATATATATATATATATTTATTTCTGTTGGTTAGTCAAACCGGTTGCTCACTCACACTGCAGAATTTAATTCTTGATGAGTGCAACTATGGAGGAATATATATATATATATATATATATATATATATATATATATATATATATATATATATATATATATATATATATATATATATATATATATATATATATATATATATATATATATATATATATATATATACAGAGGTACCTTGGCTTATGAGTCTGTTGATGGATGAGTGTTTCGAGATACGAGCTATCTCTCTCCCGATTTCTACTTTTGAGTTGTGAGCTAAAATTCTGGTAAGGAGCCAGCTCCAGAAACCCCACTGATAGTTGCCGTAGCTGACGCCCTACTGCGTGCGATTACTCTAGCCAATAAGGGTAGGGCAGCGAACGACATTCCGTTGCAAGAAGCTGCCCTACGACCCGATTGTGACGCCAATCACAGGCTTGTCGGTTCCTCCCAGACAGACTTGAGCCAGCCATCGTGGTGCTTGGACGCGAAAGATCTTCCGATTCCGGTTTTAAAACCGACTACGGCAGGAGCAGCTAAGTACGTACTGTACTCAATTTAGGGAATATCATCGTGTGAGAGTTCATGGCATAACTGATAGCAATCGGCGCGTCCGTGCAAAGGCCCAGCCAAGAAGCTGAAAGCTAGGAAAGCCCTGGGAAAAGGGCAAAATCGGTGAATAGTAGTATTAAGATATTCACTTCAACCCTACTCCTCTAACTCTTACAGTCTACTGATCTCCAAATTACTCCTGCATATTAGGATTAGTAAAACCCGTTTATTGCAAGATATTCTTCTACATGTTTGTACAACAATATTAGCTATTTTAAGTACATATACGACAGACAACTGTTAGTGAAGTCTTTGGAGGCAAATCGTATTGTAGGTAATAAGGTTTGCCTGATGACTGAGAGAGACAAAGCCTTTTTTTCTGAGTGTCGTTCTCAAGAAGTGTGTACATCTTTTGCGCATCTAACCAGCGGCGCTTTATGTGCAATGATCTCCCAACTATGTACCTGTTGAGTCACAACCACAATATTAGGCCAGGCTACACAACTTTTTGAATTTCATGAGGTTGTTTACCTGCAAGATCATTCTTGCGTGCAAGCACTTAAAATTATATGCTGTGTAGATATATGTGATGTTAAATACATTACCAGAGACTGTTATAACAGGCGAGAGTTTTGATACAGAACATTCTGTATTGCTAATGAGTTGCTGCACAATGATCGCATGGGAAACTAGCAATGCTATATATGCGTGTTGTACATGGGTATTCTAAGAGTGGCTTTGGCGATTTAGAGTGTAAAATTCATGGCTGGTTTTTAAAAGTTTTAAGATTGACTTAATACATTGTATTATATTACCTTAAAGCATTGGTTTTATTGACTGACTAAATAAATTTTACCATATTTTCATTGAAAAACGTAGGGCATTGCAGCATATTCTGTAATTATACTGTATCTTGCTTTCGTCTTGGTTACTCGCACTTTTACGTCTTCTAGTACCAATTGTTGACGTCACGAAATGTCAGCAACCCCAGCTTTGCAACTATACAACTTCCATGAAAGGATTTGTATTTCATTCAGCAACAGTAATTGCATCTGGAAAGTGCTGGATTTTATTTTCCATGAAAAGTGGTCTGCACATCATTCTAAGCGAATTGATAAATATCACTTCTGGGATAGCATGTATGCACAGCGGTTACGTGGCGTTTCAAACTTTTTTTCCACAAAGCTGCCGAACTACTCTTTACCGTTCTTTCCACGTCTTCATTACTTATGGAAACATTACCACTGCATATATGATCATCAATCAGCAGCCGATCGGAAATAAAACGTTTTATTTTGAAGGTAACCTGGAAAGAGATGGAGTTTTCTGAGGGCGCTTTATTAAACGTATTATTATTATCATTATCGTCGTTATTTTTATTCTTTCCATCCGTCGGCTCGCTAAAAAAGCTGCCAGTCGTGCTAATTTTAGAGGCAGAATCTATAGATCTGTGCATGGACGAGACCAGACGGATTAACGGCTCGTGCTATGCGATCACACCATACGGCCCCAAACGAGGAGGCTGCTACGATAGGCTATTGCCTCCAGAAGGGGCGGCACTAAAGGTCACGTTGATCGACATCCATTCGCGAATAGGAATTGCGACTATCGAGAATTGCTTGTGCTACGAAACTTTCAATCCAACTCGGAGAGAATTTTGCAACATCGCTCCATTTGTTCCGAGAATCTATTCCGAAGTGACAATTCACGTAGAAGAAGACAAAGTAGGTCCGAAGTGCTCGGTCGTCGTGCGTCTTGAAGGTGAGAGGAGCTGACGAAAATTCTGGAGCTGCTTAGTGAATCTCTGGATGTGATGATTGCTTGCATTCCACGCCTTATCTATATTGTATCTTAATGAAATTGCGATATCGTGTTCCGTCGTTTTCATCCAGCCTTAACACTGTTCATGGTTAAATTCAAGAGCTGGTTACGAATCCGCAGTCAATGAGATACCCGTCACCTTTTATTTTCATAATGCCCGAAGATTGAATATCTACAGAAGTAAAGCTATTTGCCTATCTTTTCAAGGCTATAAGGAGAGCATTAATTCAATTCATCATTGCTGTAGCTGATTAGTCTAACAAGTGGTAAGCATCGAGCATTTACCCCTATCGTGGAGGAATCGCATTCACGATTGGTATATCGGGATAACTAAAAGTGCTATCGCACCCTCATTATTAGGCTAAGGTTAATTCTTACCAAAGGGTAGTGGAATAAAAAAAATATACATTTCATGAATTCATACTTTTTCTAAGACTCTCCTTTCTGTCTCAGCACCTTAACTATTAGTTGCTGCTACGAGATCTGTTCAATAGCTTCTGTATGTTAATGTATTTATAATCAGATTCCATCCCCAATGTATCATCTCCACCATTTTCACGGCCCTCCATTAAACGCTGCACCTCAATATCTCCGTTCAACCGGGCTGCTACCAATTTCCACTCAGTTGTACACTTCAAGTCTGAGATTCGCCAATCTGAGACACCCACTGGATCCGTACGAATTGTCCGTGCTTGCATGCTGACAACTATTCATCTAAACTCTCGCTATGCCATCAATAAAAATTCGAAACTAAACCATGGGAACCTCAGTAACTTTGCCGATAACTCTACGAGTTGGCTTTCATTTCTCAAGGAAACTGAAAAATTCAGTTGCAGTCCAGCAAAACTTTAATATGAAAACTTGAAGCCTTCCAACTAAAACAGTCCTTTGTTTCAAAGTTCTTGTCTCTTCGAGCTAATCACTGCACAGCTAATTCAGCACAGCCGCTCGTGCATGTCTATCAGTTGCACCGATAGGCAAGTGATGCTTTATCTGTAAGCGGCTTTTTATTTTATCATTAAGCTCCTCATGGGGGGCTTCTAGTCATCGCTTCTGGATATGACCACCCCTGCACTGCAATGGTCATAATAATAACGAGCAGCAGTAATAAAATGTATTTTCAGCCCCCCCCCCCAAAAAGATAGCTGCAGCACTTTCTAGGCAATTTATAAGTGAGCTTACGAGAGCGTGCTACGATGGTTGAATTGTAATATGTTAAACGTTGGCATTCATAAGTGCACAGCAGAAAATTCACGAAGACCTGTACTGATACGACGCTCACACCTCATGAAGAAATATTTACAATGGGCAATGCAATATTTACAAATTCCATTTATAAATTTAAGAGATATTTACAATGGGCGGATAAATCCATCCGGAGAATGGAAGTGAAGGGACCGATAAGCGAGTGAACTATATATATATATATATATATATATATATATATATATATATATATATATATATATATATATATATATATATATATATATATATATATATATATATATATATATATATAGACGTACAGAGCAATAATCCGTGTATTACGGGTTGCTCGCTCGTTTGATTTAAATCGGCAGTTGCAGGTTTTACCGTGAAAAGCTTCACTGCATAGTGGAGCATCAGCTATATTGCGTTCGGTGGTAACGGCGGCGATCGGAAGAGGAGAGATGTAGATCGTGAAAAAGTAGTGTGCCACCAAGAGCAGAGCTCCCAAGTCTTTCCTCTTTCACTGAGATGAGACCTGAGCCTGAGACTCAACGAAATTTGAGCGGGAGAAAAAGTAGCACACCTGTTCCTCGTAGTAGTCTACACGTTTTCTGAGCTGTGTCCGTAACCACCCTCAAATCCTCCAGAGATCTTTTCCTTGTTTCGCACGCTTCTTAAGTCTGAAAATCACTATTCATTGACGTCAACAATTACACACGACCTGACGGCTTTTGTAAAGGCTCCATGACTCTCTGAACCTGACGACAATATCTCAATCCGTATGAATAGTGCTGCTAACTAGTGCTGACCATGACAGGATCCTGACTAACCAAAATCCACTACATATTTTGAAAAAAATGTAGATTACCTAGAAAGACATTCACTTCACTAAGGGAGCTGTGTGAATTTCTTAACATTGTTTACATTCAGCTTTAACTGAAAAGCTGATGCTTGTTAAAAATATGTACAACTGCTGTTTTTGATCTGAAAATCATCGCGTGCTCAAAATCAGGCTCAAACAAGCAACGACAAACAAGCTGCAAATAAAAATGACGCGCGAAAATACATGGAGAGATTTTCTGTGACTGCTAGTTTTCACTTAGTTAATCATCAAGTTTAGTTTCTAATATCTCTTTGGCTGACAGCTAATCAGCAGTTAAGCTATCTCAAATCTACTAAAATTAATTCCTGCAATAAAAACAAAAAAATGACTAAAAATATTAGAAAACCCAACGCGGGCATAACGCATGAAATTATGCCATTAACTTGAAGTAACCGCTTCTCCCGCAGTGCCATTTCGACTGCTTACGTGCCTTGAAATCTTGGTTTTAATTTATGAGGGTAGAGAGCCGAGAAATATATCTACAAGAATGGTTATTCTGGTGTCAAAACTGCGCCAAGAAAAATCCTTAAATCCATGTCGAATATGCATTTACTTACGTGAATATGCAATATCGTGTGCATCGGAAAACGATTTGCGGCTAAATTACTATTCTGAAAATATTGAGATGTACTAGCACTTTCATTAATGCAGGATCAGCATCAAACTATTGTGAGCCGCAACTAAAAATACTAAATCCAGCTTGAAGAACCCACTCGGCAGTAAACAGAAATTATACCAATGAATATAAAAATTGGGCGTGACATCCGACAATCAGATTACAATTATTCAAGCTAAAAGAGGCTTTCGAAAATCATTTTAATTACTTGCACAATTGTTTGAGTGCTTAGCCATTAATCGGGGACATTGACGAGGTTTCGAAGGTAAAAATCGTCCGCCTTTAATATAATATGTATACATATCACATACATCTGTCTATCGTATCAATATCCCAAAACTTTCGTATTTTTGTGATGACTTGCAGAGCAAGCTGACTAACCTGTAGAACATGCTGCCTTTCACAGACTTTCTTCGCCTTTCTTGTGCTGCAGTTGTGCTTTCTGACCGAATGCTGCAGGGCATTCTTGAAGCTCAAGCTGCTGCAGTCGCTCTCACTCAATGGCTGCCGCGGGTTCTGAAAAATTGGCGCTTGACATCTTTAGCCTGATGTAAATATACGCATAATTCATTCATGTAGCACTGTAAGAGAACTTAATCTCTAATCAGGCGCTTCGCATTTGCCACTGGGCACGAGCCCACGACCTTGGCTAAACCTTGGTTGGAGTGAGCAACTTAACTACTGGGCCGCACCAGCTTGCGATACGGCGCTGAAAGTCGTCGCTGCACGCGACTAAACCAATAAGGCAAGTGACTGCTGGCAAGTGACTGCTGGCACGTGACTGCCTTCACCGGGCTTAGTCAATCTGACCCCAAGCCCGCCCCCACCCCCAAGAGGACCCGAGAGGGATCTGAAGGCAAATATGGATGCGTGAATGTAATGTAATGCAAAGTAATGTATCTTATCAAGTGCATTAATATTATTTTTATTATTATTAACATTATCTCCGTCTTTAAATCCAAAAAGGCCGCAAACTCTGTGTGGGTGTTACGCAGAGGAGTTTTGTATAGCCCGCTCACAGCCTAAGCGGCTGTCGGTACGCATTCGGTAGCCAAGAGACTTCATCTCACGCAACAAATGAGAAAGTGGTGAGCATAGCAGAGTCAGGAGAGCAGTTGAGATAGTGAGCGGCATGACAGAAGCAGCTCAGGACCGCTGGAAAAAATGGTCGGCAGCAGGAGAGTAGTCATTGTGTAACAATTGTGGAAGCAAGTTTCGCTGTCTGTAGGCCTAAAGCTTCTGTCGCCAACGGTCTTTAAGCGGAAGAACGTAACAGCTAATTGATCGTCCCTACCGGACCTGAGGGCACGAGGAGGCTAAAATTAGTGCAGAAGTTCAGCTAGGTATGGAGGAGCCAAGTCGTGGCCTGCCTTGTGGGTTAGCGTAAGAATTTCGCTCTGAAACAGACAGCTTGGATCCTCCATCATGATTTGAGTAGCTCTATAGGACTGCCACAGGAAATGTGCATTCAGAAACAAGCGCTGTACCAGCACGGTGTGGCACCTCGGAACCGATGGCCGGCACGTAATCGTTGGCAGCCTCAGCCGAGATCGTCGCCGCCCAAAAACGGCTCCAACGGTTCGGTTGTGCTCGACTTCCGATAAAATGGCCACGCAACCGACTACCCGCGTCGGTCCTAGACTTGTCTTACACTGAGGACTGTTTTCGATCGCACCAATCGCATTAAAACTTACACATCTGAAATGTCATGTTTGAGAAATAACTGGTGAGCAATGAATGCTTGAAGGGAAAAATTGAAATTGCAGTCGAGCAGGGTACGTGCAAAAATGCTCACATTCCAAATGGTCCATCTAAGGCCGCCCCCCATACAAAAAATGCGACGATTTTGAGCAAATAAAGGATATAGAGTTTTAGAAAGCCTTAATGCATGGATACTTTTCACTCTCTCCTAGATTTTTGCAGTTAGCTCGACACAATAGTGCGCCTTTCAGAAGGAAATGCAGTGGTTCGAAAACTGTGCACTTGACATTTGACGATACGAATCCGCAGCAGCAGCAGCAGCACAGTGATCTAAAATGCAAAAAATAAATATAAAATAAAAATAAAAATGCCTTCTTGATTTCCTTTTTTAGTTGTCAAACAACTGGCAAGCGACATCAGAGATGAGCGAAATACATTTGATGGCGGCGGAAAAAAGATATTTTACGGTTTGTAGAAGCATAACAATAAAAATGCAATTGCTTATCGCCTACTCAGCCTGTATATTTCGTGCTTTTTAGTGTCTTCACCTGAATCAATGCTGACATGTATCGGCACACATGATCAGTACCAGGATTTTCATATATCGGACAAGATCCACCAGTTAAGAAAATTTTCATTTGTTAGTCACAGTGTTTTTTCAATCAAATGAATCGGGCCTTCGAAAAAAAGACATTGTTCTTGACATTGTTCATTGTCCCAACGAGTCTGCGCCTGCCGAGGCCAGATGTATTGGGACCGCCCAGTTCCCCATTGCTCTATTGGTGAGCCGTGATGGCGCACTAGGTAAGGCGGTTGCTTTTCACGACCTCGGTCCCGAGGTCGTGGGTTCGATTCCTGCGGTGGGAGATTCTGTATCGCCACTGCAAGCGGTGGTGATAGCCGTAAATGCTCTTCTGTCTCTATACAAAAAGAGGCTGTTTAATCAGCTAGGATTTTAGAGCAACTGAACCCTGTACGCCCCATATTCAAGACGGCTTGCGACTCTCGTCTCTACCCGTGCACTCAACCTATCCCGTCGTACAGCACTTGAGACATCCAAAATTTTAATATGCTTGAAACTACGGTCTTCTCATGTGGATTGCAGACCACGTGACATTCTTAGTGGTCATGTGAGCCTACTGCCACTTGGATTATTGAATTATTTCCTGCCTGCATGCAAGATTTGGTATGCATCTTGACCGAGATTCTGGATGGATTCAGAGTCTCCTGCTCGATAAGGACTTTAGTCGCTGGTTGAACACGACAGCTCGATGCGTCAGTTTTCCGTTATGGGCATTTGAGTATACTTAAAGAGCTGAGAGAATTATTAATCCAATCTTAGGTAAAGTCTCTCTGCTTGTTTTGCTTGTTCTTTCAGCACCGTTTGAAACTATTTATCACTAAGTACTTCCTCAAGTGCCTCTTATCTTGCCTGGGCGTCATTGGCACTGCACTACAATTTTTGGGTCCTATCTCACTGTGAGACTTCAAAATATTACAGTGAAGAAACAAAGATCATTCGAGAAACTACTGAAGTACGGGCGACCTCGGGGCTCACTGCTCGGTCCGCTTCTTGTAGAATTGTATACTTTCCATATTGATGCTGTTATCGATGAGGACAATGAAATCTTTCAATTCGAAGCAGATTACATTGATATGGGCACATATTTTAAATCTGTTGGCGATGCAGGTCTTCTTGATCTGCACCCAGACTCGACCGACAGTCTCGATACCCTCACTGATGCAGTAAACATGACACTCATGAGTGCTCTTGACATGCATGCTCCCGTTCATTATATTCGTGCACACAGTCGTGGAGATTCACTTTAGACTTACAAAAAATTTCAAAAGAGGTGTCGTGTTAAGCGCGGGCTTGAACGTCGTTTTAGAAATCAGGGTCTGATGCAGATCTAGTCAATTTCAAAGACTTCCTTCGAGTTTAAACCTGGAATTTTACAAAGGTGGGGCTTTTTCCACTCGAAAACGGAATGGCTGCCAATTGGACCAAACAGATTTATTAGACAGTAAATAAATTACTGGCCAATGCTGAGAGGTCTGGCTCCCCAGATATTAACGGCTCGGCCGAAAATCTTCCAGCCTTCTTTACTGATAGAATTGTGCACATTTTCTTTCCATAAAGCCCCCTTCGGGTAACGCAATTAAAGAATCACAACCAGTGACCTTTCCTGAAAGGTTTTCCGGGATTTCTGCATGCTAAATGGCTGCCCTATTAATGTCTGGTACAAAGACCTCTCCTGAAGACCCTGTACCGTCATCTCTGTGGTCTTCACCGGTTGACCAACTTAGCCCTGCCATAACCGATATTTGTGACATCCCGACTTGACTTCTGTAACTCGCTGCTTATTGGCCTACCGGCATGTGTAATCAGGCGATTACAGCTGATGCAAAACTCTGCAGCTAGGCTTGTCTGTAGTGAACGTAGCAGGTGCCACGTCAAACCACTTCTCGCCGACCTGCACTGGCTGCCAGTCAAGCAACGGATCGACTTCAAAGTTTTGTTGCTCACTTTTAGGTCACTTCATTCTTTGGCTTCAGCCTATCTCTCAGTTCTACTCCCCCACCAGGTCAAGCATCGTAGCACCCGCTTTTCGGAATCCAACAGTTTACCACTACCTCTTACAAAGCTCAAATCCTTTGGAGGCCATGCATTTAGTTTGTATGCTCCCAAAGCATATAACTCTCTCCCGATCTGCGTCAGGACATCACCTGACTTGACCACATTTAAAAAGAACTTGAAAACATCTATTTAGGACAGCATTTATTGCGTCCCTGTGATTCGTCCTTAATGTGCTTATGCGTGATAACACTGTGCATGCTGCCACTAACTACATTTGTATGCTTACCCTGTGCATGCTGCCACTAACCGCGTTGCTCACTTTGTTTATTGAAAATGATATTACTCATGACTCAATCGCATTTCTCTTTGCTACAAATGTAAAGCGCCTAGGAAGAGATTGATTTCTCTGAGAGCCCTTTATCAAGTGCATTATTTATATTATTATTATTATTTTCTCATTCCTTCTTTGGAGAAAGTGGTTGTACCCAAGTCCTTAAAATCGGCAGTCGTTAGATCCATACTTAGAAAGCCTTGATTATATGCGGATGTCCTTGCATACTACCATCCAGTTTCTCTTCTTCCTTTCTTGTGAATGATTCTTGAAAAGAAACTCCTGCTACGCAGCTGGTGGCACATATTGAAATGAATGAAACTTCAGAAGCATTTCAATCAGGTGTAAAGACGCAGCTCTCTACTGAAACTGCTCTCCTCCGTGTTCACAGCCACATTCTATGTGGCCACGATGATGGGACTGTCACTGCCCCAGCTCTTCTAGATCTGTCAGCGGCCTTCGACACCCGTCATCACGATGTTATACTTGTACAATTGAGAACAACGATCGGTCGGGCAGACGGGACACTGGTTTGGTTCAAATCGTACTTGTCTAATTGTGTTCAATCCGTGTCGTGTGCGGGTCAGATCTCACAAACGAGACGGGTCGCCTAAAGAGTCTCTCGAGGGTCCGTCCTCGCTCCCTTGCTGTTATCCGTTTCCCCTCAACCTCTAGGAAATGTGATATAGGCCCATAGAATAGGATGGCACTTGTATGCTGACAATACTCAGCTGTATTTGTCATTCAAACCACCGGAATCTGCTGCAGCAACTGATAAACTGAATGCTTGCCGTACCAACATTCGATCCTGAATGTCGGAAAACTTCTTGAAACTAAATGACGATAAAAATTAACTGCTTCTTACAGGACACCCTAAGCCTGTGCTGGATTAGAAGGCTTTGCTCTTCTAATAGGTCCTGCTATGGTGGGATCACCATTATGTGCTCGAACTTTAGGTGTGATTTTCGACAGCTGCCTAAATTGTAATAGCTTTCTTCAGAAGAGTGCTTCTACAGCTAGCCATCACACTCAATCATTAATGTAAGATTACGAGCTGTCTTCCACAGTGGCTTGCAAAAGATTTAACAGGCTCCTTATACCGTCTCGGCTTACTTGTTGTAATTTCCTTCTGCTGGGCTACCACCAAAGCAACTAGGTACATGAAAATTGCAATGAATACGGCTTCAAGGCTAGCTTTAAAGTCCCAGAGGTTAGACGGGTTGTTTTCTTTGTTACAAAAATTAGGATGGCTGCCGGTTGATGAACTGATAGAGAGTAAAGTTCTTAGGCTGACCCACAAGGCCCGCCACGGCTTGGCTCCTCCATACCTAGCTGAACTGCTGCACCAGTTTCAGCCTCCTGTGCCCTCGGGTCCTGTATGAACGATAAAATAGCTGTTACGTTCTTCTGCTTAAAGACCGTTGGCTACAGAAGCTTTAGCTCTGCAGGTCCTAGACTGAGGAACTCGCTTCCACAATTCTTACACAGCGACTACTCTCCTGCTGCCGACCATTTTTTCTAGAGGTCCCGCGCTGCTACTTCCATGCAACTCACTATCTCAACTGCTCTGCTGAATATTCTATGCTTGCCACTTTCTCTTTGCTGCGTGAGACGAAGTCTGTTGGCTACCCGAATGCGTACCGAAAGCCGCTTAGACTGTGAGTGCGCTATACAAAACTCTCCTGCGTAACACTCGCATGGTCTTTATGACTTTGTGGAGTTCCAGACGGAGATACACTACATTATATTACGAAGTTATACTTTTGCTTTGATCCCTACAAGGCCTGTGGTAGTGATCGCATTCTCTCCGCTCCCTTGTTTCGTGTATCTCAACTTCCGCACCAAACCTCACCAAATGGTAGCAAACCTGGCCAAATTAAACAATTATTAAACCAACGTACTGCTTGTGGATGATTCAAGTGTCACTCAGAAGCTGGATAGCTCGGGTAGTATATTTCTCGCTGAATCTTTATGAAGTCAAGGTTTCCTGTTTCAAAGTGACATTTCACTCAATCAGCTCCGAAGTCTATTCGGTCTGCTTGCATTCTGACCCTGTGCATTTCACCCCTAACTACGTTACTATTGCTTTTATTGAGCATGCTACCACTAACCATTAAATGATGCTTTCTTTCCTGCAAACTTCAAGCTCCTAAAAGAGATTGAGTTCTCAAAGAGCGCTTACCAAATGTATTATTATTACTCTTATTATTAACTTTATCTTCACATAATCGAGAATCTTCGTAGGCATGCCTCCCTAGACAGGGATGCTTAACTATCAATTATCAAATCTTATATCAATTATCAGTTCTTGCACAACATCCCGTCTTGACTTCCGTAGCTCAGTGCTTGCTGGGAATACTGGATTGTGCAATCAGGCGCCTTCAGTTGGTGAAAAACTCTGCAGCTAGGCTTGTCTTTCATGACCATCATAATTACCACACCACGCTCATTCTCCCAGACCTGCTCTGGCTCTAAATCAACTATCTCATCGACTTCTAGGCTCGGTCACTCAATTCTAGATTCTCATTATTCTTCGGCTTCAGCATACCCATCCGAAGTATTCCTTTACTAGGATAGCTACCGTACCATCCGTTCTGCTGATGTAAATCTGTGATTTGTCCTTCACGTGCTTATGCGTGCTGACACTGTGCATGCTGCCACTAACGACATTTCCATGCTGACCCTGTGCATATCACCCCTAACCATGTTATTAATTTTGCTTGTTTTTCAAGCATGATTTTACTTACCATTTAATTGCATTCCCCTTTGCATCAAATGTAAAGCGCCTAGAAAGAGATTAAGTTCTCTGTGGGCGCTTTATCAAGTACATTATTATTATTATTATTATTAAATCATTTTGCTGTACCTCAATAAAATCTCAAATCATGTAGAGACTTTCGGTTCAGTTCATACACTCCCAATGCCTTGAACTTACTCCCTGATAACATCGAGACATCACCGGACTTTACGAAATTTTAAAAGAACTTAAAAAGGCACTTGTTCGTCATAGCGTTTACTTAGCCCTTGGGACTCGCCCTTCATATGCCTGAGTGAGCTGATACTGGGCCTGCTACCACTAGCTATATTGTCCACGTTGTCACTGTGCATGTAGTTCTAACTATAACAAGCTTGCTGGCATTGTGCTTGTGAGCAAAAACCATTTGATCAATCTTACTATATAGCGGATTTAATGTGGCTAAAAAGAGATAAATTTTTGTTATGGCGTTATACGAATGCATTATTTTATATTGTTGCTATTATAATGGAACAGCAGCCAAGGTGATTATAGCCACAAGGCCCACTGCAGCTTGGCCCCATCATATCTAGCTGAGCTATATAGCAGAACCGTGTAGACCTCCTTGTTCCCTCAGGTCATTTTTGGACACTAAAATAGCTGCCAGATCATTCCCATAAAGATCGTTGGCGAAGGCAGCTTTTGCTCTGCAGGCCCTGGCTGGTGAACTCGCTTCTACAACTCATACACAATGACAACTACTCAGCTCTGGCCGACTACGACACATCCTTTCCACAGGTCCTGAGCTGCCACTTCCATACTATGCATGCTGACCCTGTGCATGTCACCCCTAACCATATTATTCATTTCGTTTGTTTTTCAAGCATGATTTTACTTACCATTCAATTGCATTTCACTTTACAGCCAATGTAAAGCGCCTAGAGAGAGATTGAGTTCTCTTAGGGCGCTTTATCAAGTGAATTATTATTATTATTATTATTATACTACACACACTCTCAACTGCTCACCTGACTCTGCTAGTATTCCCATTTTCTCTTTGTTGCGTGAGATGAAGTCTGTTAGCTACCGAGTGCGTGCTGAAAGCCACTGGTGCTGAGTGCACCGTACAAACTCTTCTGCTTAACATGTGCATAGTCGTTATGGCTTTGAGGAGTTACAGATGGAGAGACATTACATCGCATAGCTTTTCAGTTATGGTGTCTCGGATTGATGGTCTCTCGCCTTTCAAGCGATGTTCTTCTTCATAGAGACACTTATATCAGTTGCTATGCTGTGTCCTTACGGGTGCTTAACGAGAGAGCAAACACTGTTAAATCTAACAATGCTAGCAGTACGGATGTTTTTTCTGATATGCCCGACCGTCTTTCTATCAGCTTTTTCACAACTAGGGCTTTGTGCTGTTCTCACTCCGGACCCTCAAAAATATCTTTTTACGTCACGTGTTTTAAAATTTTAAAAAACTACTTATAAATAACGAATGTTATATGAAAAATGAAATTAACGAAATACAATGGTTTAATCAGGTACGATGTAAAAAAATACCTTGGAAATGAGATGACTTAAAAACTCAGACGTATTTTGTGGAGAAAAGCTGAAACTAATAACTAAATCTGATTTGGTGATTGTGCTCACTTTTCACGACGCTTTCCTCACTCTAATCTGCAGGAGTTTTTTATTTAAACCATTTCCATAAGATCTGTTTCATCCTCTCTTTCAGAATTTTTCTGAAATAAGATAGGCAATGATTATCAAATAGCTTCTTCGCACGCCCATTTGTAACTTTTCTGGTGTATATTTTGAATGCAGACTGAAAGTTTCTCCCACATTCCCAACATTTCCTTTATTGCAATTGTAGAGGTAATTGCCTCCGAATCATGTACGTCTTGCAAAATCTCCATGCGAAGCAGCTTCTGTAGCTCTTTTAGCTCATCCGTTGTCAGTTACTTGGTGTTCGCCTCGATGAGCTCGATTCATGCCGCCCTCATTTATGTCCAGGACCGTGGATTTGCTGAGGGATGAAACCTCCTCCGCCATTGCCGCTTCGGATTCAAGTCTTTCCGAACCCGTTTCATGCACAACCTCAGGCCACAGCTTCTTCCGTGCAGAGTTCAAGGTCCCCTGAGTATCACCCTGACCCTGAGTCTAGTATCCATAACTTTGAGGCTTTTCACGATTTTTTGGTGCTACTTCCACAACTCTCGAAGGGTGAGGCTTGTGCTGTTCGTCACCTCAGTGCCACGGTGGAACAGGTGCCTCATAAAGGGCTTCTTGAAATTAGAAGTCACCTTGAGGTTCATGAACAATAAAAGATAAGAGTGGCGTATGGTAGAAGGTAGAGAACCTTTATTAGCTTGAACTCCTTGAGAATGTCATTTTCGAAGTTAAGTGGGTGAACTGTTGCATCATCTTGACTTCAGCTTGCAGTGGTGGGTTTTTTTCTTGGAAATATTTCTTGACGTCAGGACAAAATACCAAACTCACCCAGTCCACAAAGAGCTGCCTGTTTGGCCCACGCCTTGGTTTGACCCTAGAGGTAGCCAGCATTTTTCCGAATCTTATCTGACTTAAGCACTTTGGTGATTTCCAAGTGACAGCAGAGCAGCGGCTTAATCTTGCAGTCATGCATTGCATTGGTGGCATTGCTAGGGTTACCCAATACTTCATTTGCTTGCTTCCCAGCATCCTTCTCTCCTCTGCAGATATATAGTTCCCCATTGCCATAGTCTACCAGAAGAGTCCTGTCTCATCACATTTGACGACTTGCTGGGGATCGAGCCCGCTGCTGATATATTTCCTGCAAATATTTAGAGGTAATCCTCAGCTGCCTTTATAATCGCACTCCCTACCTCAACAAATGTGATAATGGATTGAATGTCAGTCTAAATTTAAAAATTATTGAACCAGCTCCGAATGCATTTCAAAAGCTCGCCCGCTGCCGACTAGATTGAAATACCGGGATTGTGCATCAGCATCTGAGCCTAAATCGGTTCTGCCGTCTCGCACATTATAGATTCCATCACGATATCTATTGCATCCTGCTTTTCCTACCACCACCCCACCAGCAGCTTCTCAAACTTTCATGGAGAGGTGTGCGCTGCTTAAAAAATATGTCACGCCCTTGGCTGACATTGTAGCCTTGACTTAGTTGTACTTTTGCTTTGATCTCTCTCAGCCCTCCAGCTCGTCAATTTCTCTAACCTCCGTTGCTGCTTGTATTGACGACATGCCCACATGGAGGGTGAAAAATGTTCTTATTTTGATTGATGATACAACCAGCTTACTAGTTATGGGCAATCCTATTGTTGATTCAGAAATTGGTTAGGTTAAAGCTCCATATCAACTCTGTCAGCACAAGTCCTGGTTAATCTGTAGGAAATCTGGGTGTCCGATTCCAAAGTTACTTTTCATCAGACAACCAAATCAGCTCTTTAGCCAAGTCTGCCTACTATCAGCGGCCTAACATTGCTATAATGCGGGCTTGCTTAGACAAACATGCCGCATCTGCATTGGTCCATGGATTTGCGACATCCCGTCTCGACTTCTGTAAGGCACTGCTTGCTGATCATCAAGCCTCGGCAATCAGATGCGTACAGCTGGTGTACAACTCTGCAGCTAGGCTTGTCCGCTGCGAACGGCCCAGTATCCACGTCACGCCACTTCTCGCCGACCCGCACTTGCTCCCGGTCTAGCAAAGCATCGACCTACAGGTTTTATCACTGACTTTTCAGTTGTTTTATTATGTATTTCCAGCTAGCCTATCAAATCGGATGCCCCTCCATGCTCAGAATCGTAACACCCACTTTTTGGAATCTAATCGTTTACCTGCATTTCGTGCGAACCTCAAATCGTTTGCAAACCATGCCTTCAGTTCGTACTCCCAAAGCCTGGAACTCACTTTAACATTAAAAGTAAAAGACTTTCGAATTCTGTCACGACATTTTCTGGCTTGACCACGTTTAAAAAAAACACTAAATACGCATCTATTTATCATAGAATATAGTACGTACATGTGATTCGTC
Organism: Cristatella mucedo; assembly: GCA_009760855.2. NCBI lineage: Eukaryota > Metazoa > Bryozoa > Phylactolaemata > Cristatellidae > Cristatella > Cristatella mucedo. Next base: position 593,344 of record WPIO01000098.1, on the reverse strand, counting down.
CTTTGCCTGCTTATGTGGGCTGACACTGGGCAAGCTGCAACTAACTATATTTGCATGTTGACCCTGTGCATGTCACCCTTAACAATGTTATGCTTGTTGTCGTTTAGCATGCTGCCACTAATTATTTGATCGTGCTTCCTTTGCAGCAAATGTGAATTGTCTAGAAATAGGTTGAGTTGTCCATGGGTGCTACATAAAAAGTATTATTATTATTATTATCATTACGGGTTCCTTCTACTTCAGAACGATGCAGATCCTACAAATGCTAGGCTGTTATTTCTTAGCAAATTCGAATAGGTGCACACATTTGTCAATTTTTTCTGATTGATTCTTTCTTCAATCCAATGCAATTCACTACTTCTTCCGAGTGACGTCCTTTGCAATCACTTTCTTCGTAGCTTGGCTCCAAAAATTAAGTTTAGCCAAATAATTGCAAGCATAAATGCGCGAAAGATGCTGATGCTTGCACTGCCATCTACCGGCTTAAAATGAATGCATGAGAACAAGGATGCTGGGCGGATGTTAGCCAAATAATTGCAAGCATAAATGCGCGAAAGATGCTGATGCTTGCACTGCCATCTACCGGCTTAAAATGAATGCATGAGAACAAGGATGCTGGGCGGATGTTAGCCAAATAATTGCAAGCATAAATGCGCGAAAGATGCTGATGCTTGCACTGCCATCTACCGGCTTAAAATGAATGCATGAGAACAAGGATGCTGGGCGGATGTTAGCCAAATAATTGCAAGCATAAATGCGCGAAAGATGCTGATGCTTGCACTGCCATCTACCGGCTTAAAATGAATGCATGAGAACAGGGATGCTGGGCGGATGTTGTCGCATTCACTGCAGTGTTCGCTGGTCCAACAAACTTCGGGTTGTCTGAACCTGGCTCGTAACCTAAATTCAAGCTCTCAACTAAAACTGAAAATTGACCACTGGATGGCTCTCATCTTGTGAAACTCGCTGGTTGGGACACTCGTAAGTCAAGGCGGCACTGAATTGCATTCAATCTCAGCTAGAGGACCGCACTTTCTCTGGTGGCCCTTTGGTTCCTCTAAAGGAGTGAAACACGGAATTGGGCTTTTTTATTTACAGATTAATGTTCGTAGCTACTTAAAGACTTGAGACATAGGAGTTTCGGAAGGAAATACAAGCTTTCAAAACTTGAAGCATCTGACGCACAATGCAAGCTCAGATCAAAACCTATGGCTACGTTGGAAGTGGCATCTTAGTTACTGTGCATAAGATTTCGGCTCAAGCTAAAGAGATTTTTCGCGCCGACTTTCTGCTTGACATCGACGTCGAGCTTCTTAGCGTCACGTTCCATGATCACGTTCCATGGCGGCTTGCAAAAGATTTAACCTTTGCACCTCGGTTCTGTCTCGGCTTTGACTATCGCAATTCGCTTTTGGCTCGGCTACCCAGGAAAGCAATTAGGCCGCTGCAAATAGCTATGAATATAGCTGCAAGGCTAGTTTTCAAGTGTGAGCGGTTGGACCACGTGTCTCCTTCACTGAAAGGGCTAGGGTCAAGGCTGCCTTTTGATCAAAGGATACAGAGCAAAGCTCTTACGCTGACCCACAAGGCCCGCCACGGCTTGGCTCCTCCATACCTAGCTGAACTGTCGCACCAGTTGCAGCCTCCTCGCGCCCTTAAGTCTTGCAGGACTATAAATTAGCTGTTCCATTCTTCCGCTTGAAGACCATTGGTGACAGACGCTTTTGCTCTGCAGGTCCTAAGACTGTGGAACTCGCTTCCCCGATTCTTATGCAACGACAACTACTCTCCTGCTGCCAACAATGGCAGAACCTTTTCAGCCGTCTTGAGCTGCCACTTCCGTGCTGTTCACTACCTCGACTGTGCTCCTGACTCTGCTATGCTTTCCACTTCCTCTTTGTTGCTTGAGAAGAAGTGTGTTGGCTACCGAATGCGTACCGAAAGCCGCTTAGGCTGTGAGTGCGCTATACAAAACTCTTCCGCGTTACACCCTAATAGTCTTTGTGACTTTTCAGAGTTACAGACGAAGAAACATTACATTACGAAACAGCCTGCGTCCATTACCTTGTCTGCATTTCACAGAATTTGAGAAAAACAGAAATTCTTCGTGAATGAATGAGTATTTTATGTTAAACGCGACACGCCAAGCTTATTAAAGTTACGTATTTTCGCTGGAGTCAGTTTTAGCAGAGCTGACAGTGTCGTAAAAATACCAATGCAATGTCTAGATTGAGAAATCTATAAAGCGGTAGAAAAAGCTTAGCATCTACGCGAAGTGCTTGCTTAAAGTGCGAGTGCCTGTAGCAATAGCAGAACCACTTTTATCAAGAAGTGCTCAGAGTGGAGCTGGTTTGGCCCAGCGTTTAAGGTGCTCGCCCCGACCAAGGTCTGGCCGAGTGGGGAAGCGCACCACATACACATTTATAGCGCCTGAATAGATATTAAGTTTTCTTAGGGCGCTATAAAAATAAAGTATATTGTTAATAAATTATGAGTCCGGCCAAAATATTCGGCTAGCGCCTGAGAGCGATGCGGCCCCCAACGCATCGTGACAGCGATGCCTTGGGGGGCCTATGCGACAACGCGTTGTAGCGAACACAGTAAATGCCCCAACACCAGAAGAACATTCTTAGCTTGTGGACCTTTCTCATTTGAGCTGGTAGGTTTTTATTAAAGCTCTTCCGGTTGCGAGCTCTTAACTCTCCGACCTTTCATCTTTTAGTGACTTTACTAAGATTTTCTGGATGTGTCTTTTACCCACCGTTGCATGCAGCAGGCAGTATTCTCTGCGGTTTTTTATGCGCTTAGCCCTTTAATTTGAATATGTTTATGCAAAAGACGAGACACGCAGGTTTTTCAATGTTATCTTTCGCTTATTTGTTTATGGTGAGGTTGCCTCGTTGCGGTCGCTGTCCTACCGGTTTTGGAGTCCATAGGTTCCTCCACATTTTGAAGAAACTCAAGTTTTGCCGGGTAGCCACTAGTTGCTGATTTTCTCTCTAAAAAACAGAAAAATATAGGGACTCATTTTTGAATGATTGAGTGATGACAATTGATGAAGGGGTCTAATTTTCGTGCTATTTACGATCACGTAAAATCTGCACTGCGGTCTGCGTGAATCTGACAGCGACCTGAGGCAGCTAAAGTTAGGTCAAGGATATGCTTCCGCCAGCCCTCGAGCGCGTCCGAGCAATTATCGTCAGCCTTGCGCTCTGTTATTTTAGATCCAACGCTATACCTCTCGCTAATAATCACCGGATCCGCTATGGCCTTCCTAGCGTTTATGTGCCAGTTAGTGTGCATATTTGCAAGTAGACCGCGGTCAACTGGCCGGAGCAGCAGCCTCAGGCAGCCGGAGAAACGGAGCCTGAAGAAGAATGATATTAATGCAAAATCAGCCCAGAGGAAAAGGCGATTGGAAGGATTCTTAAGTCAACTCGGTTCGAGTAAAGCGAGGGCTTCCAAAGCCAAAACGGAAGCTCAAGAAGTAGCCAAGAGCTCACCGGAGCCCCCTCAGCAACAGCGAGTCATCGCGGCTCCGGTGAGCCGTCAAGTCGCGAATCCATTCGTTGGAGAACCGCGCCTAGTTTATCTGCCTGCGTCGGACCAGCGAGCGTTTTTTCCTGCATACCGATAAGCCGCCATTTCTCAGACAGCCGCCTACGAGGGATTCATATTCCTAACGTTGTCTTGCATGCGCTCGAATGGCGAGCCGGAAGTTGGAAAGAGTTCTCTCACGAACTTGGAGCAGCAAGCGAGCGAGACGCAATTGCATGCATCTCGTCAGTTCGCATTCATTTTAGTGCAGGGGGGGACTGCAGCAGCGCGATCACTTCAAGGTGAAACGCGTCGAAAGCGAGATTGAATCAGCCCTAATATTTCCCAACTGGTGCATTTTAGCTTTGAGCCGGTGAGCCCTGCTGGCGCACTTGGCCGAACCGCTGCCTGCAGCGATCAGCCGCAGAAGCTAATAGCTGCAGGAAACGCGAAGCCTGAATGATACCACGTAAAGCGACAACTAATTCGAAAGCTAAGTGTAGTTAAAACAGGCATCTTGGATTCTTGGAGACTTGAATCCATTTAATCTCCTGAATAACGACAGAAATGTACTCTAGCAGGGGTCGAGGTTAAGGCTCGGAATCAGCATAATACAGCCAGCACTCAGGTTACGAGTGAGCCTAATGGCACACCATTTAGGACGGTTGCCTTTCACGACCTCGGTCCCGATGTCGTGGGTTCGGATCCTCTGCTGGGCAATCCTTTATTTCCAGTGCAAGCGGTGGTGACAGCCATAAAGGCTCTTCTGTCACTATACAAAAGAGGCTGTTAAATCAGCTAGTTTTTTAAAGTGTTTGGCTTGCAAAAATTCGGAGATACTAACTCGGCCAGGTAGTTTAAAAATAAAAAACCAAAGTTTATCCGAGAAAAATTTCAAAGTCGTCAGACATTTAGTAGAGTTAACTTCGCCTCAAACGGTATGAGAGAAACCACGTCCGGCAGTTATGCATCGTGGGCACTGATGGATCTCTCTCCCTTGCTTGCCTGACTTGCTAGAGGACAACGATCTCGACTTACGAAAATTCGAGGTACGACACGTTTTCCCGTCCCTATCTCTTTCGTACTTCAGCGACTGACTGTAATAGTAGAATGAAAAACAGCAATGGCATACACTATGAAATTACATCTATAGTTGCAAGCAGGCATTACGACACGTAATGCCAGAAAAGAATTTGCATCGCCACTACACTGTGGTAGGGCCTTTGTATCAGCATCTCTCTTTTCTTGACGCATTCGTATTTTTTTCAACTTGCAACTGGTCTATTGAGCAGTAATACTTCACCACACATGAATACCTGGCACACTTATCTGCGTTTAGCAAAAGACACGATTTCATGCATTCTTCGTAAGTATATTTTTTCATGACAAGGGAACGGAGAGGAGCAATCTCGTCTAAGATGGCTTTTCCAGCTTTCCGGGGAGCCGTATTGCCTCAGCTGGGACCTGCCGGGCCAGGAAATTATAAATTACATTTTCCGAATAACTTAGTTCTAAGTAAAATCATCAGTAGGTTTTCAAAATCATATGCCATTCTTTCTGAGACAATCCAATATGGAGCTCATCCGGCCAAGGGATTTAGGTACTCTCCCCGACCAATAATAAAAATAATAAATTGTTTGATATAATACCATCAGATAACTCTTTCAGAAAATCTTTTTCAGGGCTCTATACATTTACTGCAAAGAAGCTTGATTGAACGTTTGAATGTCGCTTTCAGAATAACAACAAGCATAAGATGGTTAGAGGTAACATGCACAGGGTCAGCCTGCAAATGTGGTTAGTGGCAGCATGCATGCACAAAACATACCAGCACGCATAAGCACACTGAGGACGGATAACAAGGACCCACGAAACACTGTGATAAATACATCAGTTTTTAGTCATTTTTAATGTGATTAAGACAGGGTACGTCGCTACGAAATTCGGAAGTGAGTGTTTGGTGTTTTTGAGCGTATGAACTTTCTTACGCAACGACAACTACTCTCCTACTGCCGACAATGGCTCATCCATTTCAGTGGTCCTGAGCTATATATTAATAATAATATTGCACTTGATAAAGCGCCCTCAGAGAACTTAATCTCTTTCTAGGCGCTTTACATTTGCTGCAAAGTGATACGCAATAGAATAGTAAGTAAAATCATGCTTGAAAAACAAACAAAATGAATAACATGGTTAGGGGTTACATGCACTGGGTCAGCATGCAAATGTGGTTAGTGGCAGCATGAACAGTGTCAACACGCATAAGCACATCGAGGACGAATCACAAGGACCCACTAAATGCTGTCCTAAATAGGTATGTTTTTAAGTTTCTTTTAAATGTGGTCAGGTCAGGGGATGTTCTGATGCAGGTCGGGAGGGAGTTCCAGGCTGTGGGAGCATACGAGCTAAATGCACGGTCTCCAAAGGATTTAAGGTTTGTACGAGGTATTTCTAGACTGTTGGATTCAGAAAAGCGAGTGGTACGATGCTTTGCCTGATGGGGTAGTATCTCTGAAAGATAGGCTGGAGCCATAGAATGAAGAGACCTAAAAGTGAGCGACAAAACCTTGAAGTCAATCCGTTGCTTGACTGGTAACCAGTGCAGGTCGGCGAGAAGTGGAGTAATGTGGCAACTGCGACGCTCACGACAGACAAGCCTAGCTGCAGAGTTTTGCACCAGCTGCAATCGCATGATCGCACATGCTGGTAGGCCAGTAAGCAGTGAGTTGCAGCAGTCGAGACGAAATGTCACGAATGCATGGACCAACTTGGACGAGGTATCCTTATCTAAACAAGCCCTAATTTTAGCAATGAGAGATTTACAGCTGCTACTTCTATGCTACTCACTTCCTCAACTGCTCTCCTGACTCTATTATGCTTCTTACTTTCTCTTTGTTGCGTGAGACGAAGTCTGTTGGCTACCGAATGCGTACCGAAAGCCGCTTAGGCTGTGAGTGCGCTATACAAAACTCTCCTGTGTAACACCCGCATGGTCAATATGACTTGGTTGAGTTACAGACGGAGATACATTACAGTACATTAAAGCACGGCCTCCACAGGATTTGAGGTTCGTACGAGGTACGCATAAACGATTAGATTCGAAAAAGAAGGTATTACGAATACAAGAATAGTGGGAATTAAATCTGATAAGTAGGTAGGAGCTAGAGAATTATGGGACGTAAAACGGGGTGACCTTGAATTCGATGCATTGCTTGACTGGGAGCAAGTGCAAGTCTGCTATTAGTGGCGTGATGTGGCAACAGCAACACTTATGACAGACAAGCCCAGCTGTGGAAGAAATTCGCACCAGCTGTAAGCACCTGATTGCACTGGCCGGTAGACCAGTAAGCAGTGAGTTACAGAAGTCATAACAGGATGTCGCAAATGCATGGACCAATTTAGATTTGGTCTCCCACTTTAAGAAAGCTCGCATTTTAGCAATATTGTCTAGCTGAAAGTTGACAGATTTGACCGTAGAGCTGACGTGGTCGTCTAAGAAAGAGCCCTTTGGAAGAGGACACCTATACTGCATGCAGATTCAAGGAAGATTTGCTGGCAGATCCAATTGAGAGCATTCACCTTTCAAATTTTTAAATCACACCAGATTCACCCATAACTAGTAAGTTGGTTTCATCATCAATAAGATCATCAAAGTTTGCCGCTATCTGCGTGCGTATGTCATGGTGCAAAGATATCAAGAATTCTACACGTTTGAAGACTGGGGAGGATCGAAGCAATGGTACAAGTGAGTGTCGTCCGCATAGAAGTAAAAGCCTGTATTGTGCTTGGCAATTGCCCCGGCAAAAGAAAGACTGCAAACCATGAAAAGAACGGGGCTAAGCACTGACCCCTGAGATTGCCCATTCTTCAGAGGTTCCTCGCATGATCTTTGTCCATTCACAACAATACTCCGGAGTATTACACTAACGTAGGACCTAAACCATTGCAGTGCAAAACTAGTGACGTCCAGACGAGGCGAGAGACGCTCCAGAAGGACGTGGTAAGCAATAGTATCAAAACTTCCGAAAGATCAATCAAAACAAGCAGAGACCCTCTACATAAGCTCTTAATCCTGAAACTTGAACTTGCTAAAAAGGTTATAAATCTCACTATATGAGTCCAGCTGGTCAGCTAAGACTCACTTAAGTGTCTTTTATTTGAACGGTAGAAGAGGGACTGGGTGAATAAGTGCTCAGGTGCTCTTGGTCTATTGTAGCTTTTCTTGAGTACGACATGACTAAAGCCTTTGCGAGATGTACGATGATATGACCTGGGGCTGAATAAATATTCATGATGTTAATTATGCGCGGCATCAGCAAATATCTGTATGGTAAAAGCACTTCCGTTGTAATAGGGTCTAAAAAACTAGTTGTCTTCTTTGATTGGGATACGAACTTCAGAACGCCGTCATTAGAGGTCTCCTTGAAAGTAGACAGTGAGTTGAGCTGTTGCACGAAATTGATATACAAGGTACCAGGATGATGCAACGACAACTACTCTCCTGTTGCCGACTATGGCTCATCTTTTTCAGCAGTCCTGAGCTGCAACTTCCATGATACTAACTACCTCAACTGCTCTCCTGACTCTTCTATATTTTCCACTTTCTTCATGCTGCGTAAGACGAAGTCTGTTGGCTACCGAATGCGTACCGAAAGCTGCCTAGGCTGTGAGTGGGCTATAAAAAACTCTCTGCGTAACACCCACTTGGTCTTTATAACTTCGTTGAGTTCCAGACGGAGATACATACATAAATACATGTTGTCACCTTAAAGATTGACTCCCTGATCTTGTCTATCATGTCTACACTAATGTTAAGAAGCATTCAGCTAGATCATGAAAAGGGCTGCTGGTTACGATGCTAACCTGGTTGCAGTTAAGGAGATGGTTGGTCGTCGACATCAGCATTTTTGGATCGGCATGTCCACGGTTATCTAACATTGTTTTTATAGCAGCTATGCTTGGCCTATGCTACGATCGATTGCTATGATCTGCAGTAGAAATAATGTACATAGGTACCTAATTTCTCATGGGCCGCAGTCAAGCAACAAACAGATCACCTCGAACAAGTCTTAGCATTATCCATTTCCGAAGACCGTGTTAGCAAGAACCTCGATTTTTGGAAGAGAACTCTGCTACGGGCAAGAAATACAGGTAGCGCTTGGTGTCCCGAAGCAGGTGTAGCCGAGGTCTCCGGCTTGAACCCCGTGCATTTGAAAGCGCCTGAAGAGAGAATAAGTTCTCTTAGAGCGCTAAACTTACAAATGATATCGTATTAAGGAAGTTCGTGAAGATATATTTTGCTTCCTAAACGCCAAAACAGCACGCGAAATATTGAGGTATTTGGTCAATTTTTTTTCGCGACTAGAACGAAATGAAAAAGAGAACAAGCGGACAGTTTCTGATGCGCAAGGCAGCGAATTAGAAGATCAGACTTTCTAATTTCAAATTGCAACCGACAAGCCTATGATTCTGTATGTTGCATGTGGGTACTGAACCATCACCGAAATTCTTACTTTACTATTGTATCGACCACACTGGCAAGGTGCCACAGTTCCAGCCTCCTCAATCCATGTATCTTCTATGGCTATTCATGGGTTCTTCTACTCCTTAGCTTAAAGATTTGTGGAGTCAGAAGTTTTCCCTTTGCAGCTATAAGACTGCAGAAGTAGTTTCTAAAGTTTAGAAATGAGCACGGTGCAATGTATTTTGATTTTTTTTTAATGTTCAGTTTTTCATTTTACTTATTTTATTTTTTAATTAATTTTCAATATTTTAAATTTTCTCCAGGCAGCATCCGACTGCGGTACATTTCTTCTGGCTGAGCCGTGCTGCTAATGCTGCTCACCCGTGCTGCCAATGACATGCTACTCACTTCCTCGCTCGCCTGTGCTTCTTAATAAAGCACCTCTGTTATGACGCATAGATTTTTGTAGGCTACCCTATGCTCCCAAAAAGCCTTCCATAGGATTTGGGTTTTGCAGCCTATGAAATCCAGCATGGCACTCACCTATTCCTGGGGCCTTCTTTCGAGATGGATTTATCTTGCAATGTTCTATGGTCCGACCCCTCTAGCCGAGCAGATGGACAGTGCGATGCCAGTATTTCAAATCAACAAGTTGAGTAACTCAGCCCACTCGCGTGGCAGACTTATCTAGCTGCGTGGGCACCTACACCAGTTTCAGTCTTCTCAAATCCTCCTCAGATCCTCTAGGGTCTGCAAACTAACTGCTTCGTTCCTAATCTTAAAAAACAACGCTTTTGACAAACGTTTTTTGCGATCCAGGTAATGAATTTTTTGAGGTCTCACAAAATTCAAAGTTCTTAAATTAAATCGAAAAGATTCTCTTCAACAATTCTCACGAAACAACTTTCTTTAGCAGCTGTCGATTTTAGCCCGACATATCAAACGGTCCTGAGCAGCTACTTCGTGTAGAAAACGTTTTTCGCTTCTCGTTTTCTCACGCTTTCGTGTGACGAATTCTGCTAACTACCGTATGCATACCGAATGCAGCTTAAACTTAACTAGGCCATAGAAACCTCTCCAGTGTAACAGAACACCTGGTGCCTCTAGGTTTGTGGAGGTATAGACAAAAATGCTTTACATTACAACGCCTAAAGATGGCAACATTACCAGCCGCTTGCAAGAAATTTGTGGGTTCGCACGCGTGATGGCGATGACCGGAGTAGCAGGTCAAACCAAAATGGCTTGAAGTGAGATGCTGGCCGCGGCCTTTGCAAGCGAAACTCGCCAGCGAGCATCTGCAGAAAATTGATCTACCAATGATGAGACAGCTTGTGGTTTCGTGGAATTAGATCACCAGTGTACTGTAGAGACCGAAGATCGTTTCCCAAATCTAGCCTGGCTCAGGGCTGTCAACTGTCATATCTTTGCAGTTTCATTAAATTCTCTACTCTGACGCAGCGCTCTTCAAACGGAAAAATGCACTCATTCTATACCAATAATAATAGTAATAATACATTTGTATAGCAACCCAAGAGAGCTTAATCTCTTTCTGTGACCTTTACATTAGCTACAAAGGAGCACTATCTAATAAGTCCGTGAGTTCTATCACTTTGCGTCATAATTTATTTCAAAAGAAAAACTTCTGTAACCCTCAACATGTGATTCCTTTTTGAGCATCAGTTCGAAGTTCCGGTGGAGTCAGCACGAGACTTTATACATATCGGACGACTGGCAAAAGATGATCCACTCTCAAAGAAATTATACGCGATTGTAAAACCACCAATACCGGCATCGTAGGAATCTCTGCTGCTTTAACAACAGGCCTTTGCTTTTGCAGCTAAAAATGCATAATGCACCTTCTCGAATTTTGCACGTCCGAAGTACCGCAGATCTCATGGAGTAGGATTGCTAGCCTGGCTAATCGTAGAGGGCGTGTGTGCAGTGTTAGGAGCATCCTATTAACAGCCCTAATCGAAGCCGTTTCGCCTGTCGATAGGTAAAAGTCAAGATAAACATTAGCTGAAACTCACAGCTGGCATCTTGATATCGCTTCTGTAGACGCTATGGCTTTCGGAGCGCTCTTAAAGAGAAGGTAAAAAAATACCTATAGACAGTAGGATTTGAAACCTGGGCGTCTGACTTAAAGGGGCCAGCAGGTTAACCACTTTGGCGAAATGACAAGTAACATGTTTGAGTTACATTTTTTGCTTACCCCCTATACCTAGTATTCGCATACGTAATCGATGCCCTAGGGCCATCCATGGCAGCACCACTGAATCAGACTATTTGGATGGTTAGGAATTTAATTATTATCCGGCTGAAAATATTATCGTAGGTCCATAGACTATCAGGCAGCGATTAGCACACACATCCTTTACGATAATGCACGAGCGGTTATGCATGCGCACAAATCATTTCAATTTTATTGTATTTACTTTGATGATTTTAAGAAAGTATTCGCTGTTCCTAGCAAAATGGCTTTTGCAGTTCCTTTACTTTCAACACTGAATGATCTAAATACATGGCAAACGCTAGAAAAAGGAAGATATATTTTGACCGGTCGCTTAGCTTCTCCTTACCTTACCTCCAAAGTTTTTTGGAGTTAATTTTCAACGCTAAAGCTTTTTGAAAATACAGAAGGTATGGGATAACTCAAATCTGTAGTCTCGCTTACGTTAATAGCGATGTTGTATTATCTCAGACCCATTAAGGATCTGGATCTGGTTTCACCTCGCCGCCTTCAGGTTCTGTTAAACTCGCGAGGAAGGCTCACCGTATGCATGAATATACAGAAATATATGAATTGATTGTCTTTCAAATGTTAGATTGACATTAGCTACGGGAATTCCAATTATGCTTCGGCAAAAAAATGTGCTACACATAGCAAGTGTTACTGTTATGGCATACTACAATGTACTGTTAAGCTGTAATTATAAAAATAGAATGATAAATTATTACAGCACCCTAAGACGGATAGATTTCTTTCTAAGCGCTTTAATACCCATGAAGAGAAGGGTGACAATTGGTCAGTGATAACATTCGTTTCTAGTACGGTATGTACATTAACATGCAAATGCAAAGCATGAGGAGTTAGAAAATATTGCTCTGTGCGTTGGGGTTAATTTTAAATGGTATTAAAATTGAGCTGACGTAAAGCTAGTTGATAACTATGGACTGGCATCATAGAGCATTCGCACTTAAGGCAAGCTCTGTAAGTGAAGCTTGATTAGTAAACATATGCAATAGGTTCTCCAGGCAAATAGAACTAAGATACCTCAAAGCAACTGACAAGAGCTTTATTGTTGGCATGCTGTTGGTGAGGATTCAGTTCAGATCTTTGAGAAGTGAGAGACCACGGCAGTTGAGGCACTCAAGTTAACGAAGTCTAGCTCCAGAGTTGGGAATCACTACTGAATGCATTATTTCACAGTCAGGAAGACCAGCATGATGAAACTTCGATGCAGTGCATGTGTTCGAAGAAACCTGTGAAGTGTGTTACTTCCACTAACGTTGTGCGTTCTTGTTGAATCACTTATATCAGTCCTTTTGTGATCTCGGAGGCGAGAAAACTACTAATTTAAGTTTGCATGATGCACGAAAAAGAAATAAAAACGTGTACACGCTCTCAAAATTGTTTAAGGCACTGATAGCATTTGTTATGACAAATTTGTCAGAGCTTTCCAAAACTCTTAGGTCGTACAGCTTTGGATGATGAAACTTATTCATTCAATCAAGGCTTTCTTAAGACACATTCACTTTTTGACCGAGGCACTTGGCGCAGAACCTGCGTGATTATCCAGATCTAAATGCTTGCTGATTGTGCCCCTCTTCTAATTGGCATGCTACCCTGGGTCCAAGATCCTGTAGACCTGCATTTATTCAACCGAGTGAACTGTCACTATTGCTTCACCTAATCTTTGTGACCTTACTGTTTGGTGTAATCGTGAATGTTTACTTTTGCTTTGCTTTTTTTGCTCTAATGATATAATGATATCTTGGTTGCACTCGGTTCTGCTTAGAATTTTTAGTGAATTTGATCAATTCCTGCAAGTAGCCCAGCTAGAGCAAGAAAGGGTCGTCAGTGGTGCTCAGTACTCAATGTTTCTGGCTTTGACATACACACACACACACACACATATATATATATATATATATATATATATATATAATTAAATTGTACAGTGCTCCAAGAGAATTTAATCTCTGTTCAGGCGCTTCACAGGTACCTCGGGGCTCGAGCCAACGACCACAGCCAAGCCTTGGTCGGGACTTGAGTCGTCAAGTGGAAGTCTCACTCAAGGAATGCATTTCCAGTGTTAATTGGTGTTTATTAGGATATTTCCCATTCCCGTCAGCCACTGTTGAAGCATACCAACGAATCTCCATTCAGTACTATAAAAAGACAATAATAATGATAATAATATAGATTTTTAGATAGCGCCCTCAGAGGACTAAATCTCTTTCTAGGCAAATAGCATTGCTGCAAAGAAACCCGATCGAGTGGTTAGTTCTCAGTGACAACAAGACGATTAGGGGTGACATGCACAGGATCAGCATGCACCTATGGTTTATGGTAGCTTGCCCAGTGTCAGCACACATAAGCACATAAACACGAATCCACATGAACTCACTATATGCTTGTCATCAATAGATGCATTTTTTGTTTCTTTTTAAATGCGGTCGTGTCGTGGAATGTTGCGACGCAAGTCGGAAGTGAGTTGTAGGCTTTGGAAGCATAGGAAAGGCAGAGGGTACGATACTTAGCTTGGTGGAGAAGTAGATCTGATAGGTATGTTGGAGCAAAGGAATGAAGGAAACAACAATGAGTGACAGAACCTTAAAGTAAATGCATTCCTTGACTGAGAGCTAGTGCAGGTCGGCGAGAAGTAATGAGACGTGGCAGAAGCTACGTCCATGACCGACAAGCCTAGCTGCAGAGTTTCACACCAGCTGTAAGCACCTGATTGCATAGGCCAGTAGACAGTGAGCAGTGAGTAGCAGAAGTCGAAATGGCTGATTCAAATACATGGACCCGGTTGGTTGTAATACTACTGTCTAAAAAACAAATTTCAGAAATTTCATGTAATTTTAAGTAGGCAGCCTTGACCTTGCCAGACTGTGGACCTCACTTTCACATTTCTTATGCAGCGGCAACTGCTCTCTTGCTACCAACAATTGCACATCCTTTATAGCAGTTCTTGGCGGCTGCTTCTACTTGACCCACTATCTCAACAGTCCACCTGACTTCTCACTTTCTCTTTGCCGCGGAGATAAACTCTGCTGGCCATCTTTTTCGGGCCGAATGCCGTTTAGGCTGCGAATGGGCTATAGAAAACTCTCTTTTGGAACACCCACATAGTCTTTGTGGTTTGGTGGAGTTCCAGATGGAGATACTTTAGATGGCTTTACTCAAGAAACAGGAAACAGATTAATGCCTGTAATTGTCTTTGGAAAATCACCCTGAGGTAGCTAAATCTCTTTCAGAGCACTTTAAAACTCGGTGCAAGATATGAAATAACCAGGTATAACACGTAGATATTCTCTTAAAAAGTCTTAATCGTAGTATATCTAAGAAATTCAACTCCACAGAAGAAACTCGGAGCTGCAGCTTATTAGGGCTTTTGATTAGTTAAAGCAATAACTTATGAACAGGTAAGCAGGTGAAGCATGCATGTGTGTCTTTGCGAAAGCTAAACTGAAGCGGTGAAGCAGAGAATTAAATGGTGCACAGTCGGTGTCGACAGTGTCAGAGTGAAGCAACGTATGATCCGGAGAGACTATCGAGGAGGTGAATTTTACGTTTGATCGTCAGTAAGCTAGGTTTACTCAGAAGTTGAATTACTTGCCAAGTACAAAATTGTATGCGCACCAGAGGAGTTCCTGAGGCGAAATTGATCCGCTGATTTTCAAGCGTTGCCTTGCAGTTGCGAAAAAGCGCCCTTCTTTTCCTGCGTGACCTCCTTTTCAGCGCGACATTTCCAGTCAGTCGGGGCCGGGCAAGTATACCTCTGATCCTTGAACATCGACCTTAGCTGTTTGCACTCCTCGGAAAGTTTGTTTCTTCTTTGCAAAAAATAAAAAGAATCAGCGGCTAAAGGTTAAAGGTCTCGCTCTACTACGCCTACAATGAGCGGATGGTGGCAGTCCGACAATGCCTCAAACACAGGATATGCTGCTTGAGTATGTCGGTATGTCTAACGTAGCTGGGAATATTTGTATAAAGTTGTAAGTCGTCGAAGTTCTTATCGTGACCTAATGCGGAAATCTTTCAAAAGCCCAATCCTGTCTAGTAAGGCCCGGCAAAGTGGTCAATTCATTATGATTTGTATAATTCACCTTCAGGAGCAGAGGTCACGACGTCAATATTACGCATGTGATTCATCGTCATCCCATTATTGCCTAGCTCACTTTCTTCAGTGTGGCAGCTTAGGCAGCTTTACTCTCATTGCGGCAGCTTCATCCACAGCAGCTGCTCCTCTGCATTCAAACACTAGCCGATAGACGGTAAGATACGGTGTCTTACTGCCAGCGAGCATGCGAATTCCATCTTGGTATATTTACTTTACATACCAGGCATTGATATATCTCATCAAGCGTGCACGCCATTCACAGTATAGTTTGTTTGAATTGTCTACAAAGCAAACTGATGAATCACCAGCCAGCAGCTAAAATATTGACGAGTTATTACACTGCATACTTTTTTGCACTGCATGCTGCCCAAACGAAAACCATGCGCTCAAATGTCATTCCGTTCTTAATTAATGCCAGTATGGCCAGCTTCTAAAACTCATTCAGCAAGCTATATATAAATAAATAAATATATATATATATATATATATATTGCTACCATGTTATATAATTACAATATACCTATACATCTACACATATATATATATATATATATATATATTGTTATTATATAATATATTTTATTTTTATATTTTTGTACAATAATAAAGTGCTTCGCAGAAATTGCTCGATAGGGCGTTAGCTAAGCCTTTGATTGAGTCATATTTAATTTTAAGAATACTGAGCGATCGGGATGGGGCAAGCCTTGTGCACTTAGCAAGCCGTCTGAGGCATACTATGGCGTCCAAAAAGAATTTCGCCGAAATCGGGGAGCCTCAATGATGAGATATCTAGGATTAGGATGAGGATGAGGATGAGGATTTATGAGGACGGGGATGAGGATCTGGAAGCCTCTGGGCTAAACGGTACAGAGCTGCACTACCGATAGAGTTGACAGGACTACTTGTCCTCTCGAGCTCAGGCCCAATCATGTCGTCCTGAGAGAATTAGGTTCTGCGTTCATAATCGCAAACTTCTCGTCCGTGCGCCAGGTTGTCAGCAAGGTTGCACTGGTTTTCACGCGAGGAATCCTCGCCAAAATGTCTGTCTCATGTGTTTCACCTCCAGTTAATTTCACGCCCAACTATAGTGGATTTTTAAGTTTATTCAAGTTCTCAGAACTAATAAAATTAAGTTAGCCGTTACTCATCTCTCTATCTCTCCACTTTCCCACGAATGCAGTGTGACTAACTATACTTACGTTGCTACACTTTGACTAGCTTTTAGTCCATTGATCAAGTTCTTTGAGTGTTAGGCATGCATACTACGCACGTCATGGCTAAGATAGAGCTGCTTTGTTGGCTACCGAATGTACCTAAAGCCGCTTAGGTATTGAGCGAGCTATACAAAACTCTCTTGCGTAACACCCATTTAGCCTGTATGACCTTTTGGAATTACAGACGGAGATACGTTACAAAATATAGCACGCCACATCTGCTGACGAGCGAAAGCGACCATAAACTTCTATTAATGCCATTCGTTGCAGCTTGATAAAAGATGAGTTTAACACGGTGGATAATATTGCCATTGTTATGTCTATGGCTAATCTGGAACACGATTGGTGCCACTGGGCTGCATTTTGAGGAAGGTGAGTAGTACTTTCAGCAGCTTATATGGCCTTTCGTATCGCGGGCAGTCCATGTCCAAATGTACAGAATCAAATTTGCCATTCTCCAACTAGCTTATATGGCCTTTCGTATCGCGGGCAGTCCATCTCCAAATGTACAGAATCAAATTTGCCATTCTCCAACTCCATGTTTGAATGGGCTGACTCGATAGCTAGTCTGGCCTCTCGACTCATGTATATTTCTACTATTCATTTCATATATACATACTTGGTAGTAACCTTAAAAATTAAACCTACCTTATAAACTCGATGAAGCACCATATCACATCATAAATACACAATTGCAGATTGATTCCATATTGTATCTGGGAGTTAAAATAAAGCGGCGACGTCATGCAATTTAATTTTTTGTACATTTCAAGTGCAACGACGGTAGTCAAGCGAAAGCATGCGAAACAAAATGTTTCTCTATTTTTCCGAGCATTAAAAATAATGTTCACCAATGATCTACATGCATTTATAGAAGCAATAACGTTTCAACACTTGCATGGTCCGCTAAGGAAATTAAATCTCTTTCCAGTCACTTAGCTTATGCTCGAATGGAAGCCCAGTAATATGCTAGTGATAAACTCCTTAAGATGCGCCGTGTTAAGCGCAGGCTGGAACGTCGTTTCAAGAAATCGGGGTCTGAGGCAAACTTAGTCAATTTTACAGACTTCCTTTGAGTTTACGCCCGAAAGCTTAGAAAAGCCAGGGCTTCTTTTTTCATTAGAAAACTGAATTCCTGCCAGTCGGACACTAAACAGATTTATAAGACAGTAAACCATTTACTGGCCAATGCTGTCAGGTCTGACTCCCCAGATATTAAGGGCTCAGCCGAAAAGTTTTCAGCCTTCTTTACTGAAAAAATTGTGCACATTCGTACCTCCATTAAGCCCCCTCCGACCAAAGCAATCGCCGTTCCTCAACCTGTGATCTTTCTTAAAAGGTTCTCTGATGTTTTTGCCTGTGATATGGCTGCCTTAATAAAGTCTAGCAAAAAGAGCTCGTCTCCTGAAGACACTATACCTTCATCTCTGTGGTCTTCACTGGCAGACCAACTTAGCCCTGCCATAACCAAGATTTTTAATGCTTCTTTGGGAAAAGGGGTCGTCCCCAAGTCCTTCAAATCGGCAATCGTTAGACCTATTCTTAAAAAGGCTGGATTAGACACAGAGGTCCTAGCAAACTATCGTCCAGTTTCCCTTCTTCCGTTCTTATCAAAGATTCTTGAAAATATTGTTGCTAAGCAGCTAGTTGAACATATTGAAAATAATGGAATGTCAGAAACATTTCAATCAGGTTTCAAGAGGCAGCACTCTACTGAAACTGCTCTCCTCCGTATTAACAATGACATTCTACGTGGCAACGACGATGGGAATGTCACTGCCCTAGCTCTGCTAGATCTGTCTACTGCCTTCGACACCATTGATCACGAAGTTCTGCTCGAACGATTGAGAACAACGATTGGTCTGGCAGACGAAGCACTGGCGTGGTTTAAATCATACTTGTCTGATCATGTTCAATCCGTGTCGTGTGGGGGTCTGGTCTCAGACATGAGAAGGGTCACCTGTGGAGTCCCTCAAGGGTCTGCACTTGGTCTCTTGCTGTTCTCCATTTATACACAACCTCTGGGAAAAGTGATTAAGGCCCATGGAATAGGATATCACTTCTATGCTGACGATACTCAGTTGTATTTGTCATTTAAACCGTCGGAATCTGCTGCAGCAACTGAGAAACTGAATGCTTGCCTTGCCGATATTCGATCCTGGATGTTGGAAAACTTCCTGAAATTAAATGACGATAAAACCGAATTGCTTCTCATAGGACACCCTAAGCGTGTGGCTGGATTAGAAGGCTTTGCTGTTCTAATAGGTGATGCTATGATACGACCTTCACCACGTGCTCGTAATCTAGGTGTCTCGTGTTCGACAGCTGCCTCAATTTCAAAAGCTTCATTCAGAATACTGCCTCTACAGCTAGCCATCACATCCGATCCCTATCCAAGATTAGAAGCTGTCTCCCACAGTGGCTTGTAAAAAATTGAACTAGCTCTTTAGTTCTGTCTCGGCTTGATTATTGTAATTCCTTTTTGGCTAGGCTACCAAAGAAAGCTTTTATACCACTATAGCGGACTATGAATATGGCTGCAAGGCTGGTCTTCAAGTCCCAGCGGTTCGAGAACGTGTCACCTTTGCTGAAAGAGCTAGGATGGCTGCCGGTTGAGCAAAGGATACAGAACAAAGTTCTTACGCTAACCCACAAGGCCCGCCGCGGCTTGGCTCCTTCGTACCTAGCTGAACTGCTGCATCCGTTTCAACCTGTTCGCGCCCTCAGGTCCTGTGTGGACAATAAATTAGCTGTCCCATTCTTCCGCTTAAAGACAGTTGGCGACAGAAGCTTTAGCTCTGCAGGTCCTAGACTGTGGAACTCGCTTCCACAATTCTTACGCAACGACATCTACTCTCCAACTGCTGACTATGGCACATCTTTTTCAGCGGTCCTGAACTGCTACTTCTATGCTACTCACTACCTCAACTGCTCTCCTAACTCTGCTATGCTTCCCACTTTCTCTTTGTTTTGTGAGACGAAGTGTGTTGGCTACCGAATGCGTGCCGAAAGCCGCTTAGGCTGTGCGTGGGCTATACAAAACTCTCCTGCGTAACACCCACATGGTCTTTATGACTTTGTGGAGTTACTGACGGAGATACATACATAAAGTTCAGAGTAAAATTACGTAACATGTTGTTACGTAATTGAGTACCGTATTGTATCACACGTGAGCTTATTCTATAAAAGTGCATATACGTAGCTGCCTATTCAAAGATCCTTGATTGTTAGTTTGACTTGCTATTGACCACCAATTTTTTACATCCTACTCTTCCCTTATACGTAGATTTTGAATAATCTAGATCACCTCATCATGCTACCATGAGCATACTACGACGTCAAACTCGTGCAAACTCTGTATCACCAATATCCATGCAATAGCCAATGAGGAAAAGCTGGTTGTACTTTTCCATATTTCCTTTTTAAAAATGGTATTTGGTTGAAATTTCTTTCAGAATAGGAAACTGATTAAGTCAAAGTTTTGTCTCATGCCAGCGTTTCACAAGTGACAGGTGAGGTACCATAACAACTGTTCATTGAGCCAAAACGAAACTTTTAATGTCGAATAGAGTGTCAATATTATGAAATTGCGCTGACCCACGAGAGATTTCTTTAGGGCTGAAAATAATTCAAAGGATTGTCAAATAGCGGGACATGACCAGGAAGTTATGAGCAATTACTGGATACGATCTTTACGGTTGCTCATCAAGTGGAATCAGGTCACAATTTCGTTGTTAGGGAAGATCTGCAGGGGGCGGGGCCCGCAGGAACTAAGAAAGGCCCAGGTTGTAGCCCCGCTGGAGTAGGAATGCGCTGCTGTAGAGGGGAAATGCCATGCAGTCCTCTCTCCCCCTGGCTCGAGCACTGGCTCTAACTCTCCTCATTTAAACGAAAGCCTGAACCGGAAGTCATTCAAGAGCACTCACTTAACTTCTGGGATTAAAAGCTCATTCATGTACAAGAATGCACAAAATAAAAATAATAATCAAAGAATTATGCCCAAGAGTCGTGCAGTCGCTTAAGTCAAACGAAACTTGCCAAACTGACAGACCGTGCCGGCCTGCTGTTTCCAAATTAAACCACGATTGACGTAAACTACTACTGGGTACTCTTACTCCATCCAAGCACACTGTCTACTTGGGTACTAAGAATTAAATGCCAGCAAATGCATGAACGTATTTGCCCGGGTGTGCAACATTCTGTGCTAACTCGTTGACCCATTGACTCAGAACTTCTGACACCTATCGCCATTCTCGAGAAGCCGCCACTCACTGTTACTTGTCCCTCACCGTCACTGTCACCTGTCGCACTCACTGTATCCCTGTTGACACTCATCTTTGTGGTTCGCAACGCCGCAATCGTTGGAGATAGCGTTTTTAGTCTAGCGGTGAATATGTCCGAGAAAGAAGCAATGGTAATAATAATAATAATAATAATAATTCACTTGATAAAGCGCCCTCAGAGAACTCAATCTCTCTCTAGGCGCTTTACATTTGCTGTAAAGTGAAATGCAATTGAATGGTAAGTAAAATCATGCTTGAAAAACAAATGAGATGAATAATATGGTTAGGGGTGACATGCACAGGGTCAGCATGCAAACGTGGTGAGTGGCAGCATGCACAGTGTCAGCACGCATAAGCACATCAAAGACGAATCACAGGGACCCACTAAATGCTGTCCTAAATAGGTGTGTTTTTCAGGTTCCTTTTAAATGTGGTCAGGTCAGGGGATGTTTTGACGCAGGTCGGGAGGGAGTTCCAGGCTTTGGGAGCATATGAACTAAATGCACGGTCTCCAAAGGATTTAAGGTTTATATGAGGTATTTTTAGACTGTTGGATTCCGAGAAGCGGGTGGTACGATGCTTGGCCTGATGGGGTAGTATATCTGACAGATAGGCTGGAGCCATAGAATGAAGGGACCTAAAAGTGAGCGACAAAACCTTGAAGTCAATCCGTTGCTTGACTGGTAGCCAGTGCAGGTCGGCAAGAAGTGGAGTAATGTGGCAACTGCGACGCTCACGACAGACAAGCCTAGCTGCAGAGTTTTGCACCAGCTGCAATCACCTGATCGCACATTCTGGAAGGCCAGTAAGCAGTGAGTTGCAGAAGTCGAGACGGGATGTCACGAATGCATGAACTAACTTGGACGTGGTATCTTTATCTAAACAAGCCCTAATTTTAGCAATGTTATGAAGCTAAAAATAGGCGGATTTGACTGTGGAGCTGATATGGTCGTCTAACGAGAGGTCGCTTTGGAATATGACACCTAGATTCCGAGCTGATTCGACAGGAGATATGCTGGCAGAGCCAATTTTGAGCGTCAGCCTTTCCAATCTCTGGATCACACTGGGTTTGCCCATAACTAGTAAGTTAGTTTTATCATCGCAAAGTTTTAGAAAATTTGTTGCCATTCATGTGCGGATGTCATCAATGCATGCAGCTAGTGAGTTGAGAGAATTTGAGGTGCTTGAAGGCTGGGAATGGTGAACCCAATTGCTAGGTGATCGCTCAGCACGAGCAATGCGAACCCGTCTGTGCAGTTACTACATAAGTGGGAAGCTGAGCCGACAGCTTCAGCCATTTTAGGGCTTAGGCTGAGCACTGAAGCTGGGCAATCGATCTGATTCGTAGACCCATCACCCATAGACCCCTCGAGAATTTTTATTTATGGATGCATTTAGAAAATCAAAGACAGGTGCATTTAAAAAAAATGAGTGCTTGGATGTCAAGACCACGAGCGCTGGCGCCTCGAAGCATGGCTATTGCTGCAAAGTTGCGGTCCAGGATTCAGGCAGCTTTGCCACCACCGTTTTGACCCATTGGCAACAACAGGAGGAAAGAGCCCTTGCACGTCAATGTGACAAGTGTGACATGTGCACATCAATGTAGATTTTGTGAATGAAGATCTTTCTATTTGATTGCCACACTCAGGCGCGAATTCGCTTCATCTGCTCGTAGTCTAAAACTGACTGTGAAGTTCAAAGAAAATCTCACTTCTTACCTGACTAAACTGTCTCTTGAACTACTTTGGAAGAGTTCAATCTGAATTCACCAAATTCTGGTACACGATACGACATTCTACAATTCGGTCAGTTCTAGGCTATCACCGCTCAGCACTTCGCTGAATTTTAGTAGGTGAATCCTATGTTGAATCTCAAGCGTTGACCGAGCAAGTATTAAAATTTAAAATTGTGAGTTCTCTAGTATAGTATGTGCATAGAATGTTCCTTAATTTGAACCACTCAGATTTCTCATGTTCATGGGTGCCAAAACAGCCGTATGACAAACGGCTCTCAATAAATTAGTAAACCCTAAACTTCCAATATTCCAAGGTTTACGATGCTGTGTCAAGGTGTGTGCACTAAAGTCGGTACGCCAAAAACGTAGCATTCTCCTTGTGACTATTCCTTGCCTACACGTTTTTAATGGTATTATAACCAGTACCTCTAACCAGAACTAACGGTCGTAGGCACAGTGCTAGTAAACGCAGACAGAAGCAGTGCACTGCTTGTTTAACGCAGATTAGTCGTGTATGTAGCAACAGAAATTATTGTGCTTGCAACACCAGACTTAACGAACAAGCAGCAATAACAAAATTGATAGTACACTTGTATGGCACCCTCAAGAGAAATAAATCAATTTATATTAACTATATCTATGCTTAAAGTAGAAACTGTTTAGTATGGTTGGCGATCAGCACACCTAGCGCAAAAAAGCACAACTCACAATGACCCACCAGATGCTGCGAGAAACATGTGAGCTTGTATCATCCTTTCAAGTGCCGTTTACCAACGGGGATGTCATAATGTCAGTCGGGAGCGAGTTGCGGCCTAAGGAGCATTCGACCTGCACAATCACAACCTCAAAAAGATTTGCCAAAAGAGTTGGTTCTAGGCAGAGCTATTTGAGTCAGGAGAGCCCCTTTGGTACGCCGGTCAGCAATACATGCAGGTATTTGACGGAGTTTGAGGTGCTCAAACACTAGGAGAGGGGTGCCGCTGTGCTTTACCTGCATGTAAATGAACGTCTGGAGTGTCCTTGACGATTGCATTGGTTCGCTTTGTAGCTCAATTTATGACTCGCTATTTTCAAACCCAGATTTAAGTAGGATGAGTATTTTTGCAGATCTCACTTTACTTTCAAGACTTTATATTACTTGCACTTATGCTCAAAAAATCTCGGGAAATAATTTTAAACATGCAAAAACCCTTTTTCAAATATTTCTGAAAATTTAATTTGAGAATATTTCATAATTCAAGGCGCCATTATATTAAAAAAATCTAAAATGCAAGTGCACGCTGTAGATATCTTTGCAATACTGAGAGTATTTTTTTCAAGTAATTACGACATTCATTATTGGCATCACTTTCATGGTGCTAACAGAAATATCGCAAAGTAAGTCATCTAAGGGACGGTTGACATATTTTGTCAGTTTCGTTGATTATTTAGGAACCTCTACGCTGCCATTAACCTCACTGAGATATTTAGAAAAATCTTCCATCATGCGCCTCAATCTTACTGCTAAGATAAGACAGCCGGTGGATTCATACGCTCTCGTGCGGACAACTAGAAATGCCACCGCTCAATAACAGTAAACTGTCCATGTCAGCGTAGCGTGCGGTTTTCGTTCTAGTTGCTTCGAAACGAGATAGTGTTGCTAGCGACAAGTCTTACTGCGTAAAGTATGATGAATGCCTTGAGGCAGTGACCGAAGTACTCACCAGCTCCAACTCAACTAAGGGTGAAATTTGTGAGAACCAGAGCGAGACTCCGTCTCGCAATGCTTCCGGCACCGACCATAGTCCGGGCATTGACGCCTCTGGCGAGTCCGGCGGCAGGCTAGAATTATCAGCCTCAATTCAAGCACGGAGAGTGAGAGAGTTGTATATCATGCACTTCATTCTGTTCAATGTGCTTTGTGAAGCAGACCCTGCGACCTGCTACGGCGACGAAACCACATTGCGAAATGTTCAGGAAGAAACTACGGGTGCAGTGTAATAAAAATGGCGGCACGCTACTATCCAGTAGGTTCACACGGTCGGTAAACGACGATTACTCGGCTTGCTGCTAAAGTGCCAGAACTGAAAAAGGAAATAATTATTTTAAGTGTGCAATAATTACACGAAATTTGCGTTCAGCATTGAGTGCGCTGGTTTCGTTAGAGCGAGCATCAGCAGCGAGCTCGGCTTAACATGCATGAGAATTCCACGCCGATACAGAAACTTACTTTGCGCTTTTTCGAAGTAGCCATTTCGCCTGCAGTCATTGACAGAAGCAGCTAAAGTGGCTTTTCTGAAACATAGGCAAAGCCTGCGCGTTGCGTCTTCACGCGTCCGTCTACGGAGGGATTAATAAGACTTGAAACATAGACTCTTTATGTGTAACGCTACTTTATCGCTGAATGCTTTCATACGCGCGCCAGTCTGACTAGGTGTCCGGTGGCCTTCTTCGTTTACTACGGACAACTACTCGCTAAGCCAAGCGAGCATGAAGTCATGGACTTCAGCCCGTTTGCAGCCGCACACTTCTGCAGCGCGGCCTGGGTGAGAGTGCGAGTGCGTGTGAGTGAGTGCTCGCTTGCGTACGTGCACAACTGCTTGCGTGCGCGCCTGTGTGGGTGCGCGCGTGCGCGCGTGCTTGCGTCCATGTATAAGTGTACGCGTGCATGTTTGCACGCATGCACTCTCCAGGAGCGTTGCGAGTGGTGGGCAGGAGGGACAGATGTCCACGGGCGCCAAGACTAAAGGAGCGGAAAAAGCAAAATGGAGTGTGCATATTGTATTTAAATTTTCTTGTGAGAATACCAATCGTGATTTCAAGCAAGTTACTATTACAAAAGACGCGCTGGCTGAGCTATTTAAGCATCTTTTCAGACTTGTGTTCAGCTAATGATTGGCGCTATGGCTGCACACACGGTACGACGCCGGAAACGCCGAGATGGCTTCAGCCACCGTGTTTTCGGCTGGCGCTCGCAGCGAATTAAGAACACTGCCGTTCACTCCTCGGTTCGTGCTCCACCAGCCCTACCCGTCCGCTCACCCCGTTTGGCCGGCCACGGGCGGGCTGCGTCAAGTCGAGGGTGAGCCCGGCCTGCTAAGCCACTTCTAGGGCATGCAGTGGCGTGGACCCCGAGACACTATTGGACCACACAAGCTAGGCTTACTAAACTGGCTGTGCAGCGATAACGCAGCAGTCACGTCTGGCCCCCTATCGGGTGTCAGAAGTTTGGTTAACATGTGACGATATGAATAGAAAGCGACCAATAGCAAGGCATCTTAACTTCTAGCGAATAAAATGTGCACGTACATAAGCAGTTGTGAGGAGATTGCTATGACTTCCGATGCAAGCTCTACGCGAGAAAACTCCTTCAGCAGCAAACATCTCACGCGAAGTTGCAATCGTCTACGAGCCGGACCGCAAGGGAGCATTTCAAGTGTTTCAAGTGATCGCTGAGCGTTTCAAGTGGCCGCTGGATTATAGCTAGGAGAGTCATTTAGGAGAGCCGCGTTTGGCTGAGGCTTATGAGCAGTGCAAATTATCATTACGCCTGAACTAGGCTATTGTGCGACTTATGACCTGGGCGTAAAACAACGAATGAGCCTGACCACAGCCAAACTCTTGGGGCAGCGGTCTGCCGGTCGGCATAGGTCCTACCATTAGGCTGCTGTAAGCCCGTGAAGTTCGGGTAGCCGCACAGCGAGGCATGCACTGCACCAAGACCTGACGCTCTCGCCTCGTGCAGACGAATCGCTCTCTCTCTCTCTCTTTTCTCTCTCTCTCTCTCTCTCTCTCTCTCTCTCTCTCTCTCTCTCACTAACACCTTGATTGTGCTTTATTTAGAGAGGATGTAAAGTGCCTGGAAAGAGGTTGAGTTCTCTGACTGTGCATTATCAAGGTATTACTATTATAATTATCATTGTTAGTTCTAGTATATGTGTGCGCTTATGATGCTTATTATAATAATAATAATAATAATAATTCACTTGATAAAGCGCCCTCAGAGAACTCAATCTCTCTCTAGGCGCTTTACATTTGCTGTAAAGTGAAATGCAATTGAATGGTAAGTAAAATCATGCTTGAAAAACAAACGAGATGAATAATATGGTTAGGGGTGACATGCACAGGGTCAGCATGCAAATGTGGTTAGTGGCAGCATGAACAGTGTCAGCACGCATAAGCACATCAAAGACGAATCACAGGGACCCACTAAATGCTGTCCTAAATAGGTGTGTTTTTAGGTTCCTTTTAAATGTGGTCAGGTCAGGGGATGTTTTGACGCAGGTCTGGAGGGAGTTCCAGGCTTTGGGAGCATATGAACTAAATGCACGGTCTCCAAAGGATTTAAGGCTTATATGAGGTATTTCTAGACTGTTGGATTCCGAGAAGCGGGTGGTACGATGCTTGGCCTGATGGGGTAGTATATCTGACAGATAGGCTGGAGCCATAGAATGAAGGGACCTAAAAGTGAGGAACAAAACCTTGAAGTCAATCCGTTGCTTGACTGGTAGCCAGTGCAGGTCGGCAAGAAGTGGAGTAATGTGGCAACTGCGACGCTCACGACAGACAAGCCTAGCTGCCGAGTTTTGCACCAGCTGCAATCGCCTGATCGCACATGCTGGTAGGCCAGTAAGCAGTGAGTTGCAGAAGTCGAGACGGGATGTCACGAATGCATGGACCAACTTGGACGTGGTATCCTTATCTAAACAAGCCCAAATTTTAGCAATGTTATGAAGCTGAAAATAGGCAGATTTGACTGTGGAGCTGATATGGCCGTCTAACGAGAGGTTGCTTTGGAATATGACACCTAGATTCCGAGCTGATTTGACAGGAGATATGCTGGCAGAGCCAGTTTTGAGAGTCAGCCTTTCCAATCTCTGGATCACACTGGGTTTGCCCATAACTAGTAAGTTAGTTTTATCATCGCAAAGTTTTAGAAAATTTGCTTCCATCCATGTGCGGATGTCATCAATGCATGCAGCAAGTGAGTTGAGAGAATTTGAGGTGCTCGAAGGCTGGGAGGGATCAAAGCAAAGGTACAACTGAGTGTCATCTGCATAGAAATGAAAGCCTAGATTGTGCTTGGCAATCACATCAGCAAGAGGCAGAGTATAAACCGTGAAAAGAACCGGACCTAGAACTGAGCCCAGAGGTACTCCATATTTCAGAGGTACTTCAGATGATCTTTGTCCATTCACGTCAATACTCTGGAGTCTCCCACTGAGATAGGACCTGAGCCACTGCAGAACAGTGCCAGTGATGCCCAGGCGAGATGAGAGGTGCTCTAGAAAAACTTTGTGATCGATGGTATCAAAAGCTGCCGAAAGATCAAGCAAAACAAGCAGAGACACTCTACCCATGTCTGCATTCCTAAGTAGGTCGTTGTAAACCCGAAGCAATGCTGACTCTGTGGAGTGATTAGCTCTAAAGCCAGACTGGAACTTACTAGCAAGGTGTGAGGTTTCGATATACGAGTATTTATTTATATTATTTATTATGAACCTATGCACTGCAGTTATAATTTCCCCTGTGGTTTTTGAAAGCTGGAAGGCAATTTTTGCGAATAAAACTGAATTGCCGTCTATAGGACACGCTAAAAGCTCGTCTTGATTTGAAGGCTTTGCTCTTCTAATAGGTGATGCAATGTAATGTAGTGTATATCCGTCCGAAACTCAACAAGACCAAAAAGACTGCGTGGGTATTACGTATGAGAGTTTTTTCCAGTCCACTCGCAGCCTTAGCAGCTTCCGGTACGAATTCGGTAGCGAGTAGACTTCATCTCAAGCGACAAAGAGAGAGCAAGCATGTGCGGTGCATGGAAGGCTCGGGCTTGTCCCATTTTGGTGGCGATGTAGACCGAGATTTAGTTGGCCGCTTCGGGGAGTTCTTATGTTTGATTCGCCTGCTGCAGCGGCAGCCAAAAAAGACCACTGACAGCCTACGCTAATTGCTCATGAGCAGAGCACAGCACGAGGTGGCAGAGGCCAAAAGGCTGCGGCAGAAGCTGCTAGAGAATACACTGCTGAGCCGCTGAGGCTGCTGCGGCTGATGATGGGACTCCTGTCAGGTTCTGTCAGCGGTGGCTCAGGGTCTCGGCGAGAGTTGCCTGGCCGATTGAGCTGCTGCTGATTGGAGCAGATTGGAGGGATTTCTCCTACGTAAGCCAAGAGCACCTGATAGACGAGTTCGACCCATGAAAATATTGCCAAAAGCAAAAGTAAGTTTGAGTTCATTGCGAGCGTCATTGGTCAAAACTCTATCCGAAAATAATTAAAAGTTTGCAATAAAAAGTCAACTCAACGATATTTAAACAGCATAACCTCTCGAAATGAAGCTTGACTATTTATCACAGAGATCGTTGATTCTGAGATGTGAAGTTCGGAAATGAGAGTGCCAAGAAACAGAGTGACAAAAAGAGAAACTACAACCGTAATCATGTGGCCCGGGCACGAGGCAAATGACCAGCGGCGCCCCGCTGCCACCCGCTTGCTAAGTGCTTTCGCCGATTGCGTTTCACTTAGTTCGGGCGCCTCTAGCCTAAAGCGAGCTTCACACAGATGTTGCTGGCGTCCAGGAGCGAAGCCGCAAGACGTATCCCGGAAGGCAAGACGCAATGCAAGGCGCGAACAGGCGCCGGGTGGCTCAGGAGGTGCAACTTACCGCGATGCGGCCGGCGCATTTGATAGTGCGACTTGAGAGAGTGGGCGCACCGAGCTCTGCAGCGGGCGAAAGCCGCGCCGCGAAGTGTCAGCGTCACGTCACTAAAATTAAATACCGGTAGGCAATTTCACACTAAGATAACACGGTCGACTACGCTTATGGCAATGTTGGATAAGGAATACTCGGCTTATAAGAATATCAGATCTGCGCCCCAGATATGTTTCGCAAATTTTTGCAGTTTGAACTCCGCTTTAATGAATACACCGCAAGAAAGAAAAGGAATTGAGAGTGGTGTTGAAATAAAAAAAAGCAGCCTGCTGTTGCTGAAGAGTTCACTGCGAGTCAATCAACTATCTCAAAATAAGGAAAGCAGAAAAAGAGATGGGCTATGAAGCGCTAACAACGGGACTCTGAACCAAACTCAAAGCTTGAAAGTTCACACAAAAAGTTTCCGATGCTCTGTTGGACTGGTTTTATCAAACGCGGTTGAAAACTGCTGTGATCGATGGCCCTTACTGACGCAGGAGGCACAGCATCTAGGGTGACACTTGGCTGTACGCCATTTGTTGATCGGCTCGAGCGTCTTAGAGTTCGGCATAACATTACGTTTATGAAAGCTAGCGGTGAAAGAGCTGCTGCAGAGCTTGGGACAGCAAAAAAAGTTTCAGAAAATCTGGCTTCCCAGCTGTGGCTTCGGACGACAATAGAGATGGCGTTCTGCCGCAACACCAGCAGTGGGTACGGTGCAAGGAGAAACAGTCACGTGAGAAGATTGTGAGGCTGTTATAGACTGCGATAGCAAAGTCACATACCGTGGCCGGTTAAGCGATTCTGAAATTTTCGATAAAGCACTGGGCAAGCCTCGAAAACGGAGATGATGGCAGCGACGTGGAAGATCTTAAGAAATGCAGCTGCTGGAGATGTGCATAGTAATGCACAAACATACGTCACCTGCACTGGAAAGTGGTTTTCATGACTTGGAGCAAAATGTTACGCAATACAACGATTACTGTTCAATTACAGATCGAGAAAAAGCGCATCCCCAAATCACATCAAGCGGAAAGTGACAGACTTATTTAAATAATCAGAGCATTGTTAATAGTGAGTCTTGATTTGTGTGCGTCGTTAAGCGGACAGTGATGAAATTCTGTCAAGTTCTAAGCAACATTAGTCTCACTCCACGTATGAGAATTATCCCGCTCATAAGAATGCCTATTAGCGGGCCCGAGCGTATTCTTCAGAGCTCAGTTGACTGCGAGTAGCTGAGCCTGAGAGCCAGCTGGGAGCCCTCTGGGAGCAGGACAGGAGACGGCGGAAGAGCAAATCTGCCAACCAATCAGCAGTACAGGCGGCATCGGCTCCTCGGAGGCAAGACTCTGGAAGCTTCTAGCATCGACTGGCCCCACAATCGTCGCCGGGTCTTAACCCAGAAGCAAGGACTATCACTCTTCTAGCAGCGATGTGGGTGGCCCTGCAATGCAGTGAATCCCTTAACCCTTAATCCTTAACCCTTAACCCTTAACCCTTTATCCCTTAAGTGAATCCCTCACTCAAGAGACCCTGCTGGGCTCGAGCTTCTCTGGGGATCGCTGCCTCGAGGCGCTATGCACAAGTGCTGTAGCGTGGTGTAAGTGACGAACGCCGATGCATATGGTGTCGGAATGCATCGTTGAGGTTTGCGGTCTCGCTCAGCTTCGGTCAGCGCGCCTACGCTCATTGCCTACGCTAACCTTGCGATGCACCTACACCAGTCGCTAGCCGTGTCCCGGAGCTAGAGTGTCGCCTGCGGTCGCGGTGGCATCGGCTGGAGCGAGCGCTTCGCGTCAGAAAGGCATGGCTCACGCTCAGAGCGAGCGCGAAGTGCGGCTCAGAGGAGAGACGTCGCTCGAGCTTGCAGCGAGCTTGGAGTGAGTGCAGGGCAAGCGCCTGGAGGGCGAGTGGGGAGCGATTTCAGATTGCGTGAGCTTGGCAGCCCACGGCCGGCGCTCGAGCTCAGCTGTTTCTCAAGTTCGTAACGTACACAAAAATATTATCATCATTATCACGATGATATCTTTTGATTTACTAGATTATCATTCAATGATGTTTTCAATTTTCCTATTGAAGGGCTCGAATTCTGAACGCAGAGGCTAAGTGGTGGCACTTTACGAACTGTCATCGTAGTTTTGAGTCCTGGTACAGGCATTCTTTGAATGGGTGC
Organism: Cristatella mucedo; assembly: GCA_009760855.2. Lineage (NCBI taxonomy): Eukaryota > Metazoa > Bryozoa > Phylactolaemata > Cristatellidae > Cristatella > Cristatella mucedo. Next base: position 561,922 of record WPIO01000098.1, on the reverse strand, counting down.
TGCAAGACGGGCGATAGCCTCTAAGGCTGCAAGAGCTCTGCTACCTATTCTGCCGCCATATAAATATGGCTGCTTAGTCAGCTAATATTTTAATTACTTTACTTCCTTGCTAATAGTATGCATATATATATATATATATATATATATATAACTACGCATTCGATAAAGCACCGTAAGATAATGCACCATCACTGCTTACTGGCCTACCAGCATGTGCGATCAGGCGATTGCAGCTGGTGCAAAACTCTGCAGCTAGGCTTGTCTGTCGTGAGCGTCGCAGTTGCCACATTACTCCACTTCTTGCCGACCTGCACTGGTTACCAGTCAAGCAACGGATTGACTTCAAGGTTTTGTCGCTCACTTTTAGGTCTCTTCATTCTATGGCTCCAGCCTATCTTTCAGATATACTACCCCATCAGGCAAAGCATCGTACCACTCGCTTTTCGGAATCCAACAGTCTAGAAATACCTCGTACAAACCTTAAATCCTTTGGAGACCATGCATTTAGCTCGTATGCTCCCACAGCCTGGAACTCCCTCCCGACCTGCATCAGAACATCCCCTGACCTGACCACATTTAAAAGAAACTTAAAAACATACCTATTTAGGACAGCATTTAGTAGGTCCTTGTGATTCGTCCTCGATGTGCTTATGCGTGCTGACACTGTTCATGCTGCCACTAACCACATTTGCATGCTGACCCAGTGCATGTAACCCCTAACCATGTTATTCATTTTGTTTGTTTTTCAAGCATGATTTTACTTACTATTCTATTGCGTATCACTTTGCAGCAAATGTAAAGCACCTAGAAAGAGATTAAGTTCTCTGAGGGCGCTTTATCAAGTGCAATATTATTATTATCATAAGCACAAGGATTATTGTTCTAAAGCTTGCTGACACCGTGTATGTGCACGTGCACTCTACATGACTGCAGCAGACATGCAAAGGGTGACGCATCAAATATGGTTAGCGGCAGCATGCACATGCACAGTGTCAGAACGCATAACTACACAAATGATGAATCATAAAACTCCACTAAATGCTGTAGTGAAGAGATTCTCTCTTAGCTTGCGCATAAATGCGTAAATTCAGTGGATGTCACGACCTCAGTATGGAGCGAGTCAAAGGCTTTTTGAGCATTCAAACTACTGGTACGGCCTTAATAGAATTTGTGGTTGCCTCGAGAAACCGTAAAGCTGATAAGCGTTTTGATTCAGAAATGGGGGTCAGCCGATGCTGAGCTGATGATGGCAGAGTAGTTCCGAAAGTTATACTGGAACCAATGAATGGAGGAACCTGAAAGGAGTGACAGAACTTTTAAAGTGAACGCTCTGCTTGAATGGAAGCCAGAGCAGTTTGGCGAGAAGCAGATTGATGTAGAAACTGCGATACTCACGACAGAGAAACGCAGCAGCAGCGTATAACACCAGCTGTAAGCGCCTGATTGCACCGGCCTGTAGACAAGCAAGCAGCGAGTCACAGAGGTTGAGATGGGATGTGGAAAACGTATCGAACAATTTGAACGGAACATCTCTGTCTAAGCAAGCCTGAATTTTATCAATGCTGTTTAGTTAAAATTAGGCAGACTTGACTGTAGAGCTGACAAGGTCAACCAGTGCAAAATTTCTTTAAAACAGAACCCCTAGATTTCAGGCAGGTGCAAAGCTTGAAACGACTCACTTTAGGCTTCCTTCACATCTCCTGACTTGACCAAATTTAAAAAGAAACTAAAAACTCACCTTGGTCGTGAGTTTGAATCCTTCAGTGGGTGACCCTTTTTTGCCGCTCCAAGCGGTGGTGATAGCCGTGAATGCTCTTCTGTCGCTATACAAAAGAGGCTGTTCAATCAGCTAATATTTTGTATGCTAACCCTGTGCATGCTACCAAGTTCTTAGCTATTGAATAGCACTTTAATAAAGATTGGGTTCTCTTAAGGTGCTTTATCAAATGCATTATTATTATTATATTATTAATATTATTACTATTACTAGTATTCAATTGCCCTTGAGGCAGGATCGCTGCTGGATGGCTAGGTGGAATGCATAGGGAGTTAAGAGTGGCGAGTAATTAACCGGTGTACTGCACAGTCCGCGTGTATATCCATGCAATTATCGGACAACACTCGTTTCAACGGCATTACACCGGGATGCCGTTATTAAGAAAGTACCGTTACAAGACCTACCCGCTTGTAAGAACCGCGAGACCGAACTCGAATGAAGCATCCCATAGCCTCAGGCCTTTGTTAGAATATCTTAAATGTGAGCTACCTCAGGGCTCCATGCTCTCCACATTGAACTCCAAATTGGCTAGTTTCACTTGATTAACTAATAATCAGAAGTTGATTAAATCGTCATTTAATTAATAGGTGAATCTAGATCGAGTTTTTTCCAGCCGGATCTAATAACTCTTGAATAATTTTCTCTTGCCTCTCTAAATTTCATTCTGTTTTTAATCTTTAGCATCTACAAATTGCTGATCCATTTCAACAGGACGTGATTCGATTACTTCAGATTAGATGTTCATCATAATTTCAATCAAAAAATATGAAATATAATTCCTTTGTATAGCACCTTAAGAGAACCTAATCTCAGCTCAGGCGCTTGACATGTGCCTTGGGGCTCGAGCCCAAGACCTCAGCCACACCTTGGTAGGGGCGAGCACCTTAACCGCTTGACCAATTCATATACTATCCCTTTCTACTAAATGTGATCCAGTAGGCAATAACTTGTCAGTTTTCCCACAAGAAATGGGATCATTTCCATTTAATCAGTGCCGTCCACAAACGGAAAATGGTAGGGAATAACGGCAGTTTTACATACTCCTGAGGCATAAGCATTTAGCAAATGACACCTATCAACTTCTGAGGACAAAAAAGCTTTTCGAAGTGATATGTAGTAACTCTAACTATTCCACGCTGTATTTTGCAATGGGTACAGCTTGTACAACTCCTCTTGACGGCTCTCGACTCGATAGTGAAAAAGATATATCCTTGGCCTGCCACAGACCTTTCAATGTCTTAATCTTACGGCACAGTGGCTTCGCACTTTTTGTCAATACTAATAGCAGATCACTGCAAGTTTGTAGTGCAGATATGACCTATACTATGACACTAAAGTGCCAGTAATTTACATGAGTGATAATCTGCATCTAAGAGGTACTCTGGGATCAATGGTATAAAACTTACTGAGCAAACGGGAGAATTAAAAAAGCTACTCTGGTTTGGCCGAGTGGTTACGGTGCTTCTCCCTACCAAGGTCAAAGTTAATGCGTTTTCATGATCGAGGTGGTGGACTCAAGTCCCATGGCATACGTGAAGTGCCTGAATAGAGATAAAGTTCTCTTGGGGCGCTATTCATATATATATATATATATATTTATTTATTTATTTATTTATTTATTTATTTATTTATTTATTTATTTATAGCAGTGTGTAGCGTATGTAAGTATATATTAGTATATATATGTATGCATTATTTGTTATATATATATATGTGTGTGTGTGTGTGTGTGTGTGTGTGTGTGTGTGTGTGTGTGTGTGTGTGTGTGTGTGTGTGTGTGTGTGTGTGTGTGTGTGTGTGTGTGTGTGTGTGTGTGTGTGTGTGAGTATCATATGCATTTATTATATACACATATATATGTATGCATGTATATTACACACTTGTATTTATATGTGCGTGTGTGCATCTTATATGTTTATATTACTCTACCAAAGTCAAGTGAACGTGTTGAGCGTGAAGGTCGATGTTATACAAGGTCATGGCTAGGAGCAACGCTGAGATGCAGCCTCTATAAATTGGAATCGCTAATCTCAGCTTTCAGACCGAGAACGTTCAAAGATCAAATATCAGAGGGTTTTTTTATTCGGAGATTCGGGCTCTACCAAAGCAGGGGATACATGGCTAGCGCTTCTAGAAAAGGCAACTGCTGATGGTTACAGGAAGCCAAATTGCTCTTACGGCGAGAGGTTAGCGGCCAGTAGCTACACTAGGCGGTACATTATAGCAGCGAGCCAATCTCGCGCCGCATTTCAGTTGGTACCCGGATTTTTTTTCTTATGCAACGACATCTAAATAGCACATAAATATAATTAATTTACATAGTGCCTTAAGAGAACATTCGAGCGCTTCACACAAGTTACGGGGCTTGGACCCGCACTCTCAGGCATCAAATACATCAACCTTGACCTTGGTCGGGCGATCACCTTAACCAAGGAGCCAAACCAGCACGGATGTCTGTTCTCCTGCTGCTGACTGCTGCATCCTTTCCACCTGTCCTGAGCTGCTACTTCCGTGCTGCTCACTTACTAGCCCTCCCTTCTGACTCAACTTCTCTAATTCTCACTTTCTCTTTGCTGAGTGAGTTGAAGTCTGGAGGCTATTGCGTGCGTACTGAAAGCCGCTCAGTGCGCTATAGAAAACTCTACTTCGTAACACCCCATCCGGTCTTTTTGGTCTCGCGGAGTTACAGCCGGTGATGCATTACATTACGGGAGCCGCTAGGACTAAACAGATACTAAGAAGACAGCTTTTGTGCGATTCCCTCCAGCGACCTGGTTCGGACACATTCTTTCTGGGTGGTGGGCCGAAGGACGCCAGAATCATCCGGTTAAGAGCTGTGCTAGAAAAGTCGCCTCTTTTTAAACCAGCTCTCTAACCTGCTAAACAAGGGCGCCCCCTGGGCTTCTAGTCGCAGCCTTACGGAGTGTAATCGTCGCCAGACTGCTGTCGAAAAGCAGCCTTGCCGTTCAGCTTTCCTCCAGTTTGTCTAACTAGAGCACCGCAGTAGGCGTGAATAAGCGTTATCTAGTGACGCTCCCAACCAATAGGCTGAGGCGGGGGGGGAAACAATGACGTCTAGAGAAACTAGAGCAGATTGTCGGGCCGGCAAGCTATTTTCTTTTTGGTAAGACGATTGGTGAAGGCAACCAGTTTAGTAATGCTAGTACCGCTCTTAAACGCCCTAGCCGAACCGCGTTCATATTAGGTATCTTAATCACGTTTCAATACGCGTCCGTAAACGTCTCAAGCGATAGCAGCATCGAGCATAATAAGTTTGGAGTACTTAGCTTCTGAACGCATAATAGGGGGTTGGTAGGCGACGCATTCATTCGTAAACGTTTCGCATACCCGCTTCCAGTTTATGCACATGCCAACGCTGAGATTAGCTAAGTTTCACGAAATTGGTCATAACAAGTTTTACAGTCTTTGCAGTCTTTGAAGACGAATGCAAGACAATATTTAGAGGCCCTGAGTCATGCGAATTATTTTTTATATTTTATTTTTTATATTTTGATATTAATTATATTTGCATTTTTATGTATAATTATTTGCATAGTCATGCCAATTATTTTAATATTAATTTTGCAACTTTTTGAGTGCTATTACACCCTGGTGTGTGAGACGTATGAAGAAACGCTTCAGTTCGTCGTCCGTAGCACTTCAGAAGAACGTCCCGGTGAGCTGCCAAAATGGAACTCGGATGAAAACCTGCGTAGGCACGCGACCTTGAACTTTCCGTTTTCCGGCGGCTTTGTATGAAGCAAACGGTACGTGAGCGGTACATGAATATAGTGCCGGCGTCCTATGAACAGGAAGCGGAGGTTTTCGGTGCGCTTCACAGATGCAGGCAAGGAGCCGGTGTGTCATGACCCCCTCCTCATAAGATCCATACAAATGGTCGCAATGGCTGCCAAGCGACCTGAACGACCCTTCAGCGTTGAAATAACGCCATGCCGCCGCCACTGCCGCCTCGGGTGAGGTCACTGTTTGGTCTCCGGAGAAAATTATCCCTGCTACGTTCGGAGTTTGCTCGCATTGGAGAAGGTGAAGGCCGGAAGCAGAGTGCGGACGGACGGTTCCAAGTAAAGCGAACCGAGTAACTATTTCGCGTGGGCATTAATTGAATAAACCAAAGGTTTCTACTGAAATGCGACAATATATAACATGCAATTCATTCGCATAGCACCTTAAGAGAACTTAACCTTTATTCAGGCGCTTCATGTATGCCATGGGGCTCGAGACCACGACCTCAGCCAGACCTTAGTCGAGGCGAGCACGTTAACCTCCGGGCCGAACCTGAGCGGTGATTTCAATGAAATGCTACCGCTTGAAACACGATTGGAATTTTCTATTTTCATGTTTTTCAACATTTCCTAGCAGCTGGTTCGTGAAAATCTTTCAAGAAACTCTGACCCGAAGAAATAAGGAAAATGCGAGGCTAGTTTGCAAAAATCTCTTTATTTAATTTAGACTCTTTAAGTATGAGTCTAACGGTGGCCAATATCAAGGACTTAGGTACGACCCTTTGACTATAGAAGCATGAAAAATTTCGGCAATGGGTAAAGCTGTTCTGCCAGTAGAGAACAAGTTTATGACATGCGGTTTTTAGGAGACGAGCTTTTTCTTTTTACTTGATCTTATTAAGGTAGCCACGTGGCATGCAAAGACCACGGGAAAATCTTTTAAAGTTCGCCCGTTGTGATTCAGTAACTGCTTCAGTCGGACAGGGCTTTATGGAGGCAAAATTTGCACCATTCATTCAGTAATAAATATTGAACAAATTTTGGTGAGTCGTTATTATTTGGTAATAAGGGCGAGACCTCGTAGGCCATCAAATTGTTAAAATTCTTATAAATCTTGTTTGGGCCTGATTGGCCGGACCATTTTTCGAGCCAAAAAAGAATCCCTGGCTTTTTTAAGCCTCCCAGTAAAGACACGGAGGAAGTCTTATAAAATGACTAGATCTAGATCCTGACATCTTAAAACTGAGTTCAAGCCTGCACTTAACATGGCCCAACGCTTACAGTTGTTGGTAAATTAAAGGGAATCTCCACCACTGTGTTCAGGGACAGAGGGTACGAGAGTATGTTCATCAAGAGCACTCATAGGTTTCGTGTTCACTGCATCTGTGAAGTTATTGAGGCTGGTCATCGGTTCTGGATATTGATCATAAAGACCTACCTCAACTTCAACTCAAAAACATGTCTTTGTCACTGATTTTTTCGCTGGAAAAACTCGGTGTTACTCCGTACGTACAATGCAGTAATAACAGTAAACGAGATCGAAAAAATGATACGACAGTGTCAGCGGTTACACAAAGAGGTAAGACGGGCAGCCATCCTTAGTGTTAATGAGATCCATGGTGTGACCGCCAACTTGAGCGATGAGCTTAACGTTTTAGACCAAAACCAAACTTCTCCAAACAGTCAAGAACTGAGCATAATTGTCTCGTGAGTTTAGAAACCTAATGCAAACAGTAACGGCCCATCAAACAGAAATATTTTAGCAAGGATCTCCGAAAATTCCTGACTGCACAAGTTTGGACAGCCAGAATAATCTCGGTAAATCAAAACAGGGATAGGCGTTGTCTTTGATGAGGACCTGATTGCAATTGATTCAAATGATGGCCCATGCGAAAAACCGAATGTCTAAATAGCCAAGTGATTCACGAACAGCAACCACAATCCCACCACCAACCTTGTCAGATCGCACGGACTGACAGAACTACAACCCGAGTGAGGTGGTCTCAGATGTACAGCTATCAGAACAGGGCGCAATCAATGTTTCCGTAAGCAGAAGCCTCTCTTGTACAATTTGATACTTAAATTTCGTTCAGTCTTAAAGCTTTGAAATCACCATCTACATTTTTAAAGCTGATCCATAACTTTTAATGCATCAGTTTACTTTGTATCTATCAAAAAATCAAAGCGAAATCGTACCGACGCTCTGGCATGTCATGGTTTTTTCAGAGAGCAACGGTTTCATCGTATTCATTCTGGAAAGCGATGTCAGCCACATAAATAACGCGCCTAGCGAGGCACAGGTTGATGGCAATCCAACAATTTCGCCACTTTATGATAGCCGTCGACAGACAGCCTAGCACACTAAACGAACCCATTTAACGCTTTAGAATTTTTAAGCTCAGGCACCACATCCGGCAATGTTGTTAGAATGATGAAGTGCTAAGAAATTAGATCTTCACAGGCTAGCACTGCAGATCAAAGTATGTCCTGCACGTGCATATGCGTCCTGACACTGCTGCATGCTACCACTAACCACACTTGCATGCTAACCCTGTGCGTGTCACCCCTAACCGGACTTTTCTTGTTACTTATTGAGCATACTACAACTAACCATTCGACCGTGCTTCTTTTACAACAAATCTAAAGTGCCTAGGAAGATATTTAGTTGTCTGAGGGCACTTTATCAAATGTATTATCATATTATTACATGTATCATAAGAAGTAAGCCAAAGCTGTGGACTAGAACACAGGCCCAATAAGTTGAGTTTAAGTTAGAGATTCCGGCTAGAGCTAAGCACAAGAGCCGACTCACCACCTGCACTTAGACGCGGCGTCTCTTTTGTAAGTAACCCCCTCTCTTTCTCTCTCTCTCTCTCTCTCGCTATCCCTTTCTCGCTAACTCTCTCATAGATATATATATGTGTATTCATATATATTTATACACGCACACACACACACACACACATATAAAGCGAAAACCTGCCCGTTCGAAGCACCCTCCATCGCTGCCAGACATGCCTACCCTGGGTGAGCCGCGGCCCTGGGACCAGATAAGAGCCTCGAACAAGCAGCGGTTCGACGCCACCAACCATTCGAAGGTCATCCGGGAGAACTCTTAGACGCCACTCGTTTGGCAGGAACTAGGAGCTCAGTACTAGCTCGTTTGGTATTCCTCGCAATGTCTCGAACCGCTAAGCACGGTCCCCCACATGTATCATTGCAAATCTCTCTAACTTATTGTTCATCAGGCCAGCTATAACTCTGGCAGTCCAATTTAACTCTTGCCTATGGAAACCTCACTCAATGTGCAATAAACCGCTAGTAGTGAGCGACCCTGTTTCTGAAAATGGTCACGACCAGCTCGCTTAGGCTGAAGCATGGCTAAAATCGGTGAACTGTCCGACAAGCGAAGACGACACCCCAACTGGTTTCTCATTTTTTCACACTCCTAGATCAATCAAAACTGGAAGTAAAGTTGCTATAATTATGTGCTCCAAATTCGACTCCAACCCACTTGCACTACCCCAAAGCTGTCTCTTGAATCGATTGTCTTAATTTCACCCGAAAACGATCTACCGATTTTGGCAGTAGTCTATCGCCCACCGGTTACCAAATCGTTCTTTATCTGTGATTTCTCCGATCTCATTTCGTTAGGATTCATACTGTGCGCAATATATCGATCCTTTCTCAGCATGGGTGATTTAAACATTTACTTTGATAACATATTTAATAACATTTGTATCGAATGTATCGTCAGATACATCAGATAACGTATCTGACGCCTTCAGCACTGAATTTCGTGCGTTAACTGACTCATTGTATCATGTGGCTTATATGTGAGGCCTTACTCACATCACGGTTCTTACGCTCGACCAAATTTTTTCATACGAAGGGCCTTTTTCTTAAGCAATTATTACCAAATCCTGCTTATCTGACCACATGCAGATCTCATTAAGTCTAAGATATGCGCCCTCCTTATAAATAAATACAAGCTGATTTAACAGCCACTTTTTGTATAGCGACAGAAGAGCATTGACGGCTATCACGTCCGCTTTCAGCAGCAATAGAAGATCGCCCACCACAGGATTCGAACCCACGACTTCGGGGCCAAAGTCATGAAAAGCAACCACCTTACCTAGTGAGCCATTACGGCTCTCCTTCTCTCCATCTGCAATTACGTGAGAATCGCGAAACCTAAAGACTCTTGACATCAATGTTGTCCGTGTGAGAATATCTTCCCCGCCTCTGCTGCTCAGTCCACCGTCCGATCTGTCATCATTGGCGGATAGCTACAACACGACACTAGCTGACACGCTCGACGAGTTTACAACTCTGACTAAGCAAGCTCTGCGCCCTCAACCAGACGGCCTATGGCTTATCACAGAGATTAAACTAGCTAGATCTACTAAGCGCAATCTTGAAAAAGCATGCAAAATATTGGGACTGACTGTCCATCCATAAGCATTCGAGGAATATTGTAGGTCGTACCAATCTAGCCTAGCAAAGGCCAAGTCTAGCTTCTACAAAAACATTGTTGAATCACAAATGTACAATCCAAAAATGCTGATGTCGACGATCAGCCGTCTCCTCAACCGCTCCTAATTTAGCAACTTACCGGATGATCCCTATGATAATCTAGATCATCGTTCCTCTACCTTCTTTGTTAAGAAGATAAACAAGATCAGAGACTCCATCCCTAAGATGGCAGCGCCCCCTCTGGAATGCTGTCCCACGATTCCTTGCAGACCCTTAATGTCTAAATTCAAGCAGGTCACTAGTGGTGTCGTCCTGAAGTTCCTATCTTAATTAAAGAAGACAACAACTTATTTGGATCGTGTTCCCACTGTCCTCCTCCTAGGTTGCACTGATCTACAGCTGCCATGTACAACTAACATCACCAATATGTCATTAAACTCAGGTCATGTCCCTGCACCTTTCGAAAAAGCTGTAGTCAGGCCACTACTCACGTAAGCGAAACTAGACAAAGAGAACTAGGACAACTACCACACTGTATGTTTTCTACCACTACTATCAAAGACACTGGAACGAGTCGTCGCAGAACAGTTGTACTCATTAATTGGAAATTGAAACCTTCCAGTCGGGTTGTACAGCCAATCACTCCACAGAGTCAGCATTTCTTCGAGCATTCAACGACCTACTTAGGAATGCAGGCATGGGTAGGGTTTCTCCGTTTTTTTGCCCAATCTTTTGGCAGCTTTAGACACCATTGATCACCAAGTCCTTCTCAGGAGCATCTCATCTTGCCTTGACAGAACTTGCAACGCTCAGCAAAAATGAATGTCCTATTTCAGTGGAATACTCCAGAGTATAGATATGAATGGAAAAATGTCATCCGAAGTAGCTCTGAAATGTGAGGTACCTCAGGGCTACATGCTAGGTCCAGTCCTTTTCATAGTGTATACTCTCTCTGTATTTCTTGCTTATGTTACTGCTAAGCACAATCTACGCTTTCACTTCTATGCGGATGACATTCAGTTGTACTTTTGTTTTGGTACCTCCCGGCCTTCGAGCACGACAAATTCTCTGAACTCCCTACCTGCATGCATTGATGACATCCAACATTGATGGCAGCAAACTTTCTTAAGCTAAATGATGATAAAACTAGATTACTAGTTATGGGCAAACCAAGTGTAGTTCAGAAATTGGAAAGGCTAAAGCTCAAATTCGGCTCTGCCAGTATATCTCCTGTTTAGTCTTGACGAAATCTAGATATCATGTTCCAAAGTGACCATTCGTTAGACGACCACTTCAGCTCCACAGTTAACTCTGGTTTATGTTCAGCTACTTAACATTGCTAAAAGGCTGGCTTTTTTAGATGGGGATGCCGCATTTAAGTTGGTCCATGCATTTGTGACATTCCGACTTGGCTTGTGTAACTCACTGCTTCCTGGTCTACCGGCTTGTGCAATCCGGCGCTTACAGCTGGTGCCAAACTCTGGAGCTAGGCTTGTCTGTAGGAAGCGTTCCACTTGCCACATCACACCACTTCTGGCCGACCTGCACTAGCCCCCAGTCAAGCAACGGATCTACTTCAAGGTTTTGTCCCTCACTTTTAGGTTCCTTCATTCTTTGGCTCCAGCCTACCTATCAGATCTATTCCCTCACCAGGCCAAGAATCGCACCCTGCAGCTTTTCGGAATCTAATTGTATACCTATGCCTCGTACAAACCTCAATTCATTTGGAGAATGTGTATTTAGATCGTACGTCCCCAAAACTATGATTCACTCCCGATTTTTGTCATATCCCATGACTTGACTACATTTAAAAAGAAATTAAAAACGTACCTATTTATGACAGCATTTAATGGGACCCTGTGAATTTTCCATTGTTAGCTTGTGCGTGCTGATGCTGTTGCGTGTTGCCACTAACTACATTTGCTTGCTGCTCCAGTGCCTGTCATCCCTAACTATGTTATTCATGATGTTTATCAAGCATGGTACTACTCACAATTCGATCGCAATTCCTTTGCAGCAAATGTAAAGCACCGAGATTGTGTTCTCGGAGAGTGCTTTATCAAGTGTATCATGATTATTACTTTTATCACATTTTTTCTACCGGTGCCGGCCGTGTTTCCCTGCTGTTTCCCTGGTGACCTGCCGCTGTCGCTGGGAGGCCGAATCACAGGCTTGGCGAGTCGATAGTTTTCCTACAAAGGACGGTCCCACCTCAACTCGGTGCAGGGCTGCAACCTAATGTCACCACGTTTCATGGTCGACATTGCTACATGCCTTCGATGTGCTCGTTGCACCTCTCGAAGAGATGGCCGTCTAGAATACTGCCAATCGACCCTGGATGCAGGCAAATCACCTGCATGACTGCGCTATACATAACTCTCCTGTGTAATACCCACATGGTCTTTATGATTTTGTGGAGTTACAGACGGAGATACAGAGAGAGAGAGAGAGAGAGAGAGAGAGAGAGAGAGAGAGAGAGAGAGAGAGAGAGAGAGAGAGAAAGATATCCTAAGCGATTGCCTCCACGTCGGGACATTACTTCATTCCATAATCTTAAAAAATGGTCTCGCGATACTGATCCACGAGAAGGGCGATCCCAGCCTACCTGGAAACTTTCGACTAATCATGGTGTTGCCCATGCTTTATAAGCTATTCTCGGGCTGCCTTGTCGCTAGGCTTGGGCAAGCTTGTAGGCAGCTGTTGGTTCCTGTTTCCCCAGCAGAAGGGCTTTGTTCCAGTATGGAGGGCTGCCTAGCAGTCCTCAGTAGTACAGAGCTTTTTAAAGAGTCCTGGGGTTGGCAGGGAGCCAGCTGGCATGGTCGACACTGCATATCTCGATCTGCAGAAAGTCTTTGATAGTACTCCAAGACGTCTCTCTGATCCGTGTGCTTCGACATGTCGTCGTGGACGAGGACTTCTTCACGTTCATGGAGAGTCTTTACACCGGCTAGCTTCTGGAGCTGCGGGTGTGCGACGAGTCATTGACAGCTTTCTCGACGACGGCTGGCTTTCGACAGGGTGCAGGGCTGTCCCCCTCCCCCTCCGAGTCTATTAGATCTGGTTATTGAGCCGGCTCTCCAGCAGCACTCTGGGGTCAGCTGCATGATGGCTGAAAATGCTCTGTCTGACTGTGCTAAGGCAGATGGCCTCGTTTTAGTCTATTCTCGGGCATGTCCACCAGCATGCAGGCCCTGGTTTGGGCAGCCGAGGGAGCCGTCCTGCCGCTGGGCATGTAGTTCGTCCACAAAAGTATTGCGTGGTCACCTGCCGGGGCAAAAAGCCAGTGCCTGCTTCCATCTCCTTGCACGGCCGCAAGATTCCCGAGCTTCTTCCCGAGATGAGTTGTGACCTATCTCGGATCCTGCTGGGTCTCATGTGGCCCAGGGCCGCGATTAAGCAGAGCAGCCTATCCCTTGACAGGGACCTTCGCTTACTGCAGACAAGCCTTCTTGAAACCATGGCAAAAGCTTGATGCCTTGTGGAAGCTCCTTCTGCCATGGCTCGGTTACCTCCGTTGAGTTCGGCTGGTGCCTAAGTCTACCCTGCTTCCTGCCGATAAGGATCGTGCTGAGCTCTGCCGGTCTGTGTACCGCTTGCTGCACTTCCGCTCGATACACTTCCCGTTTGCAACACGCTCAGACGGAGGCCTTGGTCTCGTACGCTTCGCCATCAGCTCGATAATCCCGCGAGTTGGATAAGCCTGCCGTATGTTGCACTCCCCCAAAGCTGGCCTGCCACGAGTCGCACGTACCGCCTCGAACGGGCCGTTGACAGCGTGGGCCTTCGTCTGGCGACGAGGTCTCACATCACCATACCCCAGCCGCCTTCGGCACTGAAGACAGGGTCGGCCCAGTCTCACATTTGGCGGATGGAGGACGTCGCCTTATACATCTCTGCTGTCTTATCTTGCTAGAGGATTTGGATTCCTGGTGGCCTCAACCGACCCCGATGTGATGGAGCACTCATGCGTGCTGCTAGTTAGTTGCCATAAAAAAACTGCAAAAGTTTGCCAGGCTGGCTGAAGGTACCTAGGGCAGGTCAGCCTGCTCAGGGCAGGGTCGGCCGTTCACTGGCCACGGACAGGTTAGCGACCCACGGCCACTCTTACACCATGGGTGGTTCGTTCACTGTGCCCACCTGCACTACGTGCAGGTGGGCGCTGACATGAACCGGTCATTTCCGGAATGGCCACCAACTGCCTCCTTTGCTACACTGAGATTGAGACCGTCTGCCACGTCCTAAACTACGGCCGACCGATACTGCAAGCAATAACGGCTCGCCATAACCTGGTTCTGGGTCTGCTAATCGGATCTCTTCTGCCACTTTACTCTCCTGCCTCTCGGCGGGTTGAGCCTAACTGCTCGCTGAGGGGTTAGTAGTCCGGCTCTCCAGTCAGATCTGGTCTTCGACACTGCACCGATGAGGTCATAGTCGACACAACGTTGCCGTTTGGCAACAGCAATCTTGCCTTGATTGTAGCTTCAAAGAAAACTGTCGATCATTACGAGGCCAAAGCCTTCCTGTCCTTCCCGACCGCTGGCTATCGGTCGGTCGAGGCAAAGCCCTTCGTGGCTGTTGCCCTGGGTCGCTGGTAGCTGCATAGTTAAGCCTGCCTAGCCAACTCGGTATTTCCCACAAGGATCGAATGGCATTTCGGCGGCGGCTGTGCGTCTCGGACGCTACTTCCGCTTCGGTAGCCGTGGATTACCGGCTCCTGAACCGGGAGTCGTGGGAATTCCTGCGGCCCGGTTAAGGCAGGGCTTCTCCGGCTAAGGTGCAATAAACTTTAAGATATATAAATATACCTCTTTATTGCGAGAGCTGTGCCTATGCAAGCTAATTAGATTTCCTCGGGGTCTGAGTCAAGGAATTCATGGGTTAGCTTACTACGACCTAGGTCGCGGATTTGAGTTTTGCAGTTTTTGATGCTTGATTGTCACTGAAATTGATGGCGATGTTCTACCACTATATCCAATTGGGCTGTCAAATCAGCTTACCCCCTGTGGCTGAATCGACTACCGTTCAACTGCATTGGCAGTACGAAGCGGGCCAACCGGCCCCGACCAAAGGGCCGCTCTGGGCATGCAAAAGCTTGCTACATCTACAGATCCGCAAACATCCCGCTGGCTTGGCTCTTCAGATTAATTATATTACCACTACATCATGCTAATTTCGCGACCACTTATTGATAAAGCACTACGGTTCTTAATTTATCAGGTGCAGTCGCCCGAGGGTAACCGCAGTTGGTAAACAGATTTGACGCAGCTTTGATAAACAGCTTTAATAAACTTAAATGCACAGCTATTAAGCCGAATTTTAATTACTAAGAGAGGATATCTCATAGCTTGTTTTGGTCGTCCTAGCAAGAACGTTGAAACCACCGGATTTTCGCAAATGATTTACTGATAGCGCTTAGGTGACTCCGGGTGAGCCAGACCTGGGTATCTCGCGAGATTCTACAAGGGCGCGCCATTTTCGTCGAAAGGCGAAAGCATCACCCTGTGGTTTCATTGTTTGCACCGCATTGGTCATCCCCTGCAGTGTTCGCTTACCACAGGTGGGTACCGAGCTAACTGCTTAATTGTTTCTTTCATTTCATCATTCTTGCCTTCCAACACTGAACGCTGCATGTGTTTCTGAACAGTGAAATTTGTGTGAATACCGTATACCTAAGCCGCTACAGCTGAGACCTTGTTAAAGCTTACCTGTTCGCTGTTTGACCGGAGGGCGTACGAACTTACGTGCCTATAGAAATATAACCCATGTCGCTTCGGGCTGCTGGGTCTGCCACGAAGTTTGTGGCAATGTAGAAATACCAGCAGCCAGTATTCTGCACATTGGTTGTGATCGTGCGTATCCGTTGTCGCTTTTTTTTATCATATTTCGAATGCATTCCTAGATGTTATTGCTGTTGCCCAAATCCGGGAGTTATGCATTACCAAAGGAAAAGCGTCTACGAGCGGCTACAGGGCCGCAAGCCGAGACGCTGCTCGTTTTTTAGGAGATAAGGGCTGAGTACCCCCCTAGTTTGATATTCCTAGCAACGTCTCGAATCACTCGGCACGATCACCCCCAACCGTTACAATTAATCACTTGAACTTAGTTTTCATCACTCCTGCTATAGTTCCGGCAGCCCAACCTAACGCTTGTCTTACAATCATCACCCAAAGTGCAATAAACCTCTAGTAATAAGCGACCATGCCTTCACTTAAACTTATCTAAAATGGGTAAACTGCAGAAATAAGGACGCCAATCCGACTGGTTTCTCCTTCCTTCACACATCTAAACCAATCAAAACTGGATTTTAAGTGGCTAGCACACTCAAACTTCGACTTCAAGCAGTCTGCAGTGCCCTCGAACCAGTCTTTCAAACTATTGTCTTGATTTCACCTGACAACAATCTACCGATGGTGGCAGTAGTATATCATTCCGGGCACCAATTCCCCCGTATATGAGATTTCTCTGATCTCATTTCGATTCTGTGTGCAAGAAATTGACCTTTCCTTATTATGGTTAATTTGAACATTCATTCGTAAAAGTTGTCTTACGCCTTCAGCACTGCATTTCGAACACTGACTGCCTCACTATCTTTTGCGACTCGTACGCATGGACCTACTCACTTCAAGGGTAACGTAATCGACCAAATTTTCTCATGCACTGCACTTTGTCAATACCAATTATTACCTAATTCTGCTTATCTGGTCGCAAGAAAATCTGATTCAGTCTACAATGTATGCCCCCCTCCGACTCATCTAAAATCACCTGTGAATAGAAAAACCTCACGACCTTTGACATCGATTCTGTTCGTGCGAGAATATCTGCTTCGCCTCTGCTGCTCAATCGACGATACGACCAGTCATCATGCCTAGATTGCTACAACATGCTGCTGGCTCACATGCTCGACAAGTTGACATCTCTGACTAAGCACAATGTGTGCCATCGCTTAGACAACTTATGTTTTACCTCAGACATTGAACTAGCTATGTCTTCTAAGAACCAGCTTGTAAGGGCATACCCAAGATCAGTAGTGACTGTCTGTCGACAGGCATACAAGGATTTCTGTAGACCCTACCAATAGATCATAGCGAAAGCCAAGTCTAGCTTCTAAAATAAAATTATGGAATGAAAAGTTCACACTCCACAATTGCTTTTGCTTACGATCCACGATGTCCGTAACCGCTCCCAGGTAGCTCCTTACTTATTGATCACTAATCATCTAACTAATTGGTTCTCTAGCTTATTTGTCAACATCTCAAGTTTCAGGTTCTATCTCAGTGGGAGACTCCAGAGTATTGACGTGAATGGACAAAGATCATCTGAAGTACCTCTGAAATATGGAGTACCTCAGGGCTCCGTGCTAGGTCCGGCTCTTTTCACGGTTGATACTCTCCCTCTTGCTGATGTGATTGCCATGCACAATCTAGGCTTTCACTTCTATGCGGACGACACTCAGTTGTACATTCGCTTTGATCCCTCCCAGTCTTTGAGCACCTCGAATTTTCTCAACTCACTTGCTTCATGTATTGATGGCATCCACACATAGATGGCAGCACATTTTCTAAAGCTAAACGATGATAAAACTAACTTATTAGTTAGGGGCCAACCCAGTGTGATTCAGAATGTTGAATGGCTGACACTCAAAATTGGCTCTGACAGCATAGCTCCTGTTGAATCAGCTCGAAATCTAGGTGTCATGTTCCAAGGTGACCTCTCGTTAGACTAACGCATCAGCTCCACAATCAGGTCTGCCTACTTTCAGCTACATAACATTGCTAAAACTCAGGCTTGTTTAGATAAAGATACCACGTCTAAGTTGGGCCATGCATTTGTGACATCCCGTCTTCACTTCTGTAACTCACTGCTTCTGTAACTCACTCGGCCACCCGGCATGTACAATCAGGCGTTTACAGCTGGTGCGAAACTCCGCAGCTAGGTTTGTCGGTCTTGATATCGCAGTTGCCACATCACACCACTTCTCGCCGACCTACACTGGCTACCACACAAGCAACCAATCGACTTCAAGGTTACGTCCCTCACTTTTAAGTCACTTAATTCTTTGGCTCCAGCCTATCTCTCAGATCTACTCCCCCACCAGGCCAAGCATCGTATTAACCGCTTTTTGGAATCCAACAGTTTACCAGTGCCTCGTCCAAACCTCGAATTCTTTGGTGACCGTGCATTTAGTTCTTGTGCTCCCAAAACCTTAAATACACTCCAGACTTACGTCAGAACATCCCCTGACTTGACCACATTTATAAAGAACTTTAAAACGCACCTATTTAGGACAGCATTTAGTGGGATCCCGTGATTCGTCCTTCTTGTGTTTATGAGTGCTGACACTGTGCATGCTGCCAGTAACCATGCTTGCATACTGATCCAGTGTATGTCACCCTTATCCATGTTACTCGTGTTGCTTATCAAGCATGATATTACTCACCATTCAATCGCTTTTACCTTTGGAACAAATTTAAAGCGTCTAGAAAGAGATTGAGTTCTCTGGGGGCGCTTTATCAAGTGCATTATCATTATTACCATTATTATTATCAACAATATATGAGATAGCACGGAGCCTATCCCTAAGATGGCAGTATCCACCTGGAATTCCGTCCCTCTTCCATACTGCACCTCAATATCTACATTCAAGTAAGTCACTAGTACCCTAATCGTGAAGCTCATATCCGATTCGACTAAGACAACTGGTCTTCTAGACTATTGGAAAACCAATTGTGAGTCAGATATCGGAAAGGGTAATGCTCATAATCGCCTCCGCTAGCATATCTCCTGTTGAGTCTGCATGGAACTTTGGTGTCACCTACCAAAGTGATATTTCATTAGACGACCACATCAGCTCCACAGTCAAGCTGGCCTACTTTCAGCTACATAATATTACTGAAAGTCAGTCTTGTTTAGATAGGGATACCACGTCTAAATTGGTTCATGCATTTTTGACATCCCATCCTATTTCGGTAACTTGCTGCTTTCTGGTCTACCGGCCTATAATCAAGCTCTTACAGCCGGTGCAAAACTCCACAGCTAGGCTTGCTGGTCACCGGGGTTGCAGTTGCCACATGTAAGCACTTCTCGCTAACACAAACTGGCTCCAGTCAAGCAATGCGTCGAATTCAATGTTTCATCACTTACTTTTCGGTGACTCCATTCTTTTTATCCAGCCTACTTATCAGATCTACTCCTCCACCAGCTAAGCGTTGTACCACCCTCTTTTCGAAATTTCACTATTTACCTGCACCTGGCACAAACTTCGAATCCTGTAGAGACAGTACCTTTAGTTCCAAAAGCCCACACTCACTTCCGACTTGCATTGCGACATCTAACTGAACCACATTTGAAAATAAACGAAAGACAGCATTTAGTCTGCTCTTGTGACTCTTAACTTATGTGCTTATGCATGTGACACTGTGCATGTAGCCACTAACCATGCCTGTATGCTGACTCGGTGCATGTCACCTCAAACCTTGCTATTCTTGTTGCTTCTTGAGCGTGCTGCCACTAACAATTAAATCCTTCTTCCTTCAGTAAGTGGCTAAAAAGATTGAATTATCTTACCGCAATATTAATTGTATTATTTGTACTATGAGACCATGTGACCACTGACCTGCTTTTACGATGCACGGATGTGCTACTCACATGCACAACTGCCATCATAAATATGTCATTAGCCTAAGGTCATGTTCTAAAGCCTTTCAAAAAGGTTGTAGTCATGCCACTACTCAAGAAAGCATTGCTGTACCAAGAGAACTTGAGCAACATCCACCCACTCTTAACTTATACCGTTTTTACCAAAAACTGGAAAGAGCCGTTGCAGAGCCGCTGAACTCACATGTTGATACGTCAAAACTTGAATGTAAGTTCCAGCCTGGTATAAAGGTAATCACTCCACAGAGTCAGCATTGCTTCAGATGTACAACGACGTACTTAGGAATGCAGACATGGGTAGAGTATCTCTGCTTGTTTTGCTCGATCTTTTGGCAGTTTTTGATACTACTGATCACCAAGTTCATTTTTATCGCCTCTCACCTCACCGGGGAACCACCGGCGCTGCATTGCATAGGATCGGGTCCTATCTTTGTGGGAGACTGCCGAGTATTGATGTGAATTGAAAAAGATCACCCCATGCACCTCTAAAATAATGCATATCTCGGGGCTGTGCTTTGGTAAAGTTCTTTAAATGTTATACATTCTACCTCCCGCCAATTTGATCGCCAACCCCAATATAGGATTTCATTCTATGCCAACGACACTCAGTTGTACCTTTGCTTTGATCCCTCCCAGCACTCACGTCAAATTCTCTCAACACCATTACTGCATGTACTGATGAAATTAGCATATAGATGGCAGCAAACTTTCTTAAATTGAACAATAATAATGGCAACTAACTAGCTATGAGAAAAAAGTTTGATTCAGAATTTGAGTCGATAGTGCTCAAAATTGGCACTGCAAGCATATCTCCAGTTAAGTCTGCATTGAACTTCGGTGTCAAATACCAAAGTGACCTTTCCTTGGACGACCACAGCAACTCCATAGTCAAGCTCGCCTACTTTCAACTACATAACATTGCTGAAAATAGAGCTTATTTAGGCAGGGATACCACGTCCAACTTGGTCCATCTATTAGTGAATGAACATCTTGATTTATGTAACTCGCTGCTTGCTTGTCTACTGAATTGTGCAATCAGGTGTTTACAGCCAGTGGAAGACTCGGCAGCTAGGCTTGGTTGTCGTGAGCATTTCGGTTGCCATATGTAACCTCTTCTCCCCGACCTACACTCGCTTCCAGTCAAGCAAACCATCGACTTAAATGTTTTGTCACTCACGTTTAGGTGAGCTGTAATGGCTCACTACGTAAGGTGGTTGCTTTTCATAACCTCGGAGACCTAGGTCGTGTAAGTTTCTGCAGTGCTACCTATCTTGCTAGATCGGAAGATACGAATGGGGCAGTCTATTCGCTAAAAATACTTAGTAGCTTGGTTAAATGAACGACTGGGTGAACCGTCGAAAATATGTACTAACCATGTGCTATGCGAGCTGCACTTAACTAATCGCATTGAACCAGTGGGTTTGACAGTCAATCGCTGACCAGGCTGCTGCCAGACCGCGCCTCCTCGAAGGCAGTCTCTGGCAGTGAATGTAATCATGCCAAAGCTACAAATAATATGTACAGATATGTATATATATATGTATATATATATATATATATATATATATAACTGCATGTTTCAAATATTTTAACAAATCAGTATACCATAGCTTGGGCGGCCCAGCCCTACAGGGGAGGGGGCTACCTGCGCCTACAGAAAGGTTCAGAAGCAGGGACCCCATGGCTTCCGAGCCAGAAATGGCGTCCGCGATGCACAGTCACTGTAATGCCATCAGTTTCTTCCAAAAAATGTCGAGGTCTGCTTGACAAGCTTCATTATCTGGCCACCAGCCACCCAGAGCACCGACCACGCAGGGCCTCACCACTGCCGATCAGTAACCAGTGGTCACGAAAGACCGGGCTACGGCCTCATACTTATCAATCGTTTTCCACGCCACCACCATTAGGGTATCCTTGCTGCCAACAAACGGTACCGATGCGTCGACAATGACTGTGTCGGTGCCATTGCTGGTGACCAGGTCCGGCTTGAGAGTCAGACTACCTAACCCCCTTGGCGAGCTGAAAGGCATGACCTACCGAGAGGCAGGAGAGCACAGTGGTCGGAATAGCCTCGATTAGGGGACCTAGAGCCAGTTTTTGACAAGCCTTTATTGCTTCGTCATTGGTCGGCCATGGCTGAAGACGTGGCAGACGGTCTAAATCTCAGTGCTGCAAAGGGGGCAAGTTGATGGCCTTTCTGGAAATGACCGGCTTCTATCGGTACTCACCTGCAACATTTGCAGCACCGTGAACTAACCGCCACGTCCAGAATGACATGCCAAGACCAGTTGTCTAAAAGTGGGCGTGGGTCGCGAACCTGTCCGTTGCCAAGCCACAGCTGACGTTGCCTTGAGCAGGCTGGGTCGCCCAAGCCCGACCTTCAGTCAACCTGGCAAACTTTCGCAGTTTCGAGAAGGCAACTAGCAGCCCGAACGAGTGCTCCATCTCGTCGGGGTTGGTTGAGACCACCAGGACATCCAAACCCTCTAGTGAAATGAGGCAGCAGAGATGCTTAAGGCATCGTCGTGTATCCGCCCACTAAGGCTGGGCCGACCCTATTTCTGGTACCGAAGGTAACTGGGGTATGGTGTTGTTAGAGCTCGTCATCTGGCGAAGGTTTGCCACACATGCTGTCAACGGCCCCGTCGAGTAGGTGACCTGCGACGTCACACGTGCACGTCGTGGAAAGAACATGTTGGGCAGGCCTGAGCGACACGGAGAATCGCCGAGTTGACCACCAATCGTACGAGATTAAGGCCTCTGGCTGAGCGCACTGGGAATGGGAGGTGTGTAGAGCTTAAGTGCATCGACCAGCCAGCTGACCGGCAGAGCTCAGCAAAGTCTTCTCGGCCAGAATCAGGCAGCAGAATCAGGCATCAGTAGTGCCCAACAGAGGTAATCGAGCCGCGGCAGAAGGACAGCCAATAAGGCATCGAGCTTTTGCTAGGGGGTTCACTTGTATATGTACATTAGCTGACGGTGACCTGTCCTGCCGGGTTCGCTGGTGGTTTTCAAGCTAATACGCCGTCGTTTACTCATAGTTTTATTCATAGAGCCGGCGAACTTTCGACCATGTGCATAGCGCACGTAGCAGGATGAAAGGAAGTGGGCTGACTCTTTGCCAAACGACGATGTAACGGCACCCAAGTAGCGGTTATGGGCACTGTGTATGTAGCCAAAAGTTCACTTCACCTATAACTAGACGAAGCAGTTTTAGCTGACTACCTGGGCTACTCTGTTCAGAAATAGGGACCACGTGGCTTCCGAGACGGTAATGGCATAAGAGATGCAGTGCCACCTCCATGCCTTTCTCTCTACGTGCCAAATGTCGAAGTCAGCCAAGCAAGTTTCATTGTTTGGCCACCAATTGCAAACAGCCCCTGACCATGTTGGGCCTCACCCCTGCCTTCCAGTAGCCCTCGGTCAGGAAAGACCGAGCATTGGCTGCATTTCTATGGTCTTGTTCTGGGCTGCCAGAATCAGAGCACAATCCTTGACTTCGAAGGCAACGGTCACATCGACGATTACCATATCGGTGCTGTTGTCTGTGATCAAGTCCGGCTTGAGATCCAAAGGACCGGCAAGCGGGAGAGTGCTGTGTGCCGACCTTCAGTTGAGCAAAGTGGCCAGAAGAGCTCCGATTGGTGGCACAGAACCACGTTGTATTGAGCCATAATTGCATGCAGCATCGGCCGACAGTGGCTAAGCACGTGGAAAATTACCTGTGCCTCCGTGCGGCATAGGCGGCAGCTGGTTACCGTCCTGGGGTATGCGCGACTCCTAGCAACAGCCACTAGCAGCACGTCCAGGTACACATGGTGGACAAACCGATAGGCCCGAAGCGACAAGCCAAGACTGATGGTCTGGAAGTGACTGGCTGGCAAATCTTTCTGTAGCCATGCAGCACCTGACCTTGTCTTGTGCCGTCGGGGCCACCCGAGACCTGCCTTTCTCAAGCTTGGCAAACTCCTCCATCGTAGTGCTTTCGGCTAGCTGCAGGGTATCCTTAGGCACAATCCGCACCGGCAAAAGTAGTCTAGCCGTGGCAGGAAGAAGGTCCTATGGGTGTCTACCTTTCACCAATAGGCGAAAAAGCCAGCCTGGAGAAGGTTGATTTCCTCGCAAGAGAAGAGCAGGCCCGCTTTATTTTAGCCCTAGGCTGCCCGAGATCCTACAGAGCTCCGAGGTAAGCCATGGACTCATCCGCCAGGTCGGCGACCCACCTGCCATGCAGGGTAATTGAGATGGGCACGGCCTTTGCATGCTTCCGGCGACAATGCAGCACTTTGTCAGAAAGAGCTGAATGTCCAGCGTCGACACTGCCTGTTAAACTGTAGACGCGAGGGCTTGCGGACCATATGACGTGCCTAAAAGTAAGTTAAGGTCATCAGCCAAGGCGCAGACCGACAGGGACGTTCCGCAAAGCTTGAAGCACGACAACTAAATGCTGGCGGCGAGTCTGACGACCGGCTCCACCACCAGATCAAAGAGGATCGGCGATAGAGGGTTGCCCTATCGGAGGCCGGCAGTCGTGGGAAACGCCACTAACAGCGTTTCTTTGCGCACCCTAAGCTCTTGGAGAGAGTCGGCATATATGTTCTTAACGAACCTGCAGAAGCTCTCGTCCACCCCGGCATGCCGAAGCACACGGAGAAGGTTGACGTGTAAGATGCTACCGCAGGTGTCCTGCAGGTCGAAGAATGCCGGTGACACGACAACAACATCCTGTCAATCTCTAGCCACGTCAAAGGCACTCTCCACACGGAAGGACAGCTTTGGGCAGCCGTCTACACCCTGAACAAAACCCTTTTGCCGCGGAGGCGGTAGCCCACAGCCAATCTCAAACTTGCACAGCTTCTCAGCCGGGCTGCCCGAGAGCAGCTTGTATAGACTTCGCAAAAGCATGATGGGTGGAAGTTACCGGGCACGCTTGGGCGTGCCCTTCTTGCCGATATCATGATGGATCATGAAAGCCGTTTCCCATGCTCAAGGGACGTCTGACAAAGTGAAGGCGCGCGTTCAGGATGCACACACTCAGCCAGCACCCCAGGTAAACGAGGCGAGAGTGGCGATATTCCAGGAGGTCGACTCCTGGAGACACGCTTCGGCTCTGTGAAGGCAGGTAGCGACATCCTCCTCCGATAGCGGAGACATCATGCTTGACTGCTGAGCCGGATGAGATGGGACGGTCCGGGTGAGTAGAGTGGTGTGCCGATGGTCATTTTCAACAGGCCGGGCCTGCGACTCGGCCTCCCAGTGAGAGGGACAGGCTGCTGGGTCACTCGACAAGTACTTCGGCACTGGCATCAGGATCTGGCGGACGGCCTTTGTTCGTTCGGACACGTAGGGGCGTTGATATATGTGAGGAGCACCTGCATCCCATGGCCGTGAAGTGCCGGATACAGACCCATCCGGTTGAAATAGAGGAGGTGGCTCAGGATGTTTGCGGCAGTGGCTTTGCTCATGATCCTTGACGGGGTATCAGGAAAGGATAGACAGTCCTCGCTTAGGAGGTGGACGGAGGCCAACTAGCCGTGCCAGTCGTTTGCTCACATGCTGTCCTGTACATGGAGAAACCATAGCTCGACGACCTCGCGAGACGAACTTAGAGCGCCCTTGGGAGTTGGCAACAGCTCTCCTGTAGGCTGAGGTACAGGTAGGTTTGAGGCAATTTTGCATGTGCATCGGGGCAGGACGAGGCGTCTCAGATGGAGTTGCACATTGAACAATGGGAGACAGCGTCATCAACAATGATGGAGGCAGGTCGGGATGAGCATCCCGAGTTCAGCTGGATGCCAGGAGAGGAGGAAGCTCTTTTACCGAAGAGGTGTGGTTAGTGCTGCAAAGGTGTTTGCTGAGTCCTCCGCCTCGGATGGACAGACGAAAGGGCAGAGCAAGTATCGGACGAGGAGGGTGGAGTTGTCTTTTCTAGCAAGGTGAGAGAATAAGTTTAGCTGTGAGAAGCACAGGTGACATGATGGACAAACTGTGGGGTGAAGGGCCAGGACTGAGAACATACCAAGGTGGTGAGTGATGGGGGCATATCTACAACAGGGGTAGAAGCAGCCATGGTTAGGGTCTGGGTTTCTTAGGCCCACGAACCTTGGCCATAGCAGTCATCCTAGAGGCATCCGCAACCTTCATAGAAGCAGCAACAGCCCTCTGTGCTGAGCGGCTATGCCGCTTCGCCTAGGAGCTGAAGAAGCTGGTCAGGATTGATTAGACTCCGAGACTGCCTCGGCCACGACAAGGGTGGCAGTTTCTGTGGGCGCATGATCAGAAGAGTGACCCACAGAGATCGGTAGGAAAGCTCTGAGCCTAAGGAGGACATGGTAGGGGTTAACTCGGCAACAACTCTGGGAACCAGAGAAGGTTGGTGGAGGCAAGCACCAGCTCCTTGTCTCGAAACGGTGAGGTCAGACTCCTGAGAAAGACAGTGACAGGGGGAACTCACGACGATACTAGGGCCGTCATCAAGAGAGGAGCGAGAGGACGGCACAGAGCCACTCCGAGGGCATCGATGACAAGCAAAACCCTGAGCAAAGAGCCAAACGATCCCGGTGGCGTCAAGCCCTAAAGTCGCCGGGGCTGCCATGGGGAGCAGCTAGCCCCGATGGGGCATGGGCGCCAGAGGGTAGGACTAGCAGAGCCAGGACCGAAGGCACCAATAGCTGGGCAGCCACCACTTGAGGAAGTGACGGGAAATCATCCGGGCGAGGAGGGCTAGCCTGCACGGAGGAGGGACAAGTGGCCCCGGCCACAGCTTTGCCTCTGTGGTCTCTTGGGACGGCCCCACATTCTCGGGCAAAATGGCCAGGAGCCGCGGTAGGCACACATCTGAGGCGGCTTCCACGCCTTGCTGCTGCTCCAGAAGGCATGACACATTTGGCAGAAATTCCCTGGAGGTTTCTTACAAACATGCTCCGAAGAGCTTCATTTGCAGCAGCCAGGGGCTGCCCCACATCTCACACTGAAATGGCTTCACTGTCGATCACGAGGACCGGTGGGATTGATCAGGCCACGGTCGTGGCAAAGACAAGTCGATATAACTGTCCCTGGTCGTAGTGATGAGGATATATACATGTATACATATATATATATATATATATATACATATATATATGTGTGTGTGTGTGTGTGTGTGTGTGTGTGAGTGTTCGTGCGTGCATCTGTGTGTGTGTGTGTGTGTGCGCGTGCGTGCGTGCGTGCGTGCGTGCGTGTGTGTGTGTGTGTGTGTGTGTGTGTGTGTGTGTGTGTGTGTGTGTGTGTGTGTGTGTGTGTGTGTGTGTATTGTCAGCCTCCAGACTTGGTCTAGATCGACTAATAAAACTTCGGAGATACGAACTCGGCCATGGTCACCCAAAAAGAATAAATGTCAACATTCCTCCAAATAAATGTCAAAATCTGTACACGTTTATTAAAATCGACAGACACAAAAAGGAGGGAGAAAACAATGCCTGATAGCAGCAGAACATGACGATAGTAAACGCTATAATAGTTCTCGAATGACAAAAATTCGACTTACGACCGATTTTCAGTCCATAGCTATTTCGTAAGTCGGGTGTCAATGTGTATACAGAAATAAGTCTACGTATATGTTAAGAATTAATTTCTTTAACGAACTCAGGGAACTATTCGTTATTTAAGCAGGCCCTTCGCATATATCACGGGCTCGAGCCAATCACCTCGGTCGTCTAAGGTGAGCACCTTGGAGCACCAGCCTGGGCTAACCCAAAGGGGCCGATTTCATGCGAGCAGGTGGTTTCGGGGAACTCAAAATTAAACATGAGTGTTCTATAACCTCTAAGATTACAAGTTCGATGAGCTGATTGCGTTTTTCTTCGCTTTAGAAGCTTGGGAGTCTACCTTCGGATCGGTTCTTCGCAATTGTTGGACATGGAGCCTGAACAAGGTAGTGCTGCTCGATGCATGCAGAGCCGGTGCAGGCCGGAGACGGGCGGTGTAATGTGGCAGTTTTGTGGCTCACCATGGACACGCCAAGCTGTAACCTTTTGTGCCGACAGCAGACGTCTCATTGCAAGGCCAAAATGAGCTGCAAGCAGTGATAAAGAAAGAGGAGGCTCATCTTGTTATGGCTCTGCTTGCGCGAAATCCTTGAGGGGAAGCAAAGGCGCTTTCCACGTCAATCTTTTGCCCATAAAGGTTTTCAGGAACTTTGATAGCTATTAAACTGCATTAATAATAGTAAGAATAATAATAGCGAGGTAATATTATATTAATAGTAATAACACACGAGATAAAGCACCTTTAGAGAACTTAATCTTCCTAAGTGCCTTACGTTTGCTTCAAAGGAAGTACAATCGAAAGGTTAGTGGTAGCATGCTCCATAAACAACAAGAATAACATGGCTAGGGGTGACATGCACAGGGTCTGCATGCAACCGTGGTTAGTGGCAGCATGTAACAGTGTCAGCAAGCGTAAGCCTATAAAAGACGAACGTCAGGGACGCACTAAATGCTATGTTAAATGGCTGCTTTTTTAGTTTCTCTTAAAATGTGGACAAGTCAGGGGATGCCGTGGCTCAGATCTTGAGTGAGCTCCAGGCTTAATGAGCATACGAACTTAGGCTACGGTCTTCAAAGGATTTGAGGTTTGTACGTGGTATAGTTAAGCACATGGATTTCAAAAAGCAGTGGAACGATGCTGGGGAGACAATCTGATATGTAGGCTGGAGCCAAAGAATCGAGTGACCTAAAAGTGAGCGACATAACCTTTAAGTTGATCCGTTGCCTGACTGGGAGCCAGTGCAGGTCGGCAAGAAGTAGTGTGATGTGGCAACTGCAAAGCTCACAACAGGCAAGTTTAGCTGCAGAGAAAATGATGTGAGAAACTGGTGGGTGGTAAGCTTTTTATGTCTTCCTGTCAGAGCATGTCGTGAGATCATTCATGAATGATTTCCGGACTTTCGGAGCGTTATTGGTACATGCAAGATCTCCACCAAAAAATTGCAGGCTGCGATAGCATTCCCAAGAAAACACGAAAGAGCAATCAACACCCAACGGTGGCAATTGGAGAACTTATAGCTGCCGAAGGCTGTACCACCCACTCCCCACAATACTTAGTAGTTCTCGCCATAGTGTAATACAGTTTTTCGTTGTACCTTGGTGTTATACGAGGCTGCATATGATTGCTACCGAGGGCTATACAAGATCGCCGTTTACGGCTCCACCATTTACGCCCTATCGGCTTCTGCTTACTTTTAAAGGCTTAAGACAGCTCACTGCTGCCCTAGCACTCTCTGCGACGAAGTGAACGATCCTACTCTCTGCTGTAGGAAGCTCAAGTAGTGGCGGTGCTGCTGCGCCGGCGGCAGCTGGAGAGGCCTCGATGGTCGTTGCCAGTCCTGTGCTATTTCGGGGTTCGGAAGTCGCGCTCACCCTACAGGACACCGTCCTGGTAAGCTCGGAAGCCGGAGGAATAGAGGAGTATACCCTCAAAGGGGAGCTGCTGACCCGTTGGCCAATAGGGGAGGAGGCCGAGTGTGGCCTGGTTCATACTCTGGACAGCTCCGACACTGGTGAAGCAGTTTTAGCGTTCGGCCGGCGAGTCGTTGTACTCGGCAGAAGCGGCTTGGTGCCGTGGGAGTGGAAGATGCTCGAAGAGGCGGACGTTGGAGAGACAATTACGCATTTGTCGTCCAGCGGGCCTCTGCTGCTGGTAGGTGGCACATTCAATCAAGGGACGCACGGCATGAGTTTGGTGTCGTTGTCGTCGATTGGCCTGCCCGCCTTCACGATGGTTACCGATGCTCATGTGTGTCGCGTAGCTCTGACGAGCAAGGCCATCTGCATAGCCCATGTGCTCGGATCGACAGAAAGCGATTCCCAAAAGCTCATGGCGTACGGCCCCCACGGAGTTTTTCTCTGGACCATTCCAGTCCCGGGCGAAAGACTGTACGCCATGTGTGCTCATCGGAAAAGATCGCGCCTATTGGTCGCGGACGCAAACGACATCCATCGCGTAAAAGCAAGGGATGGCTTGACGCGTCCATTGGTGCGTGAGTACCGAGGCTACACAGACGGAGCACTGATTACCGGCATATCGATTTCAAGATTCCGGGCAGGAAAGCTGGTCGTATCCGGCTTGAGTGCTTCTAACACGTCCAAGTTCTTAGTGTGTAAGCTACGTAACTCAAAGGAAGGCCGAGGTCATGGAGCTACGGCCTCGATCCCACAACCAACTTAAGCAGCCTCATTCATTACCTGGTCCACGGTGCGATATGAGCTGCGATATGCATAGATATTTGTGTACGTGGAGAAATAAATTCCGACCCTATTTGATTTCGCAGCGGTCCTAACTGTTACAGAATGCTGACTACACTGCCAGCTTATGCGAATGGTTTTTCTTTTTCTTTAATCATTGTCAAGTTCGTCGCAGTTCGGCTCTGGTCGCTGGGTCTCTCCGTATGCCCCTATCGCTGCTCTCTTAAATCGCCACTAGCTGCACGCTAAAGCCGTGCTGCGAGCGAGATTATTTTATGTGGAACGTGGTCCGGTATTTGAGAGAGCAGATGTAGCCGCGATTCTCGAAGACAAAGAGTTAAGTGCTATTCAGCCAACTATCTCCAAAATAAAGCAGAAAAATTAGCTCACCATGAAACGCTAAGCAACGGAAAATCTGAACCAAAAAATAAATAATGAAAATTAACCGAAGAGTTGCTGATATGGCGATGGAATAATTTTAGAACTTGAGGCAGCAAAATGCTGTTATCAGTTGCATATATTTGGTGTAGAAGGCACGGAAGCTAGCTGTGACTCTTGCCTGTATGTCATTTGTTCCGACAAATAGCCGGCTAGATTGTCTTAGAGGTTGGCATAACGATACGTTTATGAAGGTTAGCTGTGACACCAATTTGCGAGCAAGTACTGGGCAAGCACCTAAAATGGAGATGATGACAATATAAAAAAGCTTAAGAGATGAACTTTCCGGAAGTACATATATTAAGGCACAAAGATGTGTTACATGCAGTATAAACTGAATGCTTGCCTTGCCGACATTCAATCCTGGATGTCGGAAAATTTTCTTTAAGCGAAAAGATGATTAAACTGAACTGCTTCACACAGGACACCCCAAGTGTGTGGCTGGATTAAAAGGCTTTGCTCTTCTAATATGAAATACTTTCGTGAGACCATCGCCACCTGCTCAAAATATTGGTGTAATTTTCAACAGCATTTTCTAAAAGCTTCATTTCAAAGACTGCTTCTACGGTTAGTCATCACTTCCGATCCCTATCTCAGTTTTGGAGTGAACTTTCACAGCGGCTTGAATACAATTCAACTAGCTCCCTAACTCTTTCTCGGATAGATTATTGCAATTCCATTTTGGCTTGGCTACCGAAAAAATTAACTCGGCCACTGCAGGTGGCTTTGAGTATAGCTGGTCGGCTACTATTCAAATCACTTAGGTTTGACCATGAGTCTTCTTTACGATCGATGATGACTTGGAGCAAAATTTTGCTAACTACAGCGAGTACTGTGCAATTACAGATTGAGGTTAAAAAGCATCCCAAAATCACCTTCATATTGCTGACGTCTTTGTCCCTAAACTCACGTACGCGCCGAGGAACTTAGCACTTGGCGAATTAAGCTCTTGAATTTCTCGCGAAACCGCACACAGAGTTCCACAAACTAGGCACGTGCCTGGATTCTGAGTTTCTTGCGATGACTGATTTCCTTGTAAGATACTTAATCTGAATATTGAGAGCCCTTTCTGTCAACGTTAATAAAAACTATCGCGTTCAGAGTGTTACAGAGCCACTCCACTGCTCGACTCCGATACGCAGCCACTTGCCCTTAACTCACCCTGGAAATCACTGCAAATGGGCTGCGGGGCCAAAGCGTCCGTCGTTCCGTCAGATGTTTTAAGACCGGATGAATAAGTGTGCACGTATTCCCATGGGTTGGATATCAGGGGCTGTGCATAGTGCAAGAATGTCAAATGGTTGAAATACATACGCTTCGCTGCCATTTATCTAGTATTTTCAGTATCTCTCTCTCCCTCTCTCTCTCTCTCTCTCTCTCTCTCTCTCTCTCTCTCTCTCTCTCTCTCTCTCTCTCTCCTGTGTCTC
This sequence comes from Cristatella mucedo, assembly GCA_009760855.2. NCBI lineage: Eukaryota > Metazoa > Bryozoa > Phylactolaemata > Cristatellidae > Cristatella > Cristatella mucedo. The sequence continues at coordinate 530,184 of WPIO01000098.1, read as the reverse complement.
ACTGCCTCGTTCTCTGTCTGTCTGTCTCTGTCTGTCTGTCTCTCACTCTCTCTCTCTCTCTCTCTCTCTCTCTCTCTCTCTCTCTCTCTCTCCCTCTTCTCTCATCGATCAGTTGACCAGCACAGGGTCGCGTGTAAATACTGTTAGTGACAGCTTTCGCGGTGTCAGCAGGCATTAGCACCCAAAGGGCGAATCATCAGGACCCACTAAATTCTGTAATAAACAGATGCGCTCTTAGCTTCAAATTAAATGTCGTAAATTCCGTGGATGTCATGACTTCAGTAGGGAGGCAGTTCCTGGCTCTGGGAGCATATAAACTTAAGGTAAGGTCTCAATAGGATTTTTGGTTGGCTAGAGGAACAGTGAAGCCGCTAAGCCCTTTGATTCAGAAAAACGGGTGTTACAATGCTTGGCCTGATGGTGGAGTAGACTATTTGATCTCTATAATAATTATAATAATGCACTTGATAAAGCGCCCTCAGAGAACTTAATCTCTCTAGGCGCTTTACATTTACTGCAAAGGGAAATGCAATTGAATGGTGAGTAAAATCATGCTTGATAAACAAACGAAATGAATAACGTGGTTAGGGGTGACATGCACAGGGTCAGCATGCAAATGTAGATAGTGGCAACATGCAGTGTCAGAACCCATAAGCACATCAAGGACGAATCACAGGGACCCACTAAATGCTGCCCTAAATAGGTGAGTTTTTAAATTCTTTTTAAATGTGGTCAGGTCAGGGGATGTTCTAACGCAGGTCGGGAGGGAGTTCCAGGCTTTGGAAGCATACGAACTAAATGCACGGTCTCTAAAGGATAGTACGGGGTATTTGTAGGCTGTTGGATTCCGAAAAGCGGGTGGTACGATGCTTGGCCTGATGGGAGAATATATCGGAGAGATAGGCTGGAGCCAAAGAATGAAGTGATTTAAAAGTGAGCGACAAAACCTTGAAGTCAATCCGTTGCTTGACTGGTAGCCAGTGCAGGTCGGCGAGAAGTGGTATAATGTGGCAGCTGCGACGCTCACGACAGACAAGCCTAGCTGCAGAGTTTTGCACCAGCTGCAATCGCCTGATCGCACATGCCGGTGGGCCAGCGAGCAGTGAGTTGCAGAAGTCGAGACGGGATTTCATGAATGCATAGACCAACTTAGATGCTGTATCCTTATCTAAACAAGCCCGAATTTTAGCAATCTTTCTAATCTTTGGAAAATATTTTCAAATCTTTGGCTCCAGCGTACTTATCAGATCTACTGCCCCACGATGCTAAGCAGTGTACCACCCGTTTTTTGCAATCGAACTGTTTACCTATACCTCGTACAAGCCTCAAATCCTTTGGAGACTGTGCTTTTAGTTCATACGCTCCCAGAGCCTGGAACTCACTTCAGACTTCCGTGAAGATATTCCCTGGCTTGACCACATTTAAAAGAAATTTAAAACACGCCCATATAGCACAGCATTTAGTGGGTTCCTATGATTCGTCCTATCATCTGGGCTGATACTGTGCATGCTGCCACTCACCAAGCTTGCATGCTGACCTTGTGCTTGTCACCCATAGCCATGCTTATTCTTGTTTTTTTATAGATCATGCTTCCACTAACCTTTCGATCGTGTTTCCTTGGAAGCAAATGTAAAGAATTTGAAAGAATTTGAGCTCTCTCATGGCGCTTTATCAAAGGTGTTATTAATATTGCCAGGAAAGCCCAAATTCAATCAATTTTATGCAGCTGAGAGTTGAAAGATTTGACTGTAAAGTTTATATATGGTCATCCACTGCAAAATGTCTTATTAACAAGACACCTAGATTTCACGTAGATGCAAGAGAAGATATGTTGGCTGAGTCGATTTGACCGCTAAGCTTAAAATTGGCGAATCTCACTTGGTTAGCCCATAACCATGATTTGAGTTAATCACCACTTAATTAATAGTTGAACCTAAATCATATTCTTGCCAGCCGGATTTAATAACGGTTTTTTAATTTTTTCTCTCTTACCCCTTTAAATCTCATTCGGTTTGAATCTAAAACATCTGTTAATTTCTTAATCATTTAAACAGGTCATGATTGCATTACTTAAGAGTAACTATCCATCTTAATTTAGTCATTCCCTAATCTCTTCCACTAAATAAGAACTAGTGCACAATAATTTTCCAGTTTTCTTTTAAGAAATTAATTTCCACTTAATTAGTGCCATTGACCAACGGAAAATGGTATAAATGGCATAAAGGCCATTGTAAATACTACTGAGGTATACGGATTTAGGAACTGACATTTATCATCTGCTGTGGGCAAAACAGTGTTTCAAAGTGTAATTTACTAATTCTAATTAACTGAGAACCGAGCTGTACGACAAAATGTGAGACCGAAAAATACTTCACATAGCGCGTAGCGTAATGTAATGTAGTGTAATGTAACGTAATATAATGTAAGGTATCGAGCTGGTTTGGTCTAGCGGTCAAGGTACTCGCCCCGACCAAGGTCTTACTGAGGTCGTGGGGTCGAGCCCCGAGGCATATGTGAAGCGCCTGAATAGAGATTAAGTTCTCTGGGAGCGCTATATAAATGAATTATATAAATGAATTATATATTGTATCTCCACCTGTAAATCCGAAAAGCGATTAAGACTATGTGGGTGCTAAGCAGGAGAGTTTTGCATGGCGCACTCGCAGCCTAAGCGGCTTTCGGTACGCATTCGGTAGCCAGCAGACTTCGTTTTACACGACGAAGAGAAAGTGGAAAGCATAGCAGAGTCAAGTGAGCACTGGAGGCAGTGATTAGCATGAAAGTAGCAGTTCAGGATGGCCGGAAAGGATGTGCCATCGTCAGCAGCAGGAGAGTGCTGGCTGTTGGGTACGAATTGTGAAAGCGAGTTTCAGTCTAGAACCTGCAGAGCTAAAGCTTTTGCCGCCAATGGTCTTTAAGCGGAGGAGGGATGCAACAGCTAATTCATTGTTCCTACAGCACCTGGGGTCGCGAAGAGGCTGAAACTGGTGCCGCAGTTCAGCTAGATACGGAGAAGCCCAGCCATAAACAAATAAATATAATTCATTTGTATAGCGCCCCAAGAGAACTTAATCACTATTCAGGCGCTTCACATATGCCTAGGGGCGCGAGCCCACGACCTCAGCCAGACCTTGGTCCCTGGGGCGAGCACCTTGAGCGCTGGACCAAAACCATAGTGGGCCTTGTGGATCAGCGTAAGAACGTGTCACAACCTGGCAATCAAGATACCTCTGGAACGTGTGTCTCTCCTTGTCATTTATGGAGAAGATGTGTTTCTAATTTGAGAGTTGCCTTCCAAGTTCATATCATCGTAGCTTTATCAGTTGCCTTTTGCGAACATTCCTTTAGCAAGCTGAATATTTAAGCAGTCCTGTCTTATCCGTGAGCCCGTGAGCATCAACGGGGTGAGATTGACATTCTGATTTGGCCTTGTCAAACATAAAACAAGGAGCACTGGAAACTATTGACTTTCAAACTGTGGTGAACCAGTTATCCACGTTTAAGGCCAGTAAAATTCACGTAAGATAAGGCTGTGATCGTTACTTTATACTCGCACTACATTTTATGAAAATTTCACGACTCGATAAGCTTGCTGCGTGTGTTGTTTGCATTTCCTCTATGCTGGAGCTGTTGTTCAGCGTTTTTCGTGACATGGGGACCATTTATGGCCATTTGTAGCCTGTCCCCTGGCGCCGAAAGGTTTCACCACGATCGCCCATGATGCTGAGTTATCCACACCTGCCTAGACCCACTCTCTCGCCCTGCGTTCGCCGACCGCTGTGAAAGCGGTGGACTAGCGTTGGCTAGACAACCAACAACTGCATTGGCAAAAATAAGTTGCATCGAGAGATCGGCTCGAGATAAGATGAGATAAGAGCTTGGTGGGTGGATTCAAAGTCAAGGCCTTTCGTTCTCAGCTCGTCTTGCATGACAAAATTGAACAGAGCGCCCTGCGGGAGGCGAAAATACTTCACCCCCTTCCAGTCTTCTTCTTCGGGCGTTCCGCAATTTCCTAGTCTGTCATTGCAAGGAGCCAACTTAGCGTGCATTCCTGCATTAAAATTGAAACACTCGAATGGCTTTCTCAGCAGCTGATGTTATTTCCGCTAAGAGTGAGAAACGTTATGCTTGCTAGAAGTCACCGCTCCTATTGGCTATCCACTTAAGCCAGAGGTGGGCAAACTCCGGCCTTTAGGCCAGATCCGGCCTCGATAGTGCTCGAGTCCGGCATAGTGGCCCCTAGTTATTTATTGATAGATTCAGCCTGATTGAGTTGTCACGGTTTCCCTTCACTTAAAACGTACTCTGACTTACGAGTATCCCAACTAACGAGTTTTCGAGACACGAGCCGTCTCTCGGGCGCTTGTTCTTTGAGTTGAGAGCTAACTGTTATTGTGCTTGGTTTTGCTTCAGAGACAGCTTCTGGCAACAAGATTTCGAATCCTAATTATGGAAAACATAATTTCACGTTCGCCTACTAAATGTCCCACGATTGCATGTGAACACTCGCTAGCTATGGCCTCTGACGACCCGGGCCAGCCAGCTTCCTTGCGTATTACTACTACGATACAGCTGCCGTTTCTATAATAGGCATTGTGCAGCGATGCTTTTGATATCATAATGTAGAAACCGTATTTAGGGTTTACTGACATAATTTCCTAGTAGTGTACATGAGCGTTTTCAAGATATGGCCTCAAATGACCACCGGCAGCAAGCCTACCAACACATTCAACAGCGAAACGGCTTTCATTTCCACAACAAGCTTTGAAGAACTACATTTTATCGGCTCCATATTACACATCACCGCGTTCCAGGCTCGCCCACTGAATTCCTCGAGGTTGGGCGTGCGTGGTCTAATGCTGTGGCCTCCAATGGCCGGACTAGCCAATGTCCATAAATATTCAAACTGCGATACAGCTGCTGTCATTTCCATAATAAGCGTCGCACAGTTGTGGTTTTGATTCCACACTACAGAAAATTTCGGGTTTACCCACAATATTCCACGACTTTGTGAACTCGTTTTCTAATGCTACGGTTTCGAATGGCCGGGCCATCGGGGGAAATATATTATAACGCTTTAGCACGATCCCATAAAATTTGCTAGGTGAATTTTTCTATAATTTTCAATCAAAACCGAAATTTCGTGACGCCTTTTGTTGACATGGGGACTGCACTGCATTCCGAAAGCCGAGCGTGCGGGTCATTAGCGGAAATTGCATAAGAACTCGAACGTGTAACGGCATTAAATTTAGCTAGTCAACTCAGAAAAAGATGTGCTATAATTGTCTATCAAAACCGCAGGTGTGAGACTCCTACTAATAATAATAGTAATAATAATGCACTTGATAAAGCGCCCTCAGAGAACTCAATCTCTTCCTAGGCGCTTTACATTTGCTGCAAAGGGATGGAATGACAGTTACATCGCATTTGAATTTGAATATTTGAATTTGAATATGTTGAGATGGTGGTTAGCCTTGGCCAATAGAGACCATAGCACGAGAATGCACTTTGCATCCCTCCGGGCCATGCCAGGGGAGACCGATGCGCAAGAACGTGGAAGCGAAATCGCAAGGAATCTGGTGAGTAAATGTGAAATACCGTTGTCTATAATTTGATATAAAAGACTTCGGTTAGGGCATATATTTTGGTGGAAATTGCAGCTTTCTTACGGTTCAAATGGTTTGGGCTGCCATTTGGTCCTGGCCATTGGAAGCCGTGGCGTTATGATTGCACCAACCTCGTAAGTAATCACTTTCGGACATAAGTATGCATAACACTACCCGTAAGCCTCCGCTTATCGTGGCCGTTTCGTACTCGCTAGCTTCCAATTTAGCAACCAGCTCAGTGCAGCTCGTAATCCGGGTTCCAGAGCTGTCACGCTCATCGTCGACACTCTCCGGCATTGCAATAGCATGTGAACGCGCAGGAGCTGTCGCGTGAAATTCGTTGGGTAAACTTAACGCTCTGTAATACGGAATGGCAGCTGTATTGCAGTTTGATAATTCTGGGCTGCCATTTAGACCAGGCCATCATCAGAGGCTATAGCCGGACAGCGAGCGAGCGGAGTAGTGTGAAATTGTTTGGATGAAGTGTTTTCAGTAAATTGGTATTAAAGCGGCAGTTTCGCAAAGGATCATTTAGAAATGGCAGCTGTATTCGAATGTTTAAAAAGCCTGGCTTGTTGGCCCGAGCCTTTGGAGGAGATAGCGTGTGAACGGGGCCAGGATATTTGCTTGAAGTTCGGTACGTAGACCCGTAACACTATATATTTAACACTACAGTGGCAGTCTTTCATGTTTATCATTGAAATAGCAGTTGCATTCCAGTGTGTGAAAGAGCAGTTCTATTGTAGTGCATGAAGTAGGAGTTGCATTGCAGTGTTTGATAGTAATTCGTGGGACCCCTACATCCATTGAGCAAAAAAAGCACGATATGAGTCATTTCCCGAGGAATGTATCCTCGGGGAATGACTGCGAGTTGGGCAATACCGTTGAGTCGGAGAATATGCTGGGTAATAATACGGACATTAGCGAAGGAGCTCCACGCTGTCGCCATTGCCTAAACATGGGCCGCTGGTTCGAGGCATTCGCACCGATTACATAAGCAGCAGGCGCACATGACGTGGGCCCGAATCGCGTCTCCAGCTCGGTGCAGCTGGCGAAACAGCAAAGGACAGCAAGCTGACCCTTAAGGGACTCCACGTGTGACTGGCCTGCAAGATGAGACGCGACCACTACAAAGCTATTATGCCACTACAGCGGACTATGAATATGGCTGCAAGGCTGGTCTTCAAGTCCCAGCGGTTTGAGCACGTGTCACCTCTGCTGAAAGAGCTAGGATAGTTGCCGGTTGAGCAAAGGATACAGAGCAAAGTTCTTATGCTGACCCACAAGGCCCGCTACGGCTTGGCTCCTTCATACCTAGCTGAACTGCTGCAACAGTTTCAGCCTGTTCGCGCCCTCAGGTCCTGTGTGGACAACGAATTAGCTGTCCCATTCCTCCGCTTATAGACAGTTGGCGACAGAAGCTTTAGCTCTGCAGGTCCTAGACTGTGGAACTCGCTTCCACAATTCTTACGCAACGACATCTACTCTCCAACTGCCGACTATGGCACATATTTTTCAGCGGTCCTGAACTGCTACTTCTATGCTACTCACTACCTCAACTGCTCTCCTGACTCTGCTATGCTTCCCACTTTCTCTTTGTTGCGTGAGACGAAGTCTGCTGGCTACCGAATGCGTACCGAAAGCCGCTTAGGCTGTGAGTGCGCTATACAAAACTCTCCTGCGTAACATCCACGTGGTCTTTTTGACTTTGTGGAGTTACTGACGGAGATACATTACATTACATTACATTACGACAAGGATGGAACGCGACTGGACAAGTGCGATTTAAACCGCGGCGTCAGAGGCCGAATATCCGCCAGTCCTATTATTCCGATCTCAGTTATTTGAATGTGGCACATCAGCAGTATATATATATATATATATATATATATATATATATACATCATATATATATATATATATACATCATATATCATATATATCATGTAGCAGTATATTGTAGTATTTATACAGTATGATTATCAGCAGTTTTAAACGCAGCTTATAGCTCGAGCGGCGCCCGGGCATTGACGTGACATTGCGGGACATGGACGTGACGTCCCTTTTGTTGCCAAGGATGCCGTAGGTAACGAGGAGTAAACGCCAGAGAGGAGCCTCGATGTCACCTGATTTTTTCTGGCAGTTGATTGTTTTCCACGTGCTCCACAAGCTGATTTGCGAAAATCCTAACCAGGATTTTGGACAAGTGCATGTACAATGTATCGCAATTTGGAGCCAAGCAAAGCTTCAGGGAGTAAGTGGTCATTCCGGAGGAGAGCTTTCTTTAGCTCACTCAAAGCGTACGTGGTATTCGGTGCGGAAACGGCAGGCAACGGACCTAATTTCACGAATCAAAGAAAAGTGGCAACCATAGCTTAGTCAGGATGGCAGTCAGCGAAGTGAGTAGCATGTAATTACTGGCTGGCTCGCGATGGCTAGAAAAGATGCATCACAGTCGGCAGCAAGAGAGTAGGTGTCGTTGCCTAGCAATAAAGCGTATTGTCAACCATCTGAGCGCTAGTTATGTGTATCTCCGTCAGTAACTCCACAAAGTCAAAAAGACCACGTGGGTGTTACGCAGGAGAGTTTTGTATAGCCCACTCACACCCTAAGCGGCTTTCGGTACGCATTCGGTAGCCAGCAGACTTCGTCTCACAAAACAAAGAGAAAGTGGGAAGCATAGCAGAGTTAGGAGAGCAGTTGAGGTAGTGAGTAGCATAGAAGTAGCAGTTCAGGACCGCTGAAAAAGATGCGCCATAGTCGGCAGTTGGAGAGTAGATGTCGTTGCGTAAGAATTGTGGAAGCGAGTTTCACAGTCTAGGACCTGCAGAGCTAAAGCTTCTGTCGCCAACTGTCTTTAAGCGGAGGAATGGGACAGCTAATTTGTTGTACACACAGGACCTGAGGGCGCGAACAGGTTGAAACTGATGTAGCAGTTCAACTAGGTATAGAGGAGCCAAGCCGTGGCGGGCCTTGTGGGTCAGCGTAAGAACTTTGCTCTGTATCCTTTGCTCAACCGGCAACTATCCTAGCTCTTTCAGCAGAGGTGACACTTGCTCAAACCGCTGGGACTTGAAGACCAGCCTTGCAGCCATATTCATAGTCCGCTGTAGTGGCATAATAGCTTTCTTTGGTAGCCCAGCCAAAAAGGGAATAACAATAATCAAGCCGACAGAACTAAAGAGCTAGTTACATTTTTTACAAGCCACTGTGGGAGACAGCTTCTAATCTTGGATAGGGATCGGATGTGATGGCTAGCTGTAGAGGCAGTCTTCTGAATGAAGCTTTTGAAATTGAGGCAGCTGTCGAACACGAGACACCTAGATTACGAGCACGTGGTGAAGGTCGCACAATAGCATCACCTATTAGAACAGCAAAACACTAGCAGTCTCGAAGCAATCAATACGGCGGCGTGCTTTATAGTAAAAATGCTGCCTTGACCTTCGCAGAAAGGTATATACTTCGTTTATCACATCTTTGGTTTATAAGCATCGCCATCATATGGTTTTGCCCCCAAAGCCAATATACCTGTACATTGCCAACAACTAGTTCCGCAACAGTTTGAATCTCAAACTCTGGCGACTTGTGTCATTTAGCCAGCTTCTCAATTTCATCCAACGCAGCTTCAATCACAGTCTGCCTGCCTGCAATTGTGCCAAATTTGTCTCCCTAACAACACTTGCATGCTGACCGTGTGCATGTTACCCCTAACCAAGTTATTCATGTTGTTTATCAAACATAATATTTCCACTCGCCATCTGATCGTGTTTCCTTTGCAGCAAATGTAAAGCACCTAGAAAGAGATTGAGTTCTCTGAAGGTGCTTTATCAAGTTTATTATTATTATTATTATATCTTGCTACTCATAGACATCTCCGGCATTAATCCTGCAGCCATTGTTTTAGCCCACTTACGAACCAGCTTAGCAGTAGTCCCTACATTAATTTCAGAGCACAGCTGGTTGACTTTAACTTTAGCCAGCTTTAACTTTCGATTCTGACATGCATTGCACAGCTGTATAGACCTTAACCAAATCAAACCATGAACAAGCATAAACATCATTATAAGCTGATCAACGGGGAATGCTGTCTTTTTACACATTCGAAAATAATTTTTGTTTCACCAAGTTCAACATTTTGGTGCTCCACAGTTTTCCCACCTTCAGTCAAACGTGCATTACTTAATAATTCGCATAATTTGAGCCGGTGTTACCTATTTCGAATTCCTAACTTTATCAGAGCATGCAGTTACTCGAGCGTTCAGACTCTCAATCTCGTGCTCAGCAAGAGCCTTAATCCAGCCAGCATAGATAGCCACGTTTCAGGTACATTGCAGACAGAACTAGACCATTTTCGTAGCGCTCGTATCGGAGCGCTACGTCCCAGCCGACGCGCGACAACAAACCGCGAAGCTCTAGGCGTAGGAGTTGCTGCTAGCTGCTGCTAGGTGCAGCAACTTGCATGCAACACGTGTCAGCCGACAGCGACGTAGCACGGCGGCAACGAAGAGTATGCTCGTAAACATAAACATTCCCGACCTACAGCGTAGAGAAGTCTATTTGAGACATCGACGGAGGGTTAGAGGCAACCACCACGTACACGATATCGTGCACATCTCACAGCACATAGCTAAAATAAGCTCAAATGCCAAGGCTAACTTCTGGAGCATAATTCCCTGTCTATTACGTGACCTCTTCTTTTACGCTGCCTTTGCTCTAGATTATCGCGTAATCAGTTCCTGACGTTACATTTCAGAAACAGCAAATAATTAATATCAGTACTAATCTGGCTGATTTAGCGGTCCACCATTTCATTGCGTCGTGCTCGTTAACTTTGCTACGGAAGTTAGCATAAAAAATGGGTCCCTGTGATTCGACCTTTATGTGCTTATACGTGCTGACACTTTGCATGCTGACCCAGTGCACGTCGCCCCTAACCGTGTTATTCTTGTTGTTGATTGAGCATGCTACCAATAATCATTCAATCGTGTTTCCGTTGAAGTAAATGTAAAGCGTCTGGAACGAGATTGAGTGCTCGATAGCGCTTTATCAACTGCGTTTTTATTACTATTATAAAAATGTTTCGCCTGGAGCAGCAGGCCCACTTACGTTCGAAGCTGAATAGGCCCCGAATAGGCGAGCGTCAGCCAACATCTCCGCTAGAAGAAATCCATTATCTTAAAAGGTATACTTAGCAGGGAAAAATTACTCGGAGTCCTCGCTTTAAGGATGCGCTACAAAAGGCCGGCGCTTCGAGAAGCGGTCGCAGCTAGCTCTGACAGCTTCTAGCCCCGCCCACAACTCTCTGGGTTGTTTGCTAGTGTTTTTCGATACCTTGTCAAGGACCTTGCCAGCTCTAAGGCGATCGTTAATAAATTAATACTAATAATATTTTAAATAATTCTTTTTAGCAAACGATAAATTTGACTGCAACTGAAGGCAACGAACCAAGGCCCCTACGGTCGAGTTAGATGGGTGCATAGCCAGCAGCAGCTAGGCTCGCTGTGGCCTGTCACTGCTATGGCGTTGCATCGTACTCGGCTGGTTTCCCTTCTGCTGGTTCCCTTCATCGCTTCTGCTGCGGCGGTGGCATCGAAACGAGGATCGTCCCGGAGATATGGGCTGCCAGCCGCAACATTCCACTTCCATTCCACTACTAAGGAGCATGCTCTCTTCGAGATCAAGCCGTCCGATGCAGGAAGCTTCGAGCTGCCGGAAGAGAGCAGTACCGTCGGTCGGAGTAAACGCCAAGCGCCGTCGTCAGGATCGGGGCCGCTTAACTATTTTGTAAGTGTGCCAGGATTCTGAGTGCTGCTCTGCTCTTTCTTGGGTGGATGCCGCTGGCCTTCGCCTGGCGAGAGTGGCGTTGGTGCGCACGGCTTCGCTCACTGGGCATTTGTCGATAGCGGCACGCGGCCGTTAGCCGATGGTTTGGATGCCGCTTCGATTGGTTTCACGGGTGAGGTAGCGCAGTCTCTTGTTGCCTGCCAGTCATCTCGCAATCTTGCATCGGCTGCTTTTGAGTCCTGTCTGGCTGCGCGCGTGGGCTCTGTAAGTCCGCCGGCGTTCTCAAAAAACCCCATTCAGCATGGTGCCCACATCGCATCGTGAGTTCGTCTCAGATAGAGTTTCTTGCGATCTAAGCGCGCCCAATGGGTCCCAGTCTGCAAGTATTAGTCGGCCGAGCATGTTTAGCTATGCGTGTAACATCGAGGTAGCTGTCGCGTGAGATCAATTTTCTTGCTCTCACCATCTCTCTCTCTCGCGGTTTCGCAGCAGCAGCGAAGCAGTTGCTGATAATGAGCGCTCAACGCCACGATGATGCTGTGCCCACATCGCCAGCAGTTTTGCTTAGATGCAAAATCGTTTTCCGAAAATAGGTGTTCATGACAGGCGAATGGCATTCTTTGTTAAGATTTCTTAGCATTTGGGGTGTGGTGGGTGTCACTGATTCCAATGTAATCTGCTTCGTCTCGAGTCGTGCTTTGGATGTCTTAAGCATGCCTTAGCTTGTCAATGATGCCTTGTTAGGTTATGCAGTCAGGCGGGCTTGAATACCTTAAACATCCAGTCCTTAAGACAGGTTACTGAAGGGCAGCCATGCGTAGACAGAGACTCTATGGTTGCTTGATACCGATTTGATTATGGACCGAAGCTTTTTGAACCATCTACCGTGACTGTGAGCTTCCTGGTCAAGTCCAGTTTTGTATTCTGGATGTTGTCGGTCCATGTGACACAGTAGCTAGAACTTACCTGCCTTAACTTGCCATAAGATACATCACCCCTTCCAAAAACGATACTGTGGGTGGGGTAGAGCTTGCTGGTGAATAGGCCTGCTTTATTTACGATTACACGTAGTTAGTATACATAATTCGTAGCCATCATATTTAGAGACTCCTGGTTTCATCCTATTAAGTTTTTGCTACATAAAAAAGGAATTGCAATATTGCCCGATCCTATGGCAGACTCATCTGCTAAATCAGCAGACGCTCATGTCCATCTATCAATGCAGTTTTCTTTGATTTTTCATGAGTTTAGGCTATTATTAATAGTAAGACATTTATTTAGCACCTTAAGAAGAGAGAAACTCTGTAAACTACTTTTCTTAGGCTGCACACAAATAATTTTAACTGATTATTGATTGCGGGTATGTCACTGTGCGCAAGCACTTAAAGGAAGTTCATATGGGTTGAGCTGATGCTATTAGGAGCTGATGGGTTTATAGCTTCCTTTAGAATTTTGTCGAGTTGGGGATATTGTAATGTGAGTCAGTATTTTGTTGTTGGCGTTTGTAGCATACAAATTGAAGGCACTCTCTTTTCAGGATTTGAGATGTTAAGTATTCGTATGAGTATGCATGACCAGGGGACTACAGGTGAGATACAGAGGGATCTACAAGTGAGCGACACGTGAGCTTGTCGATAGATTGCTTGATGTGTGTGTGTGTGTGTGTGTGTGTGTGTGTGTGTGTGTGTGTGTGTGTGTGTGTGTGTGTGTGCGCGTGTATGTGTGTGTGCACGAGTGTGTGCACACGTGTTCGTGGGAGAGAGAGGGAGTGTGTGTGTGTGTGTGTGTGTGTGTGTGTGTGTGTGTGTGTGCGCGCGCGCTCGTGTGTGCGTGCGTATGTGTGTGCATATGTGTGCATGTGGGGGTCTGTATGAGTTTATGTAACATTTCGGTCACGACAGACATGATTGGTTGAAGTATTTGCAATAACGGCAAGCATCATATGGCACAGACAGGCCTGTAAATAGTGATCGCTTAAGTCTATATGGGCTTTCCCAAATGCATGGGCCCACTTGGGTGTTTTTGTGTCTAAGGAGGCCAGATGGTATTTAATGTTAACTAGCTGAAAGTAGGCAGTGGTAGCTATGAGCTTATGTGGTCACCTATCAAGTCATTTGGAATAGGATACTGTACCCACATTCTGGCAGAGGCTAGCCGTGCTGCACTGCATTCCCTCCGCTGAAAGTAAATCAATTGCGCCCATACCTGAGTACTCTTAAATTTAAAAATTTGTTAAGTAACGTTGATTTCTTGTTGACCTGCACGTATGTGTATCAACAGTCCCTCCGGTAAGCTAAATATGCAAAAGAAGACCTGCCAGGGATATTGGACCAGTATATGCCTTAATGCTAGGGCTGTGGGTGCCATCATCCTCTGGTGGAGGAAGGTGGTGACTGGTAGTGGGAGTTTTCAGCAATACCTGCATTGTGGCCTGGCTAATCGACTGATGTGTCATCTATTTATATACCTGCTGTTGCAAAGCTGGATTGGTTCCAGTGGTCTTTGGCATGCTTGAAACAGCTGCCATAGAAAGGGCCTTGGGTTCTAAGCTATCTGTTTAATGGACCCCTGGGCCCTAAGCTTATTCCTTTAAGTGGATCTGTTGATATTCTTATGTCACCTGTTTGCCGAAGTCTTGCTATGTGTGCATGCCGAGCATTACTGAGTCGGCCTGGTCGCCGCAGTAGCTCGAAGCTTGGGCATTAGTGCTATCCCGGGGTGCTGCTGCTGCTGATGATGACGACGTTGACAGCAGATTTAGGTTCGTTGGTCGCTTTTGCAAATACTCTTCGAGCCAGCTGATATGAGCCGTGCTCTTATTGTATGATGGACCCCGGAAATATGCTGAATCAGTGACAGGGCGTCGCAGCATCGGTTCATTAGTTCTTGGTTTTGCACTGTTCGGCAGCTACTGTTCGGTATTGTTCGGCACCACTTCGTGGAGCTACAATCCTCTAATCAGGCAATCAGCCTGAGGAGAGGATTGGGTGAGCTCGGTTTATAGGACCCTGTCGGCCGAACATGGCAGCTGGTGTCAAACGGGCCCCGTGAGACCGAGAGTCACGTCCCGGTCGATTCTGAGACAATCCATAGTCAACAAATAGCCTGCATCGTTTGTTAGGTACTTTTAGATGTATGCACTTAAGAGCATTTTGCCAGCCACATGCCATCATTGTGGGAGCAATTCCTGGTATCTACTTCTATGTGGGTTCAATAATACCAATGTGTTTCTATAACACCCTAAGATAGTTTCTGTAGTACCCCAAGAGAACGAAATCTCTTTCCAGACAGGTAACATGTACTAGGAAGAACCATGTCAACTGATCAGTGATATTAGCTTGTGCAATTACAGCATACATGAGTGCCCAGAGGACAAAGCTAATGGTGTAGTGAATGAAAGGACAAAGCTGATGGCCTGGTGAATAGGTAGGTGTTCAGTGTAATTGTGATTGTCAAGTCAGCTGATGTCGTGATGTGAGTCATTGGCTGTGATTTCTGTGCTTTAACTGCCTAGGGGCTTGAGGCATGGTCTTCAAAGGACTAGAGATTTGTGACAGGCATAACTAAATGACCGCAGAGGAACAAGAAGTGTGAAGGGGAGACATGGGTGCAAGTGTTTTAG
Source organism: Cristatella mucedo (assembly GCA_009760855.2). NCBI lineage: Eukaryota > Metazoa > Bryozoa > Phylactolaemata > Cristatellidae > Cristatella > Cristatella mucedo. Next base: position 515,172 of record WPIO01000098.1, on the reverse strand, counting down.
CTAGGTTTTTGCCGGAGCAAAAGAATGGCATTGAACTTGAAAGTGAGCCCCGGTAGCTCAAGTAAAGAATGAAAGGCAGTAGTACCACCTGGGCTAGTAAGGGCAGACTTCTGAACAAAGGTCAGGCTCATTAATGTGTGACAAGCTAGAGGTCAGCATTTCACAGAACAGTACACAGTAGGACGAGCTGTGGCCGTCCAAGTCACTGGTTTGCAAGTGCTTGTCTATCGGTAAACATGCATCAGTATGGCAACAAATGCTGACTGGCTTAGTGATTGGTGTCTGGATTTCACAGTACTTGCAAGTGTGACTTAAATTCATAAGCAGCCAAATCGCATGTAAGTCAATCTCAACTCTGTCTTCTTCATTCACAGCCAGTGCGTGCATTTATTTTTGAGGCGGATGACGTTTGCGCTGCTGTCACAACAAGCATCAACAAGTTTTAGTGGCAGCTGCCAAATGTAGACAGATGCTGCAGCTCGAGCTACCATTGTAGCCCCCCCCCCCCAGATGGTGCCCTGTGCATTCACAGCTGTTTCAATAGTAACTCGTCCTGTTCAACCATCCTGAGTGCAGGTCTGCTGTCTGTGCCACGTGCCAGACCTTTAAGCTCCGAGAGCAGCTCTGCAGAGCTGCGACTTTCCCTTTGCAGCAGTGTTGCAATGTACTCCTGTCATCAGACGCCAAAATAACCAAACTGGTAAATAATACTGAGACGACAGCTTGACCACTATTAGCCCGGTCCGGTTTTGTCAGCACACCTGTCCTCTGACCAAGGATGGAGTGCCTCTTAATCTCGTTGTTGAACTAGAGATCTCTTTAGCATCTTAGCGATTGCTCAATTCCAACAGTCGAATAAACATGCCACTAGATGGTAGCCTTCCGTGTCACTGATGGTAGCGAACGTCATGTCACGGATGGTGGCCTTTTTGAGGTCTTGCTGCTGCGACCGACAGGACTCCCAGCCAGAGGCGAAGCCAAGATTTGACCGTCGGGGTGGCACAGGGGGGTCTGGGGGGGGGGTAAAGGGCATCTGTAGGCAACCCCTCCAGCACCTGCAGCAAGCAAAATTGCCAAACGATGCCGAAGTGGCCTGTCAGACAGGCCATGGCTGCTGGCTGCCTGACCACATGTCGTCCTACTTGGCTCTCACCTACCAACCAGAGGCCAGAGGGTGGCAGCAGCCACCCGGTGGCCTCTGGCCTCTGCTCCCGGCTACTGCAGCAAAATTCGTCTCAGGGGTATTGATCGTCAGTTCCCTGATTTCATTTTCTTAAAGGGTCTTGTAAGTTGCCACGTTCTCCAAAAACTTTGATTTTGTAATGCTTTTACCCATTTTTAATTAGCAAAATCAATGAATTCCTGCATGTATTTTGTTTTACATTTAGTTGAAAAATGAATGACAATTTGCTTGTAGTCATACTGAAATTAACAAAACTTACCACTAAAGATTTAGAAGTGAGTTTTGAGTCGCACAGTGACCTCGTAAATTGCTTTCACGGATGAGATTTTGCTATTATTTAAATTACTTTAAGTAATAATAAGAAAGGTATTCATAAGTCTAGATCTACAAGTGCTTAAAACAATGGTTCTCAGCCTTCCTAATGCCGCGATTCTTTAATACATTTCCTCATGTTGTGGCAACCCCCAACCATAGTTGTTGTAATACATTTGTATAGCTCCCTAAGAGAGCTTGGTCGCTTTCTAGGCACATTAATATGGTATAAATGACACACGATCGAATGACTAGTGGAGGCATGCTCAATGTCAACGAGCCTAACATAGTTATGGGGGACATGCACAGGGTCAGTAGGCAAATACGGTTAATGGCAGCATGCACAGTGTCAGCACGCATAGGAGGAATCACAAGAACCCACGAAATGTTGTGATACATGGATGCATTTTAGCCTCTTTTTAAATGACATCAAGTCAGGGGATGTCGTGACGTCAGTCGTGAGTAAGTTTCTGGCTTTGGGAGTGTATGAGCTAAAGGGGCTGCATGTAAAGGATACCAGGAGGGCAATGTCCATCAAAATCGAACCCATCTTACTGCTTTTTTGACAGATTTGTCAGGTTTCTGTTTAATTGAGGACTCTTTGTGGATGCACGGTGTGGCTGGCGCTTGCTATTGCATGTGAGTGTGCATTATCGTTTGGTAATCTATTAAAGTGGGCTGCCATGATTGTTAGACTACCAGATGAGTAAGGTAAAAGCTGTCTGGCATTTCGGGCTAAGCGTTTTGTGACAGCCCTTCGTGCGACCTTTCCTTGGGCTGTGGTGGGCGACCGAGCAACCGAGCCTCGCGGCTCTAGCAAACTTCAAGCACTTGTTGTTGGCAAAAGCCAGCCACCGACCGACAGGTATAGGCAGACCAGAGGCAGTCTAGGCACAGCAGACTGCTGCCAGGGTTTAGGGATCTAGCCCCTTCTCTTCTCTTATCTCTAGTCCTTTTTTATGCCTCTGCAGCAGCAGTGTTTATTCCATGCATGCATGCATCTTTGTTTTGCCCTGTCGAGCCGGTGTTAGTTCCAAACCGCATGACTGGTGGTGGCAGTTTGTGGTAGATGGGTGCCCCCCCCCCAGATGCTGAGTCATCCACCCACCGAGTCGTTAGTCCACCTCTCAACCATCTGCTCAAGAGCCTTTGGCTACTTAAGCAGTCTGATCCCTCGTTGGGCTTTTGATCAATGCTCATGCACTTCTGAGTCGTATTTCCTCACAGTCCTGTGGGAAACTCTGGCTGGGAGAGCATGCCGAAGTAGGCAGATTATGATGGCCGTTGCTTTTTACCCTACCCACACTCCAGTTTTCTTGTTTAAAAGTTTAGGTGCCACCCCTTTAAGCCAAGCCAGCTGTCACCTTGCTTATTATCTGTTCTGAGTTATTGATGGCTTTAGTAGGGGGCAGTGTGAGATTTGAATATGCAGTGCCTGGTAGTGAACCCTGGCTTAGAGAATCTACAGTCGACTCTGCATAGAAGAATATCGGGTATAGGAATGCTGTGCTTATAAGAATAGCAGTTCCCTGTCCCAGGTTTACTCTAACTGTAGTCTCACTCTGCACATGGGAATACTCTGCCTATAAGAATAACCATTTGCCGGGCTGAGCATGTAAGTAGCGTCGACTGTATGCTTGCTTTTAGGACTGAGAAGGTGATCCCCCCCTGTTGGCCAGCCGTGAGTCATCTGCTGGCCATGCTGGCAGCCTCCAGGATATCCGGTTACTTATCAGACCGAGTGTGCTTCCTCATACCTGGCAGTGCAGTGTTATCTTTTCTGTTCCTCTGGCATTCCGGTTTCAACTCACTCTCCTTAGACCCCCCTATTGTTATGCAGTTTTGAAGACCAGCCAATCTTTTTGCTTGGCATCTTCAGTGCAATAATGTTGAGGCCGGCAAGCCTCCAGAAGTCAGGGATGGACGACCCCTCCGTGTGCTATGCAGCACTGTCCTTAATAATCGCTGTCACGAGACCAGTGCAGCTAGTCCGAATCTGAAAACTGTGATGGCAATTTGTTCTCTTCTCTTGCCAGTCATTTTTTTTCATTCTTGTCAGTCATTTTTTGCCAAGCGTGCTCCAGCCAGCCCTTAAGCGCTGCTGACGTCCGCGCCCTACCTGCCGCCTTTGCCGCCACTGGCACGTGTATTTGTCGTCGTCGTTGCCGCCTTCACGATGTCAGCACTCGCGCCACCGCGTCTTTCAGACGAGCCTGAATGACAGTCATTCGAGCCTGCTGGTGAGCTGGGCCGGAGGCTCCAGCGACGCCATCGTGGTGCTGGCCAAGAGCATGGCCGCCCCTTCGTCCGGTCCACCGTCGACGCTCTACGTCTCGTACGACTATGGCTTGACGTACACCAACGTGTCGTGGCAGCTGACCACCACGTCGCCGGGCTTCGTCATCAGCGACTTGATTCATGCTTCCGATCCCGAGGCCAGCGAGTGGGTAAGAGGTCAGCGCGCTTCCGGCGGCGGCCATCGCCGCCAATCGTGGCAATGGCAGCTTCGAGCGGTGGCGGCAGGAGCAGTCGGATGATGGCCACGTGCTTCAGCTTTGCATGCTGACTTAGCGAAGCCGCCATGAAGCCACAACCGGGCACCTCGCTGCCAGGAGGCGGCTCTCGCTCGGTTAGAACATGCAGCTATCTGCTGTCAAGTCGCGGCCATTGAAGCTTCTGCCCGCAGCGGCTGCTTCTAGCTGCTTTGAGCTGCTTCGAGCTGCTCTGCTGTGCTGGGTTTTATCGAACCCGGGTCTGTGTCCATGCTGTGACAGCATCACATGGCAGCACCATGTGTGTCTTCAGCGTCGACAGCGGAAAGGTATTTAATTCGGGGTGCCTGCTGTATGGTCTAGAGCTACAGAGATCGGCAAAAGGCACAAGTCTCGAAGCCGCCTCGTACTCAGCTTGTCCGAACAATGATCCCAGCACCGTACCCGAACAATGATCCCAGCACCGTACCCGATCAAGAGATGATTTTGAATAGTCTTGTGTTAAACCAGCTCGTGACCAAGAAGGTGTCTCCAGCACTTGGGCTTTGCATGAGTTAGCAATTTTGATTACAAGTCGTGCAAGCAGCCGTGGTAATTTGTGCACCGTGTGCAAAAAAACCAGGCTACCTGAGCTGGCTGTATACTTTCTGAAGAAGTTGTTTTCTGTAGCATTTGCTGCTTACGAAGGGATATTTTTTTTTAGTAGTGTCACTTTAGTGCCAAATAATATCCATTACCTGCCCCAAGTATATATCCTGTTCTTGAAAAGTGTATCTTGGTGGCTGTGTCTGGCAGCGCACAGCAACGATCAAGGCTAAGAAGCAAGCCGTTCACACACATTCGGCACTCACGTGCCAGATATGTCTCCAAGCGATGCAAGATGCCAGCTGTACAAAGGCGAAGCATTGCACCCTAGTGCATTTTCTGGTAATCAAGGAACTGGTTTTTGGTATCGACTTGCTTGGTTTGCCAATTGGAGACTTTCCTCCTAACTGCTCTGCTGATTTCATACACGATTGCAAGTCATATTTGCATACGACTGTGCACTCACATAACCTGAAGATTCAAAGCTTGATCCTTCCTGAAGATAGCCCGACTCACCAGATGCATTTTTCGGAGCCTCTCGAGTCTTTGATCGCCGAAGACAAAGAAGTCGTGAATCGTGGGCCATTTGGCCTCGAATAGAATTAAATTGGCTTCTCCATGCACTCAGGCTGCTTCAGGCCAGCGAACTACCTGTTCCTTTCCATTGCTTAAAGGCGGCTGGCTGCTTTAGATGGTTTTGCTTGGCCGCTACCAGACTTCAGAAGTCATGGCCACAATGTGCGTGCAACCATGTTGTCGTTTCTTTTGCAGACGATTTTTGAGCTAACCTCCTGTTGTCTGTCCAGCCATGTTTTGCTGCCATATTTTTGCTACTTTATTAACCCATCGCTTGTGCCACTTTGACCCATGACCCCCAGCTCACCTTGAGGCCACAGCCGCTGAGGACCGGTGCTCAGTATCCTTCGTGAGGCTGAAGAGTGTGCACTGAAGCAGTGAAACAGGAGGAAAGGAAGGAAGAGAACGGAGAAGAGAAGAGCTGCAGCCTCGGAGCTGCCTCCTCCAGTAGTAGAGCTGCAGTCTCAGCTGCTCAGCTTGCCAGCCCTGGTTGGGCAAGGGCTGATCTAGCTGGTCCTTGCCAGGAAAATGGGAGACCCTGCCTTTCCCTCCCTCCCCCCCCCCTCCCCCCCCCCCCCCCCCCCGTCGAAGCACTTGACCTTGGGGTATGCATTGCAATTGTGAGCCCTCTCATATTGGATCACTGGAATGCTCTGAGTCTGGTTAGCCCAGTTGGAGCTGTACTTTGACCCTGAGTGCTGCCACCACTGTCCGGCAGACCTCTCTCTGTGGCCCTCCAGTCAGCTTCTAGGTAGCTGCTCGGAGTGCTAACCTATTAGGGGGGTGGTGGTCGTGGTGCAGGTTAAGAGAACACCAGTGGTGCTGGAGTGAAGCCACCTGTTTCCCTTGAGACCCTGACTGAAAGTGGCCGAGCCAGTCCAACGTGTGGCCGAGCCTATGGTTGTTGGCCCGGGTTCTGCCTACCCTGAAAATTGTGCCGGTTTAACCTCTGATGACCAATCGAGTCAAAAGATCACTAGTGGAGCTAAAAAGCAGCTGAGGCTTCCATCAGCTGCCTCTGCTTGTACTGCTGCATCCACCGAATGCTGCCCGGCCCGGCCCGGCCCCGTCTTGCCCGGCCCGGCCCGGCCCTGCCCTGTCTTGCCCGGCCCTGCCTGTTTGTGCACTGGGTGCACACACAGGCCAAGCCAGGATTGGAGCTCTTGAGTGGCACCTCTGTCTCACCGAGGGTCTGGGAGCATCCCCTCAGCACCCGTGGGCAACCTGCAGGCTGGCCAAGAGCCAGGGGCCAGCCATTGCTAAAGCTCAGCTGCTGGGCACCGGACAGGGCCGGTGTTAGGCTTTGGCGCCCACCTATGTGTGCACACGCGGTGGCAGCTGCCACCATCTCTGGCTTGGCCTTTTTCTTTATCCTTTAGCTGAGAGTTATAGAAGCGCTGGATTAAAAGTGTGCCCTGTTTCATCGCATGTTCTGAGCAGATCGGCATACAAGAAGTAATCTCTGAATCCTGTTGCCTTGGTAGCAAGCCACAGTCTCTCGGGGCTCTTGGCACTCATTGGGCACTTGTTTAATTATGTGCTTGCCTTCGATTGCACACATAGCTTTTGCCTTGCCTATTGGAATCTTTCAGCTTTCGAAATTGAAGTCAGTTTTTGTACGTTAGCCTGCTGGGGGCTGTCAGTATTAGTATGTTACCCTTCTGGAGAACATCCTAAGGAAGCTGATTGCTGGCTTCATGCCAGTCGCAGATCTCAATTGATTGCAACATGTGCTTATAGGTCTGACTTTGTTTGCTTAAATCACTGTGGTCCCTTACTGCTTGACAATTTGTGACCCGGTTATACTCAAGTTAGTGCTCACCCTGCATACTGTAGTAAATGCTCAACGACGCCACCGGCCTTCCCTGGCTGAGTACTAATGCCAATAGACAAAGCTGCTATTAAGAAATTATTTAAAGTGCCAAAGGAAATGCTTTAGAAACCTCATAGCGGCTCGAACTGCACACCACGTTGGCAATTGGTTAGGTTGGTCTGCGTTGTCGTGTCCATCGACTAAGCTATATTTGAGCATGTGTCCCCCCCCCTTTGGTTTCCCACTGTGTCTAGAGCGAATAAAGTATAAAGTAAAGATCGATTCAACTGCAAGCCATTTATATAGCAGCCGAAAGACAGGATTTCTGTCACCTAGCATGCTACTTATGATCTGGAGTTAAGTAACCAAGCAGCGTTATTGCACAAATACTTCACAAAACCTCCAACACAAACTTGATACTGTAACGTTTCACGGTCGCTTTCGGGGTATTGCATATGGCATAGTGCAGCAGTAAAGATTGGCAAATCATTCACAATTATTGGCAACATTGAATATAAAAATGAGAGTATGTATTCTAAAAACTATGTAATGTATCTCAGTCTGTAACTCCACAAAGTCATAAAGACTCTGTGGGTGTTACACAAGAGAGTTTTGTATAGCACACTCACAGCCTAAGCAGCTTTTGGTACGCATTTGGTAGCCAACAGACTTCGTCTCACGCAACGAAGAGAAAGTTGGAAGCATAGCAGAGTCAGGAGAGCAGTTGAGGTAGTGAGTAGCATAGAAGTAGCAGTTCAGGACCGCTGAAAAAGATGTGCCATAGAAGGCAGCAGAAGAGCAGTTGTTGGATAAGAATTGTGGAAGCGAGCTCCACAGTCTAGGACCTGCAGAGCTAAAGCTTCTGTCGCCAACGGTCTTAAGCGGAGGAATGGAACAGCTAGTTTCTTGTCCACACATGACCTCAGGGCACGAACAGGCTGAACTGATGCAGCAGTTCAGCTAGGTATGAAGGAGCCAAGCCGCGGCGGGCCTTGTGGGTCAGCATAAGAACTTTGCTGTGTATCCTTTGCTCAACCGGCAACCATCCTAGCTCTTTCAGCAAAGGAGACACGTGCTCAAATCTCTGGGACTTGAAGACTAAGCTTTTCAGTGCTGACAGTGGACTAGTGTCTCACACACTCTGGTCCCCGAGGTAGCTGTCTCGAATCCTCGTGGGGCGCGGCATGACGTCGTGTAGCCCAAGCAACAGTAACTGTAACCCGGCTGCATACATTACTGCCGCGTCTTTTGTGGCACTATGGCCACCGGAAGGGCGCTGCTTCATCACCAGGCGGCATGGTCGGCGCTTGTGCTTCGGTCGTCTGCTGCCGCCAGCATCGCAACACTTTCAGCACCATCGCAGGATTCGTCTTCTTGCTGCCGAGGCTGTCTCTGGTCTCCTAAGCTAGCTTGAGAGGTTTGTGCCACATTTTGTAGTCATTTGCCCTCTTCCAGCCAGAAACTTGCTCATGCTTCAGCTGCAAAAGTTCAAGTAAGGCCTAGTTATGCCAAGAAAGAGATTGAGCTCTCTGAGGGTGCCATACAAATTTATTATTATTATTAATTGATATTATTAACTGTTTTTTCAGCCTAGTTTATAGACCTGCAGCGGAAGCCCGTCGGCCAAGTGTTCGGCTAGCCGGCCGAGGCAGCCGTCGCAGTCGGCTAGCATCTCAGCTCCGAGCTGCCGGCTTGGAGAGCTCTCAGCTCGGAGCTGAGCAGAGCGCTCTCCAAGTGCGTTCGGAGCATGCGCTTGTCAGTCGTGGCCTCTGTTTTTCGCATAGTACATCTTCACGGACCTGGTACATAGGAAAATGCTTGTCACCCGCGATCTGCGCAGCTACGGCACAGTCAACTGCGGCTTCACGCCAAACATCGTGGCCATACATCCCACCTCGTCGGACCTGGTGCTTGCTCAGGAGGGGGCCGGCACGCTGGGCTCGCTGTATCTGAGCACCGACTTTGGATCTCTGTGGACGCTGAAGGCCGGCAATGTCAAGGCCTTCACTTGGTACTGCCTCCGCTTGCGGCACTCTGCAGCTGCAGCAGCCGGTCTCTCTGCAGCTGCCTTCACTTGGTACTGCCTCTGCATCCGGCACTCTTCAGCTGCAGCTGCCGGTCTCTCTGCAGCTGCTGCTAGGCGCTCGGCAAGCGAGGAGAGTAGCGCAGCCTTTTTAATAATAACAGCAGTAATAATGATAAAAGAATTATGCCCTAAGAGAACTTAATCGGTGCTTTAGAGTTTGCAGCAGGATAATTTTATTTTTATTTTAATAATTTTAATTTTAGTTTTAAAAATGACTGATAAATTTGTATAGCACCGATGACTTAATCTCTATCTAGGCACATTACATGTGCTGTAACGGAAGCATGATTCTATGGTTAGTGGTTGCATGCTTAATGTCAACAAGCACAACATGGTTAGGGGTGACATGCATAGGGTCAGCATGCAAGTATGACTAGTGGCACTAGAGATGACCTGCACAGTGTCAGTAAACATAAGCACACAAAGGTCGACTCACAGGGACCCACTAAAAGTTATGGTAAATTGGTGCATTTTAGTTTCTTTTTTAAATTTGGTCAAGTTAGGAGATGTCGTGATGCAAGTTGGAAATGAGTTGTAGGCTTTGGGAGCGCATGAACTGAAGGAATTCTCTCCAAAGATTTGAGATTTGTGCGAGATATAGGTAAACAGTTAGATTCCGAAAAGCTGGCGGTACGATGCTTAGCCTGGTGGGGCAGTAGATCTGATAGGTAGGCTGGAGCCAAAGAATGAAAGGACCTAAAAAGTGAGTGACAAAAACTTGAAGTCGGCGCATTCTTTGACTGGGAGCCGGTGCAGGGCGTCGTGAAGTGGTGTGACGTGGCAACTGGGCAGCTCACGACAGACAAGCCTGGCTGCCGCATCCTTTTACCAACTGCCTGAGCGCCTGAGTGCACGGGCTGGTAGACCAGCAAGCAGTGCCTTACAGAAGTCGAGACAGGATGTCACAAATGCTCAGGCCGATTTCAAAGTGTCTGTCTAAACTGTCTGAACACCGTCTAAGCAGGCCCGAATTTTAGTAATGTTACGCTGCCGAAAGTAGGCAATTCCAGAGCCTGACCCACCCTGCAAGCAGCGGGCAAGGCTCCGAGGTAGCACATGACCACGTCCTCCTTGTCCTTCCCCCCCCCCGAAGTTGTCAGCTCGCTTCAATCTCCCAGGAATTTTCTTGGCCGGAAGGCTGCTGCTATTGAGTTGGTAATGGATGGGCTGGTGTCGACAGCGGCTGGCTCTGGCCAAGCAGCACGCCGTGGCCACATACATACAGGCTTCCTTGGCTGTCTCCAGCTAGCGACATGGCGCTAGCAGCCCCCCTCCCGGCGCCGCACCACTCGCCACAGAGTGCTTCCGCCTGTGGGCGCTGCTGGTCGTTGAGGGCCAGCGATGGCCGGCTGCCACCGGGCTCGACTCGCTGGACGGAGCCGGACGGTTACTCTCACTCCACTTCTCTGCATTCCCCAAGGGCCGAGAGCTGGGACAGCGACCCGCAGTCATTCTACGTCGAAGTGGACCGAGGCACCGGCCTGGCGTTTGTGCAGAAGTTCCGACGGGTGTCTGGAAACATGTACGCAGGCACGATAATGGTCGACAACGTTGTAGACTTCACCCTCAAGGGCAACTACATTTTCACCACCACTAGGGTTCGTCGCGGGCATCGCGCACGCTTTGCCTCCGCACGACTCTTTGCCCGCCTCTGACGCCGGCGGCCGCTAGCTGCGTGCGTCTGTGCGTGCGTGGCGCTTGCGCACGCCTGAGCGAGCTCTCCCCTGCTCGTCCGAGCGTGACCGTGCTTGATCTCATCACGTTTACCAGCGTTTGTTCGGCCGCTTGCCGACAGCGGCTGCCGTCCCGTTGACCTGCAGCGTGCGCTCAGCGCGCTGCAGGTGTTGGATGCGCGCATTTGCGCAGGGTCTCGAGCAGAGCTGGAGCCACGTGGTGCTCTCGCACGTCGCATCAGAGCCCAAGCCAGTCCTCTGGCCGGCGCCGAGCACGAGGTCTCGCTCGAGCCGCGCACCTCGCTCTGCAGCGCTCGCGAACGTCCTCAGTTGCAGGCGCCCATGCCAGCGCCTCTCGTCAGCCCGACGACGACGCAGCCGGCCGGCCTGGAGCTGTGGGTGGCGTACCAGAACAGCCCTCTGCAGAAAGCCAGGTTCCCCGCCAGCTGGACCCATCTGGTAAGCCGGTCGGTGGCAGTCGCCAGTGTGCCGCCGAGGTGCCTTGCCCACCTCTCTGTTCCTCCTCCTCTCACCCGGCACGAGAGCGCGAGCCGGCTGCTTGCCTTGCCTCCTTTGCTTCCTCCGAGCTCGGCGCTTCGCTCTTGGACGCCTGCATTCGGCTCTGCATTCGCTCCACGGTCGCGATTGGCTGTGATCGTGATGCGAGATCGATGATAGTGATCGTTGATCAATGATGATCGATGATCGTGGTGCGTGATCGATGATGGTGATCGTTGATCAATGATGATCGATGATCGTGGTACGTGATCGTTGATCAATGATGATCGATGATTGTGATCGTAATGCTCGGGTGCGCCGCCATCGGCCGCTGATTATCCAGGACTATTTCCTCGTCGACGCTTCTGAGGACGAGGTGCTAATCTGCGTCAATCACGGCCGCCTGTACACGAACTTGTACATTAGCAATAACAACGGCACCGATTTCTCGCTGTCCTTGGCTCGAGTGGTGTACATTAATCCAAACAGTCAGGATTCCGACTACTTGACCAGGTCGGTGCCGCGCGTACGCACCACTCCTCCTCCCCCCATAGATTGCCTGCTGCCCTCTCCCTCCCTTCTACCCTCCCCCACCCCGGGTCACCTGCAGCCCACTTTCGCTGCTCCAATGATGCGTCGTCGATGAGCGCCCTTTTGCATCGTTTGCCGCCTTCTCGTCGCCTGCTTTTTCGGCAGTCGTGCAACCGCAATAGCTTTTCTCTCGTCCGACCAACTCGCAGGCAGCTGTACAGAGGCGCCAGTGCGTTTGCCGACGTGTACCGTGTCGAAGGCCTGGATGGGATTTATATCGCATCGCAGTTCCTGACGAATGCCTCCTCTTACTACTCCAATGCCCTCAACCTGAATCAGACCACGCTCATCACGTTCGATAAAGGCGGCCGATGGCAGCGCATCAGAGCGCCCTACCGGGACAGCAAAGGCAGCTTCACAAACTGCTACTGGGTATGACAGGAGCTGCTGCTGTTGCTGCTGCTTGATGCTGCTTGATGCTGCAGCCGCTGCTGCAGCAGACCCACCGCATTGTAGCTATCAGTAATATGATGAATCCTCGAGGACGTGGCGGTACTAGTCAGCTTTGCTTCATAAGTTTTCTATGGGTGTCGTTAAGCTGTGTATGCCATCATTTCTCTCGGGTGAGATGCGGTCGCTTTGCTGGCAATACCTGTTTACTGGGAGGAAACAGATCCTGGAATTTGTGTCTTGCCGTTTTACTGAGACGTGTCTTCTGACATTCCACAACCGTTCGGCGGCTCGATCGTTACTTGGCACATACTCGGTAGTACACGGTACCCATTTACGGAAACCGAGCCAGGAGGGGCTGCTGAAAGTCAGCATAATCGTGGTGGGGCCGTGTAAGGGGTGCATCTATATCGTGTAGATTCATTCCGGAGTATTGATCTGCCAACCGATCAAATCAGTGGCTTTATTTGAGATCTCGGATCGGAATATGTTGCACCGAAACTCTTTTTGGCTTGGCACTTTGTCCTCGTGGCTTTGCGTTGCTGCTGACAAAATACGTAAAAGAGTTTGTTCCCCTACGAATACACATTGTCTTTTTGTATGTTGGTATCGATAAACAAGGCTCTCTCCTAAGCATTACTCCTGTTGCAATTGTATCTCATCCTAGACATTATGTAGGTGTTGAACTCACCTTTACCTTGCTCACGCGCCTTTTAAGACTGCTCCCACTAGTTGTCTGCCATCTACTTTAGTAGGCAGGCTTCAGTCCGTGTTTGGTGGCCAGTGACATGCAAGTCCTATCAAAAGTAGTGAGCCTAGCTTATATCTTGCCAAATAGTGACTGTCGAAGAGCGAAGTAAGTAGAAGGCGTAGGCAAGTGATGCCACCAGATGTATTGGGATAGGTATTGTAATTGGTAGCTTGGTTGCAGGAGGGCTTGTACGATGACCCTGTTGGAAGAAAGTAAAACTCGCTTGGCCATTGAGCTTGGCTGAGCTTCTCCCGCACGTGTAGATCTCTGACCAGGGTCGCTTTGATCTGCCACTCAGAATTGAAATTGCAGCGAGTTGTCTTAGCAAACTGTCTTGTGCCTGCTGACGTAACCACTTATAGCTTTAGTTTTCGGTTTGCACTTTAATAGGATATTCAGTGTAGAAGTACTGTAGCTGCTGCCGCTTGAGCCGGCCGACGTTTTGTTGGCAGCCAGTCGTTAGTGTTTCTTGGTTTTTTGCCTGTCAGAACTTGGGATGTTCGCTGCACCTGACGCAGCAGTTTCATTCCTACCTGCCACAACGGTACCCTACGATATACAGCTCTGAAAATGCCATCGGCGTCATCCTGGCTACAGGCATCTACGGATCGTCGGTCAGAGGTGTCACCACCTCACCATCCGTATTCCTGTCAACCGATGCCGGTTTCACGTGGAGAGAGGTAGGAGTAGTCTCCCTCTTTCAACCACTTTTTGACTGATTCCAATGAGCTATTGGCAGCCTTTGCAGCATGCCTCGATTAAAGGCATCGTACAGGTCCTTCTGCGTTAATCCCTGCAAGTGTCAAGAGTGTGCTGAGCGCCTGTGTGTGTGTGTGCGCACGCGCAGTTGGCTGCACCTCGTTTGCTAATGTGTGGTAACAAGCGCCTGAAAGTGTGCTGCCTTGAGTCTAATCTTTTATGCGGGTTTCACCTGCCTCTCTGCTGCTCGTCTGTTGCCATTTGTTGTCATCTGAGATTGCATATGCCAAACGCATGATATTTCTTGCTGGCTCTTCTTAGTAGCTGAATGTGGGCTTGCAGGTAGGAATAGCATTTAGCCGAGAAAACTAAATACCCTTAGTAGTGATCGGCTGATTCAACAGACTCATTTATATAGCAGAATAATAATACTATAAAGAAGAAAACCTCTCTTCCTTGGCACTTAGCAATGCTTGACAGCAAGCATGCCGATTGGTTTTCGGTATGTATCGATATAAACCATAGACTATCTGGGTAAGGACACCCATATTTCTTGGTCAGAGGAGTAGACTCATCCCGAACATTGGCTCATGTAGTGTTATATTTGGAATTACAGTGATGTCAATGTATGTGTGCATACATTTCCTTCTGCTTCTCCACAAAGCGGCAGTTATTAAGTGGGTGCTAATCTTTAGAATTGTATTATAACTCACCCAAAGCCTAACCTAAGCAGCTTTGCGTATACGGTAGCCGATAGAGTCTCCTGCAGCAACGAGAAATTGTCTTCCAGCAAACCAATATAACGACCATTGTCCATTTAGGACCTGATGACACCATCAGGCAGAATCGTGCACAGAAGCTGGGCAATGAATGAAGGTGCCAAGCCTTTGTAGGCCTTGTTAGTGAGATTCCTAGTTTCTTGCTCTACATCCTTGGATCAACTGGTAGCCATCGCAGCTCTTTCATGAAAGGAGACTCGTGGCTTGGATTGGTTGACTAGCCTTGCAGCCATGTTTGTCATAAGCTGTAGGCTTTGTTTTGGTAGACCGGCCGAAACTAAATTGCTGTAGTCCAGTCAGGTCAAGACCAGGAAACTAGTAAGATCTTAAGACAGCCCGTGGTACCGAATCCCCACTTCTTCGACAGCGACCAAACCTGATGACTAGCTGTGGAAGTGGTCTTCTGAATGAAAACGTTTTAGTGTCATGTCATTGAAGGTGACACATGAATTAGGAGTGCATGATGATCAGGCCTTGCTACAGCGGTACGTCGTTTAGAAGAGCCGAGCGTCCTTCCCTCAGCCGTGGCTAAGCCCTCCGTGGATCCTCCCCATTTCTTGGAGCTCGGTTTCATCACCATTTACCTTTAGAAAATTGGCCGACGTGCAGAATCGAGTGTCTGCGCTTCAGGCATTCAGCCTCGTGGGGGGCCAATGCTGAAGCAGCAATTTCCTGTATTGACTAGTGCTGCCTGATTGACCTTGCTGTCAGCCAGTCTCATTATGTCTGATCGCTGCACCACGGTTGCTCACTAGATCTCATGTTATGTTACGATACCAGGGCACTGACAAGCTGTTGTGCTCAAGAGCCAGGCATCCGGTGACAGCTCGACGTTATGTTGCTGACAAGAGGTTCAACTTGTGTAGCCGGGCTCTGCATCCCCTCGCCTCGTTATAGCGACATAATCGTGATATAACGTAATAACGACATCGACAATCAGCTGACTGCTGCTGACTGCCAATGGTGCTGCATTGCCAGTGCTATTGCCGATGCCTTATTGCGCAAAATTAATCTGTTTTCAGTCAGTCGGCTTCATTTGTGGCTGACACTCGCGAAGATATGTATGTATGTATGTATGTATGTATGTATGTATGTATGTATGTATGTATGTATGTATGTATGTATGTATGTATGTATGTATGTATGTATGTATGTATGTATGTATGCATGTATGTATATATATATAGGTATAGATATAGATATAGATTAGATAGAGATAGATATATATATAGATATATATATAATTCATTTATATAGCGAAGGAAGTCTGTAGCTGGCACTCTAATAATAATAATACATTTACTATAGTGCCCTTAGAGAACTCAATCTCTTTTTAGGCACTTCACATTTGCTGCAAAGAGAGCACGATCGAATGGCATGGTGGCAATAGCATTGAGCGGTAGCATGCTCAATGACAAGAAGCATGACATGGTTAGAGGTGACATGCACAGGGTCAGCATGGCTAGTGGCAGCATGTAGTGTCTGCACGAATAAGCACGCAAAGGACGAATCGCATGGACCCACTAGATGCCGTGACAAATTTAAGTGTTTTAGCTCCCTTTTTTTAAATGTCTCCAGTGCCTATTGCTAGGAGGGAAGAGCAGCGTTTTCTATTCCAGTTGGGTGCTGATTACCAGCTATGTCACTGCTTAGACCTTGACTTCGGCATGCTCACCTGCATGCTGAGTGCCATGCTCATCTGACTATTGGGTATTGTCTATTAGTAACACAGCCGTTTTGAAAAGCAGCCTATCTGCTCCCTCTGGCACTCGGTCGAATTGCTGGCTCTTTTACGCTGCCTTTACTTCCCTGGCGCCTATCTTTTGCAGGTTCTGAATGGAACCTATTCGTTTGCCATGGGCGACCACGGTGGAATCATTGTTGCAGTTAAGCACCTGGAAGCAACCAGCAGTGTCATGTGAGTATTGCACAGGAGCAGAAGTCGTTTGCATGCATGCATGGAGTGCCGTGCCGAGTTAGGGCGCACAGCAGGCAAGCAGCTGGCTATGCAGTCATCTTTTTCTTATTCGCTCCTTGTGTGAGTGCATATTATAATCCACAGGGCGTCGGCATATAATAGTAATAGTAGTATTACACTGGATAAAGCAGTCTCAGAGAACTCGATCTCTTCCTAGGAGCTTTACGTTTGCTGCAAAGCAAACACGGTGAGCTTTTATTCTTTAAATCACGATGATCGAGACTCGAGATTGGCAAGCCTGTGGCGCACGAACGAAACCATGATTCGACCAAAATATTGATATATAGCCATATATGATAAACTAATTTTTCTTCTGGAGCATTGTGGTACAGGTTATAATTAGCATGAAAGTTTAGATGTGGTATCCAGCGGTCGATTGCGAGACTTTGGGGAAGAAAAAAACAGCTGCCTCGTGTATTTGCTGATCCTCTTTCAATGTCGTAATTGACTTCTACATTGAACTGACCCATTTTTTTCTACATCAAAAGGAAAACTTTCCCTGTCTATTGTTGGTCGAGGTCGACTGGCCCTTTTTGTTAATGTTTGGCTTTTTTGAAAGCTTAACTGGATTGTCGCGATTAAACTAGGTCTGACCGGTTGCAACTGTCTATGTTTCAGTCTACGAAGGGAGGACTTAGTATCATGAACTTGGTGTGGCTGCAATTATAGCGTTTCAGGAGTAGGGCTAGTCTAAAGGGAATGGTCATTTGAAAAAATGCCAGAAACACAACGGATTTTTTGAATTGTCATTAGTGCCTGCATGCCCGTGTGCGAGTGACTGCGTTTGAACGTTTTTATGTTGAGTGTGTGCTTGAGTTTTGTGGTGAAATCAATAAGCAGCCATCTGAGCCAGTGGTGTGCTGTGCTAAGATGGCGATCAATAGGCTTTCACTGCCAAACAGACGTTCGAGTAGTATTTGGTGGCTACTGACAAGTTTGTTTAAGCTTACCCTTGATCGTATACAGCCGAATCACGATGCCCAATGGTGGTAACTAGCACTTGTGCACCGGCATATGGTAGCTTTGCTTAGAGCCGCCCTGACACACAGTGTTAGTCTTCTTGGCTCTTATCTTGAGATCTCTGTTATTACGTATAACTGGTTCAGCACAGCAGTAAAATGCTTCACAAAGCCTAGACGGTGTGGTTTGTAAAATAACTCTAGCAAGACGTCAGACTTGTAAGCAAGGATGCTTGCTCTTGGTGATCAATTGTGCTTCCTTTGCAGCAAATGCAAAGTGCCTAAAAGAGGATTGGGTTCTCAGAAGCGTCATATCATGTGTATTATTATTATTAATATCATCACCTATATTCGGTAAGACTGCTGCTTGGGGTGGGTCAAGAAATGTGAAAGTATGAGAGATGTAAGTGAGAGCTTGAACGCAGTACAACCCTCGAAGAGACTCCTGAGCTCTCTTATCCTGGAGGTAATTGGAACGGCTACTGCAGTGACAAATGTGGCGGCTATGGCCAGTTGCCCGATGTAACCTTAAGGTCTGATCGGGATAAGAGTGTGTGAATGAAAAGCAGTGAATGAATGATCAGTCACATTCATGACTATTCTTCCATCTGATCTGACAAAAACACGGCTTTGCAGATGAAAATTAACAGATCCTATGGCCCATGGCTCCTCGACCTGCCCGATAAATCAAGCACTATATATATATATATATATATATATATATATATATATATATATATATTTATTTATTTATTTATTTATTTATTTATTTATATATTATAGTTAGTAGTTCACCTCGGGCTGGATGCCTGAGCCTAGAAAATTTTGCTTGCTGTCTAGCATTGCAGCAGCCCTTAATGCCGAAGCCTCTAACGCCTGCCGGTGCTTACAGCATGCCGAGCACACATCGATGGTCAGTAATGAACTTCGCAATGATGTTTGCCCTTGCGTGCGACTCGAATCAGGTTTTTGCAGTTCTAGTACTACAGCTCACTCCTCGGTGCTAGCCGATTCTGTAGTCACAGTGCTGCTTGGCTACCGTGATAGTGTGGCTGCCGTGATGTGCAGCAGCTGCTGCTGCTGCACACAGGTTGTGGTGCAGCTGCAGCAGCTGGCACGATTGGCACCAGAAAGCCCTTACAGAAACTGCAGCATCCGGTAGCGGAGCCATTGGCCGCCGTCCCTGCAAGGCAGCGTCTCCAGAAGGGCGAGCTCTCTTTTTTTCTCTTGCAGCTATTCGCTTAACGAAGGCTTGTCGTGGCAGTCGATGGCGTTCATGAACCCAGACAAGATGGTCGTGTACGGGCTGCTGACTGAGCCTGGCAGCCGATCGGGCGTGTTCTCTCTCTGGGGCTCGCTGCCCGGCCCTCACCAATGGGTCATAGCTCAGCTCAACCTCACCAAGCTGTTCGGTACGTGCGAGGCGCTGCTGCTGCTGTGCGAGCGAAACACATCTCGAGCTAGCTGGGATTGCCATTTAGGCGACCAGATCACGAGTTCAGAGCGCACGAGCTATCGGCTCCCCGTCGTTCTGGCCTGCCTGTGCTGGTCGAGGACTCTGGCGGAAGTCGTCTCGGCAGAGTGGCTCTGCTCTGCTGCTGCCTTCATTTTGATGCTGCTACTGCATGCAGCAGCAGTAGCAGAGGCAGCGCATCTCGCGAGAGATCGAACCGAACTGAGACGTGCGAGATTAAAGAGTCGTGAGCATTCTTGAGCTCTAGCGTGTGCTGTAAACAATATCGAGCCTATTGTGCTTGACCTCTTTCTTTGCTTGATTCTGTAAAGGGAAATGATTTTAAAATGGCAGATTCGTGCGCGATCGATTTTGCACATTTTCGTTCGATTCGCTTTTTTTAATGCATCAGTGTGTTGCCTTGTTGTACGATCGTCATTTTAATAGCTAAGCAATTTGCTCATAGTTTTCGCCATGCTGCTAGTAGTCTCAGCAGTAGCATTGACATGCTGCATGCATCCCCTAAACAGCATAATGTTGGCCGTTAATCCTTGTCTTGCTCGCGCTTACCGATCATTTACACTCACTCCTCTGACTGTTATGACTCTGGCCATTCTGCTGTTCCTCTTGCCGACCTCAAATCCTCAAGGGACCGGGTCGCCTGTCAGTTCTCTTGCTCAGAAAGACCATAGTTTGCCATCGGCTGACGTAGCAGCACGTGGCAGCCTTTCCTGACGTGAGGCAATTTGAAACCGAAGCTGAAGCATCGGTTCCTCGTGGTCTTGTACTCACGGTGTGAATTGCCCCTTTTTTTTCGCCAAAGCATGTTGAAATGGTGTGTGTGTGTGTGTGTGTGCGTGCGTTATTTATATTGTTATTGCGTATTTATATTTATATTATTATTGCGTGCGCGTTCATTGTTAGTCACGTGTTAGTCACGTGTTAGTCACTTGACGAGCTCCCTTTCCAACACGTGCAAATGTCAAGGAGAAAATGTCGTTCCCTGAGAGTTCCTTAAAAAGAATGCTTTGCTATTAGTGTGTTTTTGCTGTCTTGTTCAGAGTGCGCGAGTTCATTGGATTCTCGAATGCATATTTGCGTATCACGCACGTCCGCCGGCCATTTTCCTTCGCCCCGGAGTCTCCCGGCATTTGTCCGAAGCCCCTGCAGCGCTGGACCGGAGCAGCCTAGCGCAGGGCCCGGCAAGCGACAGCTCTCAGTGGACACGCTTTTCATCGACCCGCGCGAGCGTTCGGTTTTGCTTCTTTTTTCTTCCTTCTTCCTCTGCAGGTCGCTGGTGCGGCGATAGCGACTACAAGATGTGGAGTCCGGGCAGCATTTCAGTCTCTGGCGCTGCGTGCCTGCTCGGCCAGACCGTCTCGTACCAGCGCCGTCAGACCTTCTCCGTGTGCTACAATGGCGAGGAATACGAGCGGCTCGTCGTTGCCACTCCGTGCCCGTGCGACCGCGACGACTTCGAGTGGTCAGCGCTGCTTCGAAAGCTGCGCTCTCGCTCTTTGTAGCAGCGCGTGAGCTGCCTCTCTCTCCGGAGTGGCGCCCCCACCCGCCCGCTCGCCTTCAGCCTCGGTCCGTCTCCGCGCTCTGCGCCGCCACGTCTCGCCTCGATATTGCTCGCGGCAGAGCTCGTGTGGTCTGGTGTGAGCACTCGTGGGTCTCGGCGCCACCAGGCTCACAGGTCGCCACGCTGTCGTCTGCTGCTTCCTGTGGCCGGTCCAACAGGCAAAAGGGAAAAGCTTTTGAGAAATCGATGATTGCATGCAGGCACAAATGTTGCTCTCCTTGCGGCGACTCTGTGCAGCGTCATCGTCTTGTCGCCTCGAGCGGGGTGGGGAAGCAGCCTGTTTGCTGCCTCTGCTCCGTCTTGGCCTCTCGTCTGTGCCTCTGGCTAGCGCCAGCTGTTTCGTGGTAGCTTTTGCACGCGCGCTTCTGTTTGTTGCGTTGGGCAGCGACTTTGGCTATGAGCCGGCCGACAACACGACGGCTTCGACGTCTTCACCGCCTTGGGCGACGCCGTCGTCCTGGGCTGGCTCTGATTCGAGCTCGGCCGCCGCTTGCATTCGCGATGCGGACGTGCCGGACTCGATGATCAACCAGGTGCCGACGTACTGTCCGAGCGGCTCGACGTACCGCGTGAGCCAGGGCTATCGGCGCGTGCCCGACGACCACTGCCAGGGCGGCAGTGCCGCTTTATACGAGCCTCTGCTGCTGCCCTGCCCCATTGCAAGTAAGGAGAGCGGCCTGACCGAGAGCTCTGCCTGCCGCCTCATGCCGCCTCATGCTGCTCTGCCCCCCCCCCCAGGCTCGCCCTCGTCCTGCTGAAGCTGCAGCGCCCTCTGCCGTCACTCGCAAATCAAATGCCCAGCTTGCAGTGGTCTTCAGTTCCGACGATTCGCGTTAGCTGTTGCTGTTTCTTTGCCCCACGTCTCCCGACGACCTTTTCAGCCCTGCTGCACAGTGTTCCTTGTTCAAAGCAGCTGCCGGGGCGTGTCGTGGCCACTTCCTGCCTCAGGATGTTCTGAGCCATGCGGTCTGTCCCGACCCTCACCTACCCTGTTGCAGTCGTACATGCATCGGCATGCTAATGCTTGGCTGGGAGGGGCTTGGCTGGAGGGACGAGGGTCCGGGCACACGCCTTTGCTCTGTCTCAAGGCTCAGACTTCTTCAGCTCTCGCGATTGCTGCCAGCTCTCAGAGTCCTCCGCCCACTCCCGAGAGCTGAACAGGAGAGTCACCACGGCAGTCGCCGGAGCAAGGACCAATCGTGTCTCCAGTCGAGCTCGTGTGCGGCAGCATCGGACTTGCTCGGATTTAGTTCGACTTTCTTTTGCGGCTGCACAGACCCTGTTTCGTCGAGCTGAGCCCTGCTACTACGAGCTCGGTGCGCACACCCCGCATGAGCTCGGCGTTCGTGTGCATGTCGCCAGAGACCGGTCGGACTATCTAGTTTTCTAGTTTTGTTTTGTTTTTTGTAACTCTACTTTTGTAACACTTACTTTATAACTTTTTCTTTTGTTTTTTTTTGCAACTGGCTCTAGCTCTCCCCTCTCTCTCTCCCTCTCTCTCTCTCTCTCTCTCTCTCTCTCTCTCTCTCTCTCTCTCTCTCTCTCTCTCTCTCTCTCTCTCTCTCTCTCTCTCTTTGAGTTCGGTTTTCTGGTGGTATTGCAGGGGGCGGCAGCGGTAGGAATGGCTGCCGCGAGCAGCCCTTGTCCTTGTGAAGTGGCTCCTTGCATGGAAGCTTGTCTGTCAGGGATCTGAGAGCGCCAAGTAGCTGAGCCACGAAAGTAGTCGGCATCAGTCCGTATGGGTCGGCTCGCAGAATGCTGCCTTCGGACCACCTGTGCATTTAGACGACCCTGCTGTCTACCGGAAACAAACGAGAAGCAAATACTTGTGGGTAGGCTGACAGATGCTTTGCCAATTGGCCTCTAGCCATTCATTGCCAGCAGAGGATACGTAAAAGAACTCGCATTGGCAGACACTCTGTCCTCCATCTGGGCCAGAAGGGGCCTCACTCACCCATTTCGGCAGGCAGCTTTTTTCGGCAGCGCTTGCCGTGCCTCGACTTGAGACCCGATTGGCCTCTGTCCCAACTTGCCAGAACTCCTGTCCTCAGACGATTGCGCTCTGCAGTTCCACCCCGCCCATTCCCCTTGTACTGGAACTGCTGCTGGCCTCGGCCTGCCCTGCTCTGTGCTTGCCCATCAGTCATCAAACCGTTGGCTTAGCTTGGTGATCTGCAGCCATCTTGCTGTACACTGAGAAGCCGACAGGTCGCTTCCGGCCGGGGCAGAGGTGGGCTGGGGTCATTGGAAGGAAGAGGTTCTCGAAGCAAGTGCGAGTATCGGTTCTCATCGGCTGGTTGATTGTGCCGTGCCGAGTGCCGCACCGCCTCATGCGTTCCACTCGTGGCCTTGCAGCCCGACCCGAGTTCATCGTCTACTCGACCAGAACCTCGATCCACCGCTACCTGCTCGCCGAGGCGCGCGACGAGACGCTGCCCATAGGCGACCTGCAGGAGGTCATCTCTGTCGAGTTCGACTACTCGACCAACACCGTGTTCTGGGCTGATCGCTATGACGACAAGATAGAGGTGAGAGCGAGCGGCCCGACAGCTCGAAGCCGCTTTCTTGGGACGAGCGCTCCCCTGCTCCCTTACTCCCCCTGCGCCATTCGCTTTTGGCACCCTCATCCTCAGCTCGCCGGCGCCGTCCGGCACCATCTCGGGCCGGCCGCTGCCACTGAACATTGGCCGCGTGCGCGATTTGCAGAAGCTCGTGCTGGACGGACGCCACCAGCCCGAGCTGGTCGTGTCCGGCGGCCTGGGCAAGATCGAAAGCATGACGCTCGACTGGGAGAGCGACAACATCTACTGGGTCGAGGTCACGTCGCCTGCCATAGAGATGGCCGCCAAGGATGGCCGTTGGCGACGCGCCCTTATCACCAATGCGACGTACTGCGACGTTCCTGCCTCGCTTCTCTCCTCGGCGTTCCCGGGCAGAATCCCGTGCCTGGACAAGCCGCGCTCCCTGATCGTCCATCCACGGATGGGGTGAGGAGCCACTGCCGCTGCTGTCCCTTCTTTATTGTATCTTGTTATCTCTCTCCCCTCTCTCCCCCTCCTTTCTCTCTCTCTCTCTCACTTTCAGTTTCACTATTTATCTTTCTCTTTGTGGCACACTTTTTCAGTTTTTTCTGTGCTTGTCTCTATCTCTTTCGGTACCGTTCTGTCTGTCTCTCTGTCTGCCTGTTTATGCCTCGTTCTTTTTTTCCTTCTTGTGTCTTTAGCGCTCTCTCTCTCTATATATATATCGGTCTGCCACTATCGGCTGGAATCTTGGGAATCTTTTTTCGCGTTTTTTTGATGCAGTCAAGGTGTATTGTATACAAGCAAAGCGTTTCTTTAAAAGACATAGTTTACCTTAAACAATTATAAGAAATAGCATTTATACTCGAAAAAATATCGAATAGTCGAAAAATATCCTCTCACTGTGGAAGAACTTGCCGTGGCTGCTACTCTGTTCGGGTGCTGGGAACCTTTTTAACGATGACGTGTATGCGATAAAGCTGCACGAAGTGCGTGAGAATATTTTGTGACTGCCCAAAAACAAAACACATGTGCTGTCTATTTGACAGCCTTTAGTGTAATGTTGCCACACTATTACTTTTTATGACGCTCTCTCGTCTGGCTAGGCATAGAGGCCACGAGCCTTTGAGTCATGAATTTTCCTGAAATGGGCGTCTACAGTTGTAGGCCGAACGCCCTGCCTCAGCTGTCTGTCGGTATCCTTCTGTAGTCGTGCTGTAGGGTTCAGATCAGGTGGCTGGCTGGGCCACTGCCACAGCGCCAAGCACGCATTTTTCCGCTAATTGCTTTCCTTACCTGGCAATATCCTCTTAGGGTCGTCTTCCTACCACCAAAGCTTCAGAGAGCAGAGATTATTTGCTGATACAGTGGCCCATCCATTCACCTGATCCAAACCCATAGAACGTTTGTAGGACGATATCGACAGTTGTGGCTTAGGCTGGGCGTTCGGCCTACACTCGGGCTTATGCGTGCTGACACTGTGCATGCTGCCACTAACCACATTTGCATGCTGACCGTGTGCATGTCACCCGTAACCATGTTGTTCATGTTGTCTATCAAGCATGATATTGCTCACCAATTGCATTTCCCTTTGCAGCAAATGTAAAGCGCCTAGGAAGAGATTGAGTTCTCTGAGGGCGCTTTATCAAGTGCATTATTATTATTATTATTTTTATTATTATTATTATTATTACATCTTTAGCTGGCGTTATCGGTAATATTCAGACTCTGAAATTCAAATTAAATACGATTGCGATTTACGCAGCCGCAGCCAATGCTGAGAGAAACAGCTAGGTTTTCATCGTCGTTTAGAATGGCGTCGAATCGGGAGATGACATGGTGTCGGTCGGTAGTTAGCTCCAGACTTAAGCAGCATGTTATCTAGAGTCAGAGTCTCCAAGGAACTTTTTGAATTTCGTTAGAGGTGCTACCAAACGACCCGAGTTACAAGAGGGGCAGCAGTGGGTTGTGACCTGGGTGACGGACCGTGGTCACCTGACCCAGGGTCAGGTGACCAGGAGTATTGAAGATAAGTTGGCCAGAGTAAGAGAATGAATGGAGGGACCTAAAGTTGGCTGAGAGATTCTCAGAGTCAATGTGTTGCTTGATGGGGAGTCCGTGCAGATTGGTGAGATTTGTTGGAATAAGACATTCTTGGAGTTCACAATAGTCAAGCTTAGCTGCCGAGTCTTGCGCCGCCTGCGATCATTTGTAGCACCATAAGGGAGCAGGATAAAAGCAGGCCAAAGGGTACAGCTAGTTGCAAAAAAACTCATTTGCACCCCAAGAGAACCTAGTATTATTTATCTAAGTTGTTCCATGCATTTGTGACATCCAGTCCTGACTTCAGTAACTCACTGCTTGCTGGCCTACCGGCATGTGCAATCAGGCGATTACAGCCTGTGCAAAACTCTGCAGCTAGGCTTGTCTGTCGTGAGCGTAGCAGTTGCCACATTACACCACTTCTCGCCGACCTGCACTGGCTACCGGTCAAGCAACGCATTGACTTCAAGGTTTTGTCGCTCACTTTTAGGTCCCTCCATTCTTTGGCTCCAGCCTACCTATAAGATATACTGCCCCATCAGGCTAAGTATAGTACCACCAGCTTTTCGGAATCTATCTGTTTACCTATACATCGTACAAACCTCAAATCCTTTGTAGGCTGTGCCTTCAGTTTTTATGCCCCCAAAGCCTGGAACTCATTCCGGACTCTGGTCGCGACATCCCTGACTTGACCACATTTGTAAAGAAATTGAAAATGCACCTATTTATGACAGCATTTAGTGGATCCCTGATTCTTGTTGTATGTGCTTATTATGCTAATATGCGTGCTGACACTGTGCATATAATGTGATGTACCTCCGTTTGTAACTCCACAAAGTAATAAAGGCCACGTGGGTGTTACGCAGGAGAGTTTTGTAGAGCGCACTCACAGCCTAAGCGACTTTCGGTACGCATTCGGTACCCAACAGACTTCGTGCATGCTGCCACTCACACTTCACAGGGTCAGCATGCATGTGTGGTTACACGTGCATGCTGACCCTGTGAATGTCACCCCCTAACCATGGTATTCTTGCTGTTTATCAAGCCTGATACCACTAAGCATTTGATCGTATTTCAATTGCATCAAATGTTAAAGCGCCTAGAAAGAGATTGAGTTCTCTGAGGGCGCTCTATCAAGTTGTCATCATCATTATTTTCACATATGCCGCAGGGCTCCAACCCATGATCCTGGTCGTCAGATGCATTCACCTTGACCTCGGTCAATAAAGATGTGCACCTTAAACCTTGGTCAGTAGACCAGTCGAACAGATGCGACTTCTTCTGCTCTAGCTTTCTCAAGTGCACCAACCCCGGCCTAGTTTCCGGTTTCTAGTTTTCAGTTTCTAGTTTCCGGCCGGCCTTCTCTATCGAGTAGTCATCGGTCATCATTGGGCTAGGACAGGTCTACGTATGAGCACACTTGCGTGCTTCTTGTCGGGATTGTACCTGTGTTTAGTATTTGCTCGGCCGCCCACCTGCGCAGTTGCCGTGCCATGTCTGAATGGTATAGCAGCAGAAGCATTGTTCATCTGAATGCGCGATGGCTCGCTCTCATATCGTCTTGTATCCAACTTTGAGTGGCAAGCATGCAGAGGGTCGGTGGCGGGGCTGCTATCGCCTCTCTGGACTCCTTCGCTCGGCTCTCAAATACTACCAAGGACACCGTTGCTTTCACTCGAGCCTCGGCCGTCTGCCTCGGCCACAGTTGCTTGTAGTCAAACCTCTCCCCTTAAAGGCTTCCTCTCTCTCTCTCTCTCTCTCTCTCTCTCTCTCTCTCTCTCTCTCTCTCTCTCTCTCTGTCTCTCCGTCTCTGTCTCTCTCTGTGTCTCTCTCTGTCTCTCTCTCTCTCTCTCTCTCTCTCTGTCTCTCTCTCTCTCTCTGTCTCTGTCTGTCTCTCTCTCTCTCTCTCTCTCTCTCTCTCTCTCTCTCTCTCTCTCTCTCTCTCTCTCTCTCTCTCTCTCTCTCTCTCTCTCTCTCTCTCTCTCTCTCTCTCTCTCTCTCTCTCTCTCTCTCTACCAGAGGCATCTGGCACTGTGGTTCTGTTTGGCGGTGCTGCGATGGCGACTCGGAGCATGCATGCGACAGCAGCGACGCCGACATTTTAGTTACATGTTCTGGACCGACTGGTCGACCAATCTTGCTCGGATCGTGCGCAGCTACATGGACGGCACGAATGCCGTGTTCATCGTGACGAATCCAAGCTGGGTGCACTGGCCAAACGGTATCGCCATCGACTACGCGGCCAGCCAGCTGTACGTCGCCGACGGCTTCCTGCACTCGATATTCAAGTGCGACTTCAACGGCCAAGGTCTGACGCTTGTCGTCTCTGGCAGCCTGGTCGTGAACCATCCGTTCAGCCTCGGAGTGTTCAACGTGAGCTCTCGTCGGTGCAGCTGCCGCTGCTGCGTCAGCATCGCTCGGCGACTGGCCTTTGGGGCCGGGCCCCCTTGCTATACCACAACGATAACGTAGACGCCGATTTTGCGATGCTCAACTTCGTGGTAGGCAGCTCTTGCCACTCAGATCAAGCAAGATCACCCCCCCCCCCTGGGGCCACGTTAGCTGGTACAGGGCTCGTACTGAGCAGAACTCAGTAACCATTACTCAACCACCTCCCAACACTAAACATTTGATCACGCGTCCTTTGTAGCAAATGTAAAGTGCCTAGAGGGAGATTGAGTTCTCTGAGGGCGCTGTATCAAATTTATTGTTATTATTATTAGTAAGAGATTTTGACTTACTTGGATAGTGGTGCCATATTCAAGCTGGTCCATGCATTTTTGGCATACATGTTAAGAAGTTGGGTAATTCGATTCAACAGCCTCATTGTTGTAGTACACAGAACAGCCTCAATGGCTGATCACAACCACTTGTAGTGGGCAAAAAAGATTTGCCCACGACAGGACTCGAAGCCACGTGACCTGGATGTCGTGAAGATCAAGCAAGGTGGTGATAGCCTTTAAGGCTCATCTGCCGCTGCACAAAAAGAGGCTGTTAAATCGGCTATTTATTTATTTATTTATTTATTTATTTATTAGCACCTTGCCCCCCCCCCAGGCAAAGAACCGAGGGCTGAAAAAGCAGTTGCCACTCGACTATTGTAGCTCACTACTTACTACTCCGGCCTGCGCGTATGGTGCTTACAGTTGGTGCACAACTCGGAAGCAAGGCTTGTCTTACGAGAACGGCTCCATGGCCACAAATTTCACCACTTCTTACCGCAAAGCGCTGGCTCCCGATCGCTGCTCTGTCTCGATTGCTCCGCAGCGCTGCTTCGCTTCCCCTGAGAGGCCATGCGGAGACCACCTGCACCTCTCTTGGAGAGGCCCTGCAGAGCTGCTCCGCTCTGGTGACGTCTCTTTTTTTAGAGCCACTAGAGTCGTTGACTCTTCGACCCTAAAGGTGGGGCCGTGATATTTTTGAATACCTCCGCTCAAGGTCTGGTCACTGTTTATTTTAGGTTCCCTCGGTCTCTTGCACCAGCCTATCACCTATCAGAACTACTCCCCAACGTGGCATATAACGTGGCATCATATAACCTGCTCTTCCGACTTTCAAGTCTTTTGGCTGCGCCTCTAACCAACCTGAAATCCTTTGGAAACCATGCCTTTAATTCGAATGCTTCCAAAGCCAGGAACGCATTACCATATGTAGTCCACGACATTCGATGTTTACAAGGAAGCTAAAAATGCACCTGTTCCTAGTAGCATTTGCTGATTCGGTGTACATTGTCTTTTGTGCCATAATGCCTACTGGCGCTGTTTCTTACGGAACGACGACTACTCTCCTGCTGCTGACTATGGCTCATCCTTTCCCAGTGGTCCTGAGCTGCTACTTCCTTGCTGTTTACTTACAATTTAATTTAAGGTATGGGAAATTTAAGGTATGGGAAAATAAGGTGGCTCCACTTGACATTCGAGTGTGTCTGTGACAGGCTACACCTAAGGAAGTTGAATTATCAACTGCGGAAGTTGACAGAACGTCTGTATTTCTTCTTACATGTCCTCTATAATGTCCCCGGCAGTCTGTGGGAACGTTATAGCGCTCGTACGAAGCAGCCCACTTGTCGAGCGAGCAACAACTACCTAGTTAGTTAATTTGATGCTGCCTTTTGGAGCTGCTGGCCAGGCGTTGGCTGGGCGGTATCGGTGGATTGATGAGAGCACTCACCTAGTGAGTGCTCTGGGAAATGAATGCAATCGACATGACCAGCATTCGTGTCGTTTACGGCGGCGCACGGAAAGTCCTTGCGTGGGAAGGAAGGAGACCGGCGAACCCATTCTCCTTCCGCTGCCGACTATCGTATCGTGAAGGTGGGGGAGGGGGCGCAGCACTCGCACTCGTCCGTACATCGAGCTTACGCTGAACCACTGACTGAGCTGTCCTTCCGGTCGACTGTATTTCGGGCTCGGCGAGCAGATCTGCGCGAGCTTTGCTGGCATCCCCGGCATGCTCAGCCAGCAGCTCAAAGTGGCCTCCTCACTCTTGCGTCGCTCGGTCGGGGCCTGTCGCCATGCTCAGGAGGGGAAAACACGTGCGGCGGCCGACCGGATGGCAGCTGCCACAGACAGCGCTGCGGAGCCGATGTCCCTGCGCGCGAACGCCCAGCCTGCTGCCGCTGTCCGTCGAGCGTCTGGCCTCGCTCCCTCTCCTTCAAATCGCTTCTCTCTTGCTCGAGCTCGCCTCGCGCCACCCAAGAGCCGTTCCATGCTCGGGTGCAGCATCCGCATTGTTTCGCCTCCGCTCTGCCTCGGAGCTCCGTGTCGTGTCGCTTCCACTTCGAACTTCGCTCCGGAGCTCCCTCGGAGTTGACGGCTCAGCAGCCTTGCTTCGGCCGGTTTATGCCGAAAGCGCCGAGCGGTGGGCGGGCTCTGCGCAGGCACGCTGAGCACGAGCGCCTGCCTGCACGGCGTCGGTATTTGCTCCTGCAGGACAGGATATTCTGGACGGACTGGGGCGACTGGCAGCTGAAGGCGATCGACCGAGCCACGGGCCGCGGCATGCGCTCCCTCGTGCGCTTCCCCATGCTAGCCGGCAACCGGCCCATGGCGCTCAAGGTCATGAACTGGACGGCGCAGCTCGATGCGGGCCCGTGCGACGACCGCTCGCTGAACGGCGGCTGCATCCACCTGTGCGTGCCGGCACGCGGCAGCAACAGGTCCTGCATCTGCGCCGACGGCTACACTCGAACGGCCGTGAGCAGCTGGAGCGGTGCCACGCTGGGAGAGCAGTGCGGCTGCCTCGCCGGGCAGGCGCTGGGTCCGGACGGCTACTGCCGTGCGAGTGAGTCAGTGCAAGCGCCGAGGCACGAGACCAGGCGCCTGTTTTGAGCGCCTGATGCTGCTTCGTTTCCAGAGTGTGCGTGCGCGTGTGTGTGCTCAGGGGCACGTGAGTACATGCTTTCTGCACTTGCTTGGATGTTCAGTATGCAGCTGTTTGTTGCAACCTGCATCACGTAGAGACATAATCTCCTAGAGACTATATATATCTGTCATTCTTAGCTCATCAACGGCTGCTGGACTGCAAGGTCGGCAGTTTGAGTGCTTAGGTAGAACCCCCAGATTAAAGCTTGACCGTGCAATGGTTTTTGAGTGGAGACAGGATTCACTTTGAATTCTAGCGATGTGGTCCTGGTTGTGCCCATTTGCTTGCTTGCTTGCATAAGGATACTTATACATGCACCTGCATGTTTTCGGTGTACCCATTTTGCGTATGTCAGCTTCATTCATACATGTAATAATAATAATAATAGTAAAAATAATACATCTGTATAGCATCCTCAGAGAACTTAATCTCTTTCTAGACACTTCACATTTGCTGCAAAGGAAACACGGTCGAATGGTTAATGGTCGCATGCTCCAAGCATGACATAGTTAGAGGTGAAATGCACAGGCTCAACATGGGAATATGGTTAGTGTCACCATACACACTGTCAGCATACATAAGCAGACTCGAGACGATAGCATCGACCCACTAAATGCTGTAATAAATAGAGGCGTTTTCAGCTTCTTTTTTATTATGTCGAGTCAGGGGATGTCGTCATGCCAGTCAGTAGTAAGTTCCCGGCTTTGGGAGTATGATAACTAAAGGCACGGTCTCCAAAGGATTAGAGTTTCCCTTCGAGGCAAAACTAAACGATTAGATTCCGAAAAGTGGTATGGTATGATGCCTATCCTGGTAGGGGAGTAGATCTGCTAGGTAGGCTGGAGCCAAAGAATGCAGGGACCTAAAAATGAGCGACAATCAACCTTCAAGTCGAAGCTTGATTGGGAGCCAGTGCAGGTCAGCTAGAAGTGGTGTAATGTGGCACCTGCAAGCCTAGCTGCAGAATTGTCCACAGGCTGTAAGCGCCTGATTGCAAGGGCCGGTTGCCCGGCAAGTATTAAGTTACATTAGTCGAGACTTGGTGCCACAAATACATGGGCCAATTTAAGTGTGGTATCCCTGCTTAACCAAACCCAAATTTAAGCAATGATATGTAGCTGAAAGATAGCACACTTGACTGTGGAGCTGATGTGGTCGTCCAATGAAAGGTCACTTTAGAACAGGCTACCTATATTTCTTGCATATTGAGCAGATGTGCTTGCAGAGCTGATTTTGAGCGCTGGGTTTTCTTAATTCCGAATCACTCTTGGTTCGCCCATAACTAGTAGGTTGGTTTTATCATCATTCAATTTAAGAAAGTTTGCTGCCATCAATATGTGGATGTCATCAGTTCATGCAGCACGGGAGTTGAGAAAATTTGAGGTTCTGGTGTGCTGGGAGGAATCCAAACAAGGGCCCAGGGTGTGTGCATCCAGCCATGCACATGTTTCATTGTGCTGTGTGTGTGCATGTGTGCTCGCGCGCCGGCATGCCTTTGTGATTGCATGCAAGTGTGGCATTATTGTGTACGCTTCCACGTGAACGTTAGAGAGAAATGCATTGGCCTAGCTCGTGGGCCCGAAATTCTCAAAGCCTTACTTTTTGCATTTCTTCTTGATCACCTATGAGCACTGACCTCCTGAGAAATTGATTGGCCTGGCTCACACGCATACAATTAATTCAAACTCAACTCCTCCTCATCTTTTCGGGTCACAGATTACTTGTTGTGTGGCCAGCAACCGTTCGATCGAGGAGTTCTCTGTCATTTTGCATGAAACACTGCTGCCAGTTTCTCTGTAGCTGGCGCGACCAGCAGGATGCCATTTTGAGGTGGTCATTGCTTTGTTCTTCGTTAGCTGCTCATCGCGTGCAGCTGCAAATGCCGGCTATGCTCAGTTACCTGCGGCTTGCATAATGCAAGTGCCCGTTATGCAGTGCTGTTCAGCACGCATCTTGAACTCAATCTATACCATCTGGTTATCTACCATCAGAGCTCTGGTCGTACCGACTGATAGGCCAAAGAAGCAGCTACGCTTTGCCTCGGCTTTACATAGTCTTCCGTGCAGAAGAAAACGAACCAGTGGCTGTTGGCTAGCCTTTTTGCTGCGATATGTGCGATGCTTGCAGAGAAAAAAACTTTTGTCACCAACGGTCTTGAAACATAGTGATGAAACAGCTAATTTACTGTCCGTTGAGGACCCAAGGGTTCGAGGAGGAGGCTGAAACTGAAGCTGCAGCAGCAGCTCTCCTGGCCTGTCGAATAATCGTCGTCGTATGGCAGCGATCCGATCCTTTACTTCCGATTTCAGGGAACAACACGTGCTTTTACTACCAGTTCACCTGCTCGAACGGTCGATGCATACCCGGCTCGTATCGATGTGATCGTGACAACGACTGCGGTGATTTCAGCGACGAGCAGAACTGCTGTGAGTGATTCCGTGACTTCGCGACCACCTCGCTGCTGATGCTACTGCTACAGACCCCCTCGCAGATCCCGACGCGCTGTTGATGTGTGCCTGCATGTCCTGCCTCGTGAAATCGCTTGCATGCGTGAGACAAACTTGTCAGTGGGACTTGCAGACCGGCAGAGGCCTAGTCTGGGAAGCAGTAGAGTATTTTGCTAGTTTGAAATGCATGCGTTAGCGTGTCCGCGAGTGGCTCGAATTCGTGGGTGTTGCAAATGTGCTGGGCAAGTGGGAATGTCTCAAACTGCTGCTGCCTGGAAAGAAAAAGCTGAGACTGAGAGGTCACACCAAGACCAAGAGGTCAGACATGCCTTCTTTCCTCACCCTTTGGCTGCGCCGGGGCTAAATAATCTTCTGCTGCCGCTTCCTCGCTGCTGCCGCTGGCAAGTGGCTTTTGGACGACTTTCCAGAACACTGCACACTGTAGCCTGGTGCTCGGCCCCTGGTGCTTGGTGTTGCGCCGTTTCTGCAGTGTGCTGCCCTAGGTTTTGTCGAGTCTCCTTCCGGGCACGTTGAGTTTGCCGGAAACTGGAGCTGGATGCTTGTGCAGCTGCAATGAGAGTTAGTGACGGTTTAATGATTTGCATCGCTGGAACGTTACCGCTGCTACAGCCGGCGGCGACGCCCGACGGTGAGCAGCAATCTCATGTGCATTCTGCGCCCGTTGCTTCCGGCGAACTCGGTCTTGCCACCCCCCCTGTCTTTTGAGTGACTGCAAAGAGGTGGCAGCTCGAGGCAAGCGATGCGGACAGCGTCTCCAAAGCGAGCTGCCTGCAGAGTGCTTTGATGCCGGCCGCTTCGAGTCGGCTGCCAACGTTGAGATAGGCTACGCACCAAGTTTCCCAGTTATCTGCTGGCGGCCGCCCGAGCGAAGCCGACAAATGTTTCCGTCAGACAAACGTTTACAGCATTGACTTCTAGTTTCTCTGTCCAAACGCTTGATTGCTTACTTGGCTCACCGGCTGTGTTTCCGTCAGACAAACGTTTACAGCATTGACTTCTAGTTTCTCTGTCCAAACGCTTGATTGCTTACTTGGCTCACCGGCTGTGTTTCCGTCAGACAAACGTTTACAGCATTGACTTCTAGTTTCTCTGTCCAGACGCTTGATTGCTTACTTGGCTCACCGGCTGTGCTACCAGCCCTCCAGACATCGCTCTGTTCATTGCCTCGTCGTCCTCGTCAACACAGGCGCTAGCACACTTAGGTCCCTTGCTGTTCTCCATATTATACTCAAACCTCTGGAAAATGTGATTACGGCCCATGGATTGAATAGGATGTCACTTTCATGCTGACGATACTCAGCTGTATTTGGCATTCAAACCGTCGGAATCTGCTGCAGCAACTGAGAAACTGAATGCTTGCATTGCCGACGTTCGATCCTGGATGTCGGAATAATTTTTGAAAATAAATGACGATAAACCGAACTGCTGCTAGTACACCCTAAGTGTATGACGAGATTGAAATGCTGTGCTCTTCTAATAGGTGATGCTGTTGTGCGACCATCACCACGTGCTCGAAATTTAGGTGTCATTTTCGACAGCCGCCTCAATTTTAAAAGTTTCATTCAGAAGACTGCTTCTACAGCTAGCCATCATGTCCGATCGCTATTTAAGATTAGGAGCTGCCTTCCACAGTGTCTTGCAAAAATTTAGCTAGCTCCTTAGTTCTGTCTGTGCTTGATTATTGTGATTCCCTTTTAGCTGGACTACCAAAGAGAACAACTAGGCTGCTGCAGCTGGCAATTAATATGGCTGCAAGGCTAGTCTTCAATTCTCAGAGGTTTGAACCGGTGTCTCCTTTGCTAAAAGAGCTAGGATAGCTGCCGGTTGATCAACGGATACTGAGCAAAGTTGTTACGCTGATCCACAAGGTCAGCCACGGCTTTGCTCCTTCGTACCTAGCTGAACTGCTGCACCAGTTTCAGCCTTGTCGTGCCCTCAGGTCCTGTATGGATGATAAATTAGCTGTTCCCTTCTTCAGCTTAAAGAGCATTGGCGACAGACGCTTTATCTCTGCATGTCCTAGGCTGTGGAGCTCGCTTCCACAAGTTTGGCACAACTACTCTCCTACTACCGACTATGGCTCATCCTTTTCAGCGGTCCTCAGCTGCTACTTCCGTGCTACTCACTACCTCAACTGCTCTCCTGACTCTGCTGTGCCTTCCACTTTCACGTTGTTGCATGAGACGAAGTCTGTTGACTTCCGAATACGTGCCGAAAGCCGCTTTGGCTGTGAGTGGGCTATACAAAACTTTAGTGTGTATTACCCACACAGTCTTTATGGCCTTGTGGAGTAATGTAATGTAATGTATCTCCGTCAGTAACTCCACAAAGTCATAAAGACCATGTGGGTGTTACGCAGGAACAGAAGGAGGTACATCGCATTTAGGAGCAGAGTTCGTCGTCCACTGCTGTGCACCGCGGCGGTGCTCTTGTACAGCAGCAGCACCGGTGCCTCTGCTGCTGCTGCCACCACCATTCTCCTGATGAGCGCAATGCAGCTGCTGCAATGCTTCGGCTCACTACTACTACTACTGCTACTACTACTACTACTCACTACTACTACTACTACTACTGTGGCTTGCCTCTCCTTTGCTCGCAGACTACTCGACGTGCCGGATCGACCAGTTCAAGTGCCGCGGCTCCGGGCAGTGCATCAGCATCGGTCTACGCTGCAATCGCAACAACGACTGCGGTGACAACAGTGACGAGGAGAGCTGCTGTGAGTGTGCAGCTTCTGCTGCGCTCGATCGCTTGCTGAAATCGAGGTCGGCGAGTCCCTCCCTTCCCTTCCCTCCCCTGGCAAAGCACGATCGTGGCTGCTGCTAGGCCTGCGCTCGGGCCCAGCGCTCAGCCGAAGCTTTCACTGCAGCTTCTTTAGCTTCGAGAAAGCAGCCGAGCAAGCCGAGCTTGGCAGTCATTTTGTTCGTTTCTCAAGTATGATTTTACTCACCATTCAATTGCATATCACTTTGCAGCAAGTGTAAAGCGCCCAGAGAGAGAGAGAGAGAGAGAGAGATTAAGTTCTCTGAGGGCGCTTTATCAAGTGCAATATTATTATTGTTATTATTATTGCTTGGCATTTTGAAACCAAGGCAAAAGCAGGCGGCAACCCATAGCCTATTAGAAAACTGTATAGTAGAAGAGCTTTCAAAACTATCTAAGCTTAATTTCTTTTAATGTGCCATTCGTACAGCTGGTACTTGTACAAAGTGCTTGCTATCGGCGCAGTGCCGTTGGCTGCTGCTTATACAGATGCCCACTGTGGTAAGCAGTGCATAATCACGAGCTTCGTAAAACAGCTGTGACTTGATTGGGAAACAACTTCCATTCTCTTTTGACTTGAGCTAGTCTTTACTTTACCCCAAAGAACAGGAATGAAAGCGGTAAAGTTATCTGAGCTGGTGTTTGTGTTCACGTGTTCCATGTGTATGGTTGTGCGTGCGTGCATGTGTGTATGCGCATGCACGCTCGTGTGTGTGGAGATTAGCTGCCAGTAGTTGTTCAATCATCTGATCGAAGTCTGCCCTTCCCCTGGCAATTCCGGTGGCTTGTTTTGCAGTAAAGGTCACGTGGCCAGTCTGCCAGTGACAGGTGAATCACTGTTCCTACTTCCGGTGGGCAGCTAGTTTTGGCAAGCCGGTTGGCCGGCTTTGCTCGAATGACTGGCCAAAGAATTCTGCTTTGCAGAAGTGATGGCCTGCAGTTTTGTCTCGGTGACCACATGCCGTGCTGTTCAAGGGGTGTTGCTGGCTGACATGCCGTGCATCCGTTTGAGCTGTCTGCTATGGCGATGTCGATAAGTCTGCCCTAGCCAAAGGGGTACGGGAGAAGTTCTTTCCGCTTGTTTGGAAGTGTTGGCTTCAACATCCTTCACCAGTTGTTGCCTGAAGTGCTACTCACTTACCACCATGTGATAGAGCCAGCAGCCGACCTCTGGAAGCGCCTTCTTCCCCCCACCCCGAGTGTCGATGGCAACCTCTAGTTACTGATCTGTGCAAGTTTGAGTCTTTCTCGATTTCTTTTTATGTAATGGCTTTGCCCGTGTGACGCCATTCCATTTGAGTGTAGCTCTACCCAGAGCTTGATTTGACCGAGGGGGCTGGTGTAAGCAGATGTGTGACCAAGATGCATGACAGACACCCTTGATGTCAGCAGGCTGAATTTCAATATTAGAGACTTACACTGTGTGTCAAACAATCCGCGCTGTGTGGCTGCTGTGGCTGCTGTGGCTGTTAATTCATTCGGGTAATAAGAGGGTTTCCTACGATACCAGGCTTGCTAAATCTTTAAGCTGCCGAGCTGGATTGATCCAGTGCTTAAGGTGCTCACCCTGACCAAAGTCTGGCTGAGGTCGTGGGCTCGAGCCCCCAGGCATATGTGGAGCGCCTGAATAGAGATTGAGTTCTCTTGTGCAAATGAATTATGTATTGACAGCCTAAAAACAACACCGATGCTGGTGGTTTGTAAGCATTTGGTGTGACAGGCAAGCTTCTATGCTGTCTCTTCTGCTTTAGCGCATCCCGTAGAGTCTGAATTCAACTGAAAGCTAGTGCTTTACTTCAACTATTGCAAGTAACGCAAGTTGGATTTCAAATCTCAAAATACTCAGCATGAGGGTCGTTACACACGCGCGCGCACACACACACTCACACACACACACACACACTCACACACACACACACACACACACACACACACACACACACACACACACATATATGCTCCAGTGGCCTGGCAGTATACTTAATAAATCCTAAGTATACTGCCAGGCCACTGGAGCATATTGTTTTACTAATCGTACGTATGTATCTGGTGTGCTGCATCTGTGTATGAATCTGCCCCCTCCTGATCTCTCTGAAGGAACACGACTCTTTCAGCCTGTGAGCACTGGGCGGGCGGAGACCTTGCAAGGGCTCTCTCAGACTGCCTAGGCAGCCGAAAGCTCACGACCTGTGGAAGGGAAGACTATGACTCGGCAGTCCTGCCCAAATCCATGCATTGGCTGCATCTGTGGGTACATCAATCAATCACAAACTGCCGCCAGCTCTCGGGCGGGTTCCGAATGGACAATGGCTCGACAGTGCCAAAAGCAACCCATGCATGAAATATAAGGGCTGCCGGAGGAGTACAACGGGAGAAAGGAGAGGGAGGGCGAGAGCCCTCGACGCCGGCAGCCATCTAGTGTGTGTAGACTGGGCTTGGCCGGCGTAGCTTGAAATAAAGGTGTTGGTGTTGGAGCCAGCAGACTTGTTGCTCGGCCGCGCTACCCAGCCCGACGACAGGACGTGCGGAGGGCTATCACAATCTCACCCGATGAGATCCACCGATCTGCCCCCTCCCTATCTCACCCTTCTCGAATAGCTTTCGGAGGTCTGTAGGGGTAGCAGAAAAGAAATGCTGGCTTTTTAGCCGGAGACGCAAAAAAAGGCAAACGAACACCGTGGCTTTTTGACACAGGTGCACCTATCCACTAGCATAAACCAGAGGAGAACAAAATACACGCAGCCGAACCATTTCCCGGGCTCATGCCCGAAGAGGGGACATGCTGTGCATTGCCACAAAGACTGGCGACATCGCAGTTCAGAGTTCGTCCGGCGATCGTCTCTGACTTGTGTGTCCTCGTTTGCCAAGGTCTTGATCAATAGCAGCCGCCCGTCGCACACACCAACTGTGCAGCCACGTGTGCAGCCACGTGCTCGTCCCGGCCCCTCCCCCTCCATCTTCGGCCGGCATGCCTTTGCTTCCGGCATGCCTTTGTCACTGCCCGGTCGCCTGGTCAGCCACTGCTTCGATGTCTTGCT
Source organism: Cristatella mucedo (assembly GCA_009760855.2). Classification (NCBI taxonomy): domain Eukaryota; kingdom Metazoa; phylum Bryozoa; class Phylactolaemata; family Cristatellidae; genus Cristatella; species Cristatella mucedo. Next base: position 476,574 of record WPIO01000098.1, on the reverse strand, counting down.
CTGGTCTCCTTGCTCCCGGAGGCATAACGAGGAGGAGGAGGCCACCGCCTCTGCCGAGCGACCGCCGCCCATATTGGCTGCAGCTCTCTTTCACCGAACGGTGCATTAGAGCGCACCGGCCTTGGAGCTGAGCAAGCCAAGTGCCGCTTGCGGCCGCGGCATCGCAAGATGTGCTGCCCAGGTGCGTTTGCTCAGGCTCACGCTCGCCTTGCAGCTTACTGCGCGATGGCGCAGTTCGCCTGCACCAATCGCAGATGCATCAACCGTCTGTTCGTGTGCGACGGCGACAACGACTGCGGCGACTACTCGGACGAGCTCAACTGCTCGCGAAGCACGTGTAAGAAGCAGGGCGCTGCCGCCCCCTCCCTGCACGCTCTCGAGATGTCCCCTCTCGGTCTCGAGTCTCACCCGGCCGCTTGGCGCTCCGCTGCTGCTGCTTCTAGCGAGGCGGCGCGAGGCTTAGTGTGTGCCGCTCTCCGCATCTGCCATTCGCAGAGGTGCTCTCTCACGGTCGTCGGTCGGCATGCCTCGACGTATCGGCGTGATGCCGTTTTGCATCGCGTCGAACCGCAACTGGGTCGCGTTCCGTGCCACACATTGCAACGCATTGTGCGGCGTTCTCCTTACGAATCCCGATCGATCTTACGGCTGTGGCACCTTCGGCTTCCTGAATAGTAGCGAGAAGGAGAAAGAGGTGGTGGTGGTGCGATGGCAGCTCATCGAGCAGTTCTGCCCTCGCGGGTGGGCGATCCATGCCGATGGGCGATCATGGGTGATCCAGGCCCATGCATCCGCTAATGCGCGTGCTAGTGCCTGTGCTAAAGCGCGTGCTGGTGCGCCAGCCGCTGCTGCCTGCAGACCGGCTGGCCGGCGAGTCGCCGGTTTCTTTTACTTCCGCCTCACTCTCGTCCATCGTTCGCCGCGCAGATCCGACGTGGACGTCGGCGATCACGCCGCGTCCGTGCTTGGCGTCCCAGTTCAAGTGCGTGCAGCCCGGCATCGGCCCGAGTTGCATTCAGCCGTCGTGGCTGTGCGACGGCGACCGCGACTGCGCCGATGGCTCGGACGAAGTGAACTGCACGTCGACGTGCCGCTCCGACCAGTACCGCTGCTCGCTCGGCTCGCCTCGCTGCGTGGCCCAGTACGCCGTCTGCAACGGCTTCTACGACTGCGCCGACGGCTCTGACGAGCTGGCCTGCAATAGGACGTCACGTAAGTCGCAGGCAGGCAGGCAGGCCGACCGGCAGCAGCTCCTGCCTCTTGCCTCGACAAAATTGCCCCGTTAGAGTGGTTAGCATAGAGACGGCAGCTGCATGCTCCCAGTCTGATCGCATCTCAGGCCGACCGCCACGGGCTGGTCTGTATGTTGAAAGCGCTGCCGCTTCACGTGCGACGACTTGCCGCTAACGCTTCGAGCATATTCGGCGATTTTTTGAGTTAACTTGGGGCGACCCAGCTTGAGACCCGAGCTGTTGGTAGTTACTCTCGCCAGCGGCGCACTCCCAGTCGTGCCGTGTACCGCGTGCCCTGGCTGCCGACTGCAGCAGGCTTAATGCTGCTTGTGGCTCGGCGCCCAATGTGCAGCTGAAAAAATGTGCGCGTTTGAGCGTTGTGCAGCTCTGCATTCTGCTCTCACGTTCTGCCATCAGCGGTCTGTTATGGCCAAGTCTTTAGTGCCCTGTGTGGGCAACAGTAGTCGCTCGTCCCGGTAGCGCCGTACGCCTAGTGGTGGCCTTCGAAAACAAGAAGCGATGATTGGCTGATCGCTTCCCTCTAGATACGATCTTTCTGCTTGTATTCCCCGCGGCAGTAAATACCCTTCGGTCGTTCCTTCATTTTAATATTTACAAAGTGCGACCGACCCTCTTCGAATGGGGCTTGCGCATATCTGCCAGTGTCGTTTCTGTATGCAAATCTCAGATGCTCAGCCTCGAGTTGCCTTTGCCGGGGAAGCTGTGATGGCCACAGCGTGCGTGCAGTGGAGACAGGGCTAACTTCTTGCCCTGACCCGCAAGGCTAGGCACGGCTTGGCTCCTTCATACCTAGTTGAACTACTTCGCCCATTTCAGCCTCATCGTGCCCTCTGGTTCTCCGTGGACAATAAGTTAGCTGTTCTATTCCAATGTTTTTTAAAGGCCGTCGGCAACAGAAGCTTTAGCCCTGCAGGTCCTAGACTGTGGAACTTGCTTCCACAATTCTTACACAACGACGGCTACTCTCCTACCGCCGACTATGACTCATCTTTTTCAGCTGTCCTGATCTGCTACTTCCATGCTACTCTCTATCTCAACTTCTCTCCTGACTCAGCTATGCCTCTCACTTTCTCTCTATTGCACGAGATGTAAGTCTGTTGGCTACGGCATGCACACCGAAACCTGCGTATGCTTTGAGTGTGCTATAGAAAACGATCCAGCAAAATATTCAATTCGTCTTAGTGGCTCAGCGGACTCACACACACACACACACACACACACACACACACACACACACACACACACACACACACACACACACACACACACACACACACACACACACACACACACACACACACACACACACACACACACATCCTCGAACGCATGTGCGCGAGTGCCTGTGGTTCGGTCGAGTCACCCAGCTGCTGCCTGCCTTGCTTTCTGACTACCCTTCCTTGCCAGATCAGATCTTCTGTCTTGATCACCTGTTTGCTGCCTCTGCCACTCTCACCGTGCATGCTGCGCTGCAGCAGCGGGATTTGTGTGCTTCATCTGTATGTGGGGGCAGCTGGCATTTATGCTGCTCACTGTCCAGTATCGGATCTCAATGCTATGCTCGTGCACGCCTGAAATACGATGCCTGGTCTTTATTATTTTCTGTCGTACTGCCTGCTCGTCTGACTCTGGTGGTTGAGCTGTGCCTCTGACCAGCTTTAAGTCCTTGGTAGATCGTGGATGAGGTTCGGTTCGTATGCTTCAAAAGCCTGAAGCCGACCGGTGATTTGACATCCCTGACTTCCCAGCCAAAAATGTAAAAGGAAGCTAACAATCCATCTGTATCTTACAGTATTTGTCTCATTCGTGTGACTAGTGTTCAATATGCCGACGCCTACTGAAATTACCCATGCTATCACTTAAAGCGGAGAGAGCACATAGACCAAGATTTAGTTACTGAAATTACCCATGCTATCACTTAAAGCGGAGAGATCACATAGACCAAGATTTAGTTCTCTTAAAAGTGCTATACAAATAATACTTTATAATTGTTTATGTTGTGTTATATGCGAAGTTTGACAGTTTTGTGGGTCAGGGTGCATAACTATATAAGTTTCTGAGAGCATGTTCGAGCCTGTTGTTATGGGGGACTTGGTGGCCCCTTGTGGTTGTGTGCATGTGGTGTGTTTCCGGTGCTTTGAGGAAAACTCTCTGCGTTTTCTGATTGCAGCAAGGCCACGGACAACTATTTCTCCAGGCAGTTCCACATCAGCATCAACGAATAGATGCCCAATATGGATGTGGCTGGCAGGAGGGGCATATCAGTGCAATGATGGCTCGTGCGTTTTCGTCTCCCGCCGATGTGACGGCGTTCCACAGTGCCGGGACGGCTCCGACGAATGGAATTGCCCTAGTAAGAGTTGGCGATGGAGGGAGGGAGAGAGAGAGCGAGAGAGAGAAAGAGAGAGAGACTGAGAGTGAGACTGAGAGTGAGGCTGAGACTGAGAGTGAGGCTGAGACTGAGATTGAAACTGAGACTGAGACTGGGACTGAGAGTCAGTGACAGAGGGACCGAGTAACTTAGCAGTTTTGCTTGATTCTTTTTGCTCGCGTGGATGTTGCTGCTAATGCTTGAAGCTGCCCGTATAAAGTCCTCCTTGCTGTTTCGTTAGTGGCTGCATGGAGCAATTGCGAACGAGCTAGAATTTGTGTGTGGGTAGGGAGTCATTATGCTTTCGGTTGATCAACTTTTGCCTTGAAAGTCTGTGTGCCTGGCGCAATGGGTCAAACTTTCGTGGCAGGGTCTCTGGTCACCATCTGAAATTGAAAGGTGTTGGCATCCTCATTTGTAAGGTGTGGGCTGTTGCCGTGTACTCATATAGTACAATTACATGATCAATTGCAGTTGATACAATATGATTAATATGATTAATATGGTGCAGTGTTTCTTATGGCAGGCTTCTCGACACGCCCAAGTATCACTGGCACAATGCTAAACTGGTTTAGACCTGCATCGATGGGAGATGTCAGCCTCTGTTGGATATGTCAGAGTGCATGTGTAAAAGGATATCGGTCATCCAGGGCACTCTTAAAGTATATTCTACATCGGGGTTCGGTCGTAAGCCTTCTTTGTTTCTCTATCTATGCTCTCCATGTGGCCATGACCTTAGCTTAACACCACCGTGGCTTAGATTTCTGCAGCGATTACATCTCTGCTCTTTTATCTTTTCCTTCATCTTTTAAGCTCTGCAGAGTTCGTAGTTCGCCCTTTGAGTGGCGCCACCAAGGTGCAATCTGCAGCAATCTCTTCCCACCAAGGTGCAATCTGCAGCAATCTCTTCGTTACTAGATAGTATTAATTGGCAAACCTAGGGTTACTCATTAAAGAAAATGTCCAACCTTACAAACGGGATCAGTCAGCCTATCTGCTGTAGCCTCTGCAGGGAATCAGTGTCCCGTCCCAGAACGACCTTTGACTAGCTGACCACTACAGCTCCACATTTAAGCCAGTCTACTTGCAGCTGTATGCCAAAGTACGAATTTGGCCTTGGGTACGTTAAATAAGGATACCGAAGGCGAAACCTGGTCCTCCATTTGTGACATCCAGTCTTGACTTCCTTAGCTTGCATCTCGCAGGTCATCCTGTCCTGGTGAGCCGTGGTGGCACACTGGGTAAGGCAGATGCTTTTCACGATCTTGGTCCCGAGGTCACGTGGGTTCGAATTCAACAACTCGGCAGCCTCGGCTCGTCTGTCGTGGAGGAGGCAACTTTTGCATGATGCCACTTGTCACCCACCTGCACTGGCGATCAAGCTGCTCACCGACTTCTACGTTCTATCATTCACTTGAATGCTCCTTTGCTCTCTTCTTACTCAACCTCTCATAAGCACTCGTTGATCAGGCTCGGCATTGTACCATCTTCGCGCTGCCTCAGTGGACTCAAGTGCTGCAGCTTCGCCTCGAACCAACAATCTTAGACATTATCTGGACCATGTGTTCAGTATTTATCTGCTCAAAAGTGTGTAGCTGACTACTAGCCGATGTCAGGACATTCCCTGACATTAGACGGCATTAAATAAATCATGTCATACTCGCCGTTTCCGCCCTCGAATTTGGCCCACTCTAGTGTGCTTATGGGAGCTGAGATTGTGCTCTGCGCTATCTCTGAATAATTGCCTTTCCAGTACATCCGGAGTACACCTTACAAGACAGGTATAAGTGGCCGAACCTTTCATGTTGTCGCTGCAGCCGCCGCCCCGACCACTCCTCCGTGGTGGCTGCGCACGACGCCGTCGCCTTGCGACACGCGCTTCAACTTCCGCTGCTTCGACGGCACGTGCATCGTGCAGACGTACCTGTGCAACGGCTATCGCGACTGCTCGCAGGGCGAGGACGAGGACCTCTCGAGATGCACCGACGCTTCCGGCGCTTGTAAGCTGCTCGTCGTCGTCGTCGTGCGCACGCGCATCCGTCGCTGCAGCCGGTCTCTCCTGCTTCCCAGCCCTGCTTCCTTGCCCTGCCCGTGTGCGCTCATGCGCCGACCCAGTCGCAATTGTCTGCAGCCCTGGGCCATGACCCCGGGCGACGAATGGCACACGCTATCACTTCCTTTGCATTCCGGGCCCAGCCGGGTCGTGCTGTGTTGTGTCGTCATTCATGCAGATAATCGACCGTATTTGTGGTGCTGGCAAGCGTGTGGTGCTTTGCGCTTGACTCGTGGCCGGTACCATCGTTCAGGGCTGTCTGCTGTTTTGTCAGAGTGCAGTGTACGGTGCTGCCTGCCATAGTGGACGCAGGTTACTGCTGACAGCAAGCCGCCGCGTCCATCGGTGCCACCTTGCCCCGAGCGGTGCATCGATTGGAGATGGCTGGCGTTTGCGGCCGACCTTGAGCACGCCGCGCGCCACTGCTGCCACCGCATGCATTCTTTCTTTCTTCTGCGCCGGACACTTGCAGATTGCCCACCCAGCTACTTCCACTGTTTCGCCACTCGCTCGTGTGTCGCTCCGGCGCTACAGTGCAACGGCCGAGCAGACTGCGCCGACGGCAGCGATGAGGTGGGCTGCTACGATCGAGGTACGACCGATCAGCCTGATGGATGATCCGCCTCATCCGGCGGCTCGCCATTGTCGCCGCTGCCGCCGCCGTGTCCATGTGTAGCTCGCCTCCGCCTCCCTCTCGCTAACCGGCAGTCCGGTCGGCGCTGCATGTCAGGCTGCTGCAGCTGCTGCTGCTGCTGCTGCATCTTGGTCGTTGGCTTTCAGGTGGCCGCGGAACGACAGCCGCTCCTCCTAAATGTTTGGCCGGTGAGTTCTCCTGTGACGCCCAGCTGACTTGTCTTGATCCGTCGCTGGTGTGCAACGACCTCGTCGACTGCTTTGACGGCTCCGACGAAGAGTCCAACTACTGCAGCAGGATGCGAGGTGGGCGAGTGATTGTCACTCGTGCACAAGCTTTTGCTTGCTCGTTCCTGCAATTCGTGCTTGAGGCACATTGGCAGCACGCGACCATGCGCACGTTCGAGTGCGTGCGTGTCTGCATCGCATTTCGGCAGCAGCACCAGCAGTGAATATTCAGCTCGGTGCTACCACTCGAGCTACCTATGCAGCGTAATGATGCTCCCGAGTTCGCTCTCAAGTTTCCTGCTTCGTACACAGACGGTCTTGCCCTTGTTCTTGGCCGACGTCTGCTTTCTTTCCTTATTTTTGTCAATCACCCCAATTGATGGCACGAATATGCTCATCACAGAGCATCTACCGTGGCGGCAGGACGCGATAGCTAGCCTGAAGTGTGTGTGTGTGTGCACGCGCGTGTGTGTGTGCGCTCGCGCGCGTGTGTGTGCGTGTCTGGCTCTTGTAGCGTCCATCCGCAAGTGTCTGTTAGCAACTCGTTCGATCGACGGGTGTATAGCTCCATCCATCGGGATTTTAAAACCTCATCCGCCTAGTGTATTGGCCGAGCGCTCTTTCGTGTTCAGAGCAGTTCACACACTTTCGTGTTCATTCGCGCAGCCAGAGAACTATTTCTGTACTTCCCACTCTCTCTCTCTCTCTCTCTGTCTCTGTCTCTGTCTCTCTCTCTCTCTCTCTCTCTCTCTCTCTCTCTCTCTCTCTCTCTCTCTCTCTCTCTCTCTCTCTCTCTCTCGTGCCAGCAGCGCTAGTCACCAATCCGAGCGATCCTGAGGCTCAGGCTTTGGCCCGCAGCTGCTATTGGCTGGGCCCGGCAGGGCAATGTTCTCAACCTTGCTGCTGTTGCTGCTTTGTTTGGAGTGTGGCAGCCCAAACGCAGACTAGTGACCGATTTCTACTGCTTAGCACGATTGTGAGTTGATCGCCGTGTGCTCCATCGAACTGACTTTCCGGTCTGATCCTACCGCATTAGCGGTAGGCACAAGAGAAATGACCACTTGGCTCATCAGCAACTGGAAAGTGCTTGTCTCTGCTGTTCGTGCCTTTTCTTCGGAAGAGTGTTCATTCGTTATCTCAATTGGCCTCTCACTGGCGAGTCTGTATTTGATGCTCTGCTTTGCTCGGCCGACTACTTCTTGTCTAATTCCTTAGGTTACATGGTGTTCAATCTACGTGCAGTCGTCGTCGAAAGCACCTGGGCGAGTATCAGCTGGCAGGCGCCTTACTCAAATCTTCCGGGCATGGTGTACGAACCTCTGCTGGGCACACTGTAAGTCAGCCACACAGCTGAATCCTCTGCTGTATATACCTTCTTCTAGCTTACCCGTGTTATGTGTGCTGCTGCTGCCTTTAGACTGCTGCTGCAAGGTGTGGCTGCTGCTGCCATCTGATTGCTGCTGCTTCAGCTGCTGCTGCTTTTGCTGCTGCTGCTTTTGCTGCTGCGCTGATATATCACGGGTGCTACTGCTGCTGCCGTGACTTCATCAGTGATGGCATGTACATGTGCATGCCTGCACACACACTTGGTGAGAGCGTGCACGTGCTGAGACCCACTAACTTGCACTATAATGCCGCATTGAGTTATGCGTCTATTCAATGTATCTGTTGGGTAGGAGGCATGCCTTTGCTGCCGATTGTGCAAGGTTAAGGTCATACACTAGCTCAGCCGGCTCTCTCTACGGTCTGGTTCTGTCCACGGAGGCACTCACGGACAGGTCTGAACATGGCACTGCCAGCACTGCATCTGTAAGTGCCTCTGTCAAAGCTGGGCAGGGAGACCCTAATTGTTACCAGTGTGAAGGGACGACACACAGTTTCGATGCCACTGTCTGCATTCGGAGCATCGAAGTGTGGTTGAGTGGTGGCCAGTGGATGCATCCGCATGTGGGCAGAGCAGCCGTGGCTTACCAGGCCGAGATGGGCTGCTGCTGTTCAGAGGAAACACCACGCTTCGATGGACTGATGTGCTGTCTTCCTCAGCCGCATGGAAAACTTGTAAAGGGATCGGTTCGTGTTGCTTAGAAGTGCATTACCTGTATTATTAGTAGTAGTATTTATATCAGTATTGCTTAAGAGCAGCCTTCGATTGCTGCTTTTTGTCTCCATCCCCAGTAAATGGTGAGCCGTGATGGCACACTAGGTGCTTTTCACGACCCTGTTCCCGAGGTCGTGAGTTCTAATCCTGCAGTAGGCGATTCTTAATCGCCCACTGCAAGTGGGGCTTATAGCCATAAAGGCTCTTCCGTCGCTATACCAAAGAGGCTGCTAAATCAGCTAGCATATAAGTTCAAACCAATTATTTAGGTCAATTGCTTGGGGTGTGCTGGAGGTGGATACGAGACCCCGCCTTAGTTGCCCCTTGCGTCTGAAACCTGTCGCGAGTAATCGGTCCCTGCCACTGCTGCTGCCTTGAAACTATGTTTGTCCTGCTGCCAATGATGCTGTTGGGCCACGGAATACCAGCTCGTCAGCCGATAGGTGTGTGTGGGGCTGGCAGCGAAAAGCTTCCTGTGATGGTGACTTCGAAATCACAATGCCATTATGTCAGGCATGATGCCATGATCTTAGGCCAGGGATCGAGGCTGAGTAAAGATGCAAATGAGCCTAGTCGAGTCACCACCTCAGGTGCCCTTGCAACCGATGAGCCTCTGTGGCTGTCCCCTCCTTCTTGCCCTCCCTCCCCTCCCCTCCCCTCCCCTCCCTCCCCTCCCTCCCCTCCCTCCCTCCCCTCCCTCCCTCCCTCCCCCTCCCCCTCCCCACCCTCCCTCCCCTCCCTCCCACCCTCCCCCTCCCCTCCCCTCCCCTCCCTCCCTCTCCCCCTCCCCCCCTTCCCTCCCTCCCTCCTTCCCTCCCTCCCTCCCTCCCTCCCCCCCTCCCTCACTCCCTCCCTCCTCCCTCCCCTCCCTCCCTCCCCCCTCCCTCCCTCCCTCCCCCCTCCCTCCCTCCCTCCCTCCCTCCCCCTCCCTCCCCTCCTCTCCCTCCCTCCCCTTCCTCTCTCCCTCCTCCCTCCCTCCCCTTCCTCTCTCCTCCCTCCCTCCCTCCCTCCCTCCCTTCCTCCCTCCCTCCCCTCCTCCCTCCCCCTGATCATAGCCTCCTTTTTTCTCCCCTCCCTCATTTGCAATGGGCAAGAGAGGATTGCCGTGCCACAGGGCTCAGACCAGCCACCGAGGGAGGTCATTAAGTGCTCTCACCTTATTCCTGGGCCATGACCCTCCCTCCCCCCATCCCCAGAGGGTGGTCTAGGCACACCGCACTGCTTCTCGATGATTGTTTCTGTTTGTTGGCTCACCGGTGTCTCAGTCTCTGTCTGTCTCTCTCTCTCTCTCTCTCTCTCTCTCTCTCTCTCTCTCTCTCTCTCTCTCTCTCTCTCTCTCTCTTTCTGTGTGTGTGTGCGTGCCACCCTTTACGGCAAGGCTAGCTCCTATCGCCTTTGGTTGCTAGCATGACAAGTTGTCGCTGTCGCAGCCAGCGGCCTTGCGCTCAGGATTCTGCCGAATCTCCGCCCATTCAGGAACATCGGCGGTGCCAACAGCAGCCTACGCAGTCTCCCTCGGACCTCGGCTGTGTTTTACAATTTGACCGATCTGCGACCTGCTACCGGCTACGTGGTGTCAGTGAGGGTGGTGCTGAACAGCGTCGTGTACAATCAAGGCCGGCCGAGTGTGCAGCTCACGACCAGAGCTGCAGGTGAGCCACTGCTCGGCCGGCTGCCGAGCCTCCGGCGCCGTCTAATCGCTGCCCTGAGATTGCTGCAAACGGGCTAAGCACCTTGCACGACAGTAAAGGAAATGGTCTGCCAGCAGGCATGCAATTGGTCCTCCCCCAGAATCAATGTCAAAGCCAAGGTAAAGGCATTGGGCTAAGCAGCCACCTACGTTGAAGGGGTCAGCCCTCGATAGGAACTAAAGTAAGAGAAGCAGGAACGACTGTAACTAAGGAAACCATCGTCATACCGACACACCAACCTAATCCTGGGCAGGGAAGGAGGCAGGCGTTCATTGGGGGGGGGGAAGGCCCACAAGACATAAAAAAATAAGAGCTCACACTCTGAGCATTTACTTGATCAAATAACTCGGACCGGCAAAAGGCCATCCTTAAGACAGCTTTAGATCATGCTTGATCCTGGCATCATTGACTTCAGGCTGCATTGAGTAAAAGTGGTTTCACTGTAGCATAAGTCAGGCAAGTAACTCACCCAGTGATAGCCTTGTATGGCTGCTGTTTGGCCAAGCTGAGCCCTTCCGAAAGAAACCGCCTAAAACTGGCTCGGTCTCCGTGGGCTCCGACTGTAGGCATCCAAGGTCGATGTCCGCCGCATGGCTTTCGGCAGTTGGTGCCTCTGCACCGATGCCGGCACTTGGCCAAGTTCCTCTGATTTTGAAGACAGGATGGCCGACGACGATGGGGGCTGAGCTCTCCGCAGAGCTCAGCCCCGCATGCGCTGCAATTCTCTCTTGAGACTCGGGGTCACCGTGTAGTCTGCTGGCAACAAACCGGCGATCCCTCGGCTCTAAAGTTGTAAAAAAGAAAAAAAAATGTGCCGCTCCGCACACCCTGCTAGTGCACGCTCACTGCCACTGCGCACGCACGTCCCTTTGCTGCTTAGACCTGTGGAATCATCGTTCAACGAGGCGCCGTGAGAATGGTTTGCAAGCCTCATCTGCTGTGCGAGGCAGCTGAGCGCAAGCCGCTAGCAAAGCTGCTTGGCTTCACTGAACCGCCCCGACCAGCATGTACAGCGAGCCGGCTTTTTTGTGGTACATGCTGCAGCACCTGGAAAGGCGGCGAGCGTGCGCGTTCGTGAGACCTACGCAGGCTCAGCTTGGATGACCGTCCAGTACATGCTGCCCGACTTGACCTCGGGCCTTAACCTGCAGCCACAGGTAATCATAGCAATGGCAAACCCACAGTCTGCTTCGGCTGTGAACTTCGGTTGTGAACTGCTGCTTCTGCTGTTTCTGCTGCTTCTGCTTCTACTGCTGCTGCTGCTGCTTGTGAGCTGCCTCGATGCGGTGCGCCCCTAGCACCTCCTCACCATCCGGCTGTTGCTAATAGAGACATGAAAATAAGGTGCAGTTGGTCCTGTGTGCAGGATTTTGCGTGTGTAGACGCTGCTCACTTGTTTGCGTCATTGCGTAACTATTCCGACTTGTGCAATGAGTGTTTTTTCTAGCTGGCCTACCAGCATGTGCGATCAAGCGATTGCAGCTGGTGCAAAACTCTGCAGCTAGGCTTGTCTGTCGCGAGTGTCGCAGTTGCCACATTACTCCACTTCTCGCCGACCTGCACTGGCTACCAGTCAATCAACGGATTGACTTCAAGGTTTTGTCGCTCACTTTAGGTCCCTTCATTCTATAGCTCCAGCCTGTCTCTCAGATATACTATTCCATCTGGCCAAGCATCGTACCACCTGCTTTTCGGAATCCAACAGTCTAGAAATACCTAGTACAAACCTTAAATCCTTTGGAGACCGTGCATTTAGTTCGTATGCTCCCAAAGCCTGGAACTGCCTCCCGACTTGCGTCAGAACATCCCCTGACCTGACCACATTTAAAAGGAACTTAAAAACACACCTATTTAGGACAGCAATTAGTGGGTCCCTGTGATTCGTCCTTGATGTGCTTATGCGTGCTGACACTGTGCATGCTGCCACTAACCACATTTGCATGCTGACTCTATGCATGTCACCCCTAACCATGTTATTCATTTTGTTTGTTTTTCAAGCATGATTTTACTTACCATTCAATTGCATTTCACTTTGCAGCAAATGTAAAGCGCCTAGAAAGAGATTAAGTTCTCTCAGGGCGCTTTATCAAGTGCATTATTATAAGTATTATTATTAGTTGCTTTCTCGGTGTTGTGTACAGGTGTACTTCAGGCATATCGATGGTGCCACGAGTTCAATCAACAGCAGCAGTCACTCGTGGACGATGGGCTATTGTTCGGTGATAAACCAGCCTGTGGTGATGAACAGCAGGACCTGGCAGACGTGCCAGGTATCCGTGGCACCTTATGGTTTCTTTCTCCCCGGCACGTATCAATTCAAGGTAGGACTGCTGCTGCTGCTGCTGCTGCTGCTGCTGCTGCTGCTGCTGCTGCTGCTGCTGCTGCTGCTGCTGCTGCTGCTGCTGCTGCTGCTGCTGCTGCTGCTGCTGCTGCTGCTGCTGCTGCTGTCGAGCAACTGCCGCCTCCGGTCCTGTTGTAAAAGTCGCCCACTCCCCGCTTCCGCCATCTTAACAAGAGCACCGTTGGCGGCGTGGCCTGGCGTGAGGCCGACATTACGCTTTGGGGGTTGGTGGTGGGGGGGGGGGTGACAGAGAGCTGCAGCTGCAGTAGCGCGCCTGGCTCGAGTGTGAGTCGGACTGGGTGTGCTCGCAATGCTAGCAATGGGTCGACCAACTGGGCGTGCTAGCAATGAATGGGTCGATCTGTCCTGTCGAGAGCCTTGGGCGGCCTGCCGAAATGCGAGCTCGCGTGCGGCCACCGCCCTGCCACTACTGCGAGCGCCACGTTTAGTCGGCTGAAGGTGAGGCGTCTCAGCAGCAAGGACTTGGCTGCATGCGGTGCCATTTCTTCCTATTCGAAGCCAATCCTTCCGCATCTCTCGGCAGGCCGGCTGGTCGGTCGGCAGTGTCGCTGGGAAACTGGTGCCGTTTTCTGCTGCTGCAGCTCTTACTGTTGAATGACGCCGGAGCCGCCGGACCCGAGTCGGACGTCGCCTCGGCCGAGCTCGGCCGCTCTAGCAGCAGCCTACCGTCGATCACTGATCTTGCTTGCATCAGGATTGCCGATAGCAGCATCACCCTGGCCTGGAACGTGATTAGCGCTACGGCAAGCGGCTACACCGTCGAGTACCGAGACATCAACGATCGGATAGTGAGGACGAACGTGACGGGCACGTCTGCGACAAGTGAGTGCTCGTAGCAGCTGCTGTAGCTGCTGCTGCTTGCTGAGGTCGATGCCCTGCGATCGATGCTCCGGCTCCGGCTGAGCCATGCAAGCTTCTTGGTGGGTCTTGCTCAGAGATCGTTTTGGGAGGCCGGCTGGGGCCGCTGGGATGCTTGGATTTGTGGTATCAAAACCTTTTTGTAGCTAAAGGACTGCAGTGCGACACGTGATGGCAACACTGTGTGCACGTCAGCTTGTCAGCAGTGCCTGTCGACTAATCAGCTGGAAAAAATCCTCTTTTTTTTAGATTGCATGAAATGAACGTGGCAGTCTAACCTTGCATGCTTTTAGGCACGGCAGCAGTGTGCTTTTTAATGTATCAATTTCAAAAGTAGCCATGAAGGCACTCAGGGCCTAGGGAGGTTCATTTAGCAATGTTGAGTAAGTATGGCAATGTTCAGTTAGCAATGCTAAGTAATGTGAATGTTATTAGGAGCTCAGGCCGTGGTAACCATGCACTAGTTCATGCCCAGGTAACAAGCAAGACTAGTTCACTGGGTGATGGAGAGCTGGAAGTCACTAACGGATTTAGTGATCATGGGGTACTATATTAACATTCTGTTACTTGTATTACTAACGATTGTGTCGCTGTCTAAATTATGTTGTTGAATCAGCTGACCTTTACCTTTTTAAAGAGCTGACCTGTGGCAGCCCTCGGTCGTCTGGCAAAATGCTGGCATTCTTGTGACCGAACCGCCCCCGGCACGATCTGTCTGCCGGCCCCTGCCTGCATGCCCACCTCCCCTCCTCCCTTCCTCCCTCCAATCAGCGGCGCCGCCGTGCACCCCTAGCATCCCCTTACATCCGCAGGACTCTGCTTTGCTGGCTGGCAGCCTGGCGTGCTCCGTGCGTTGCAGTCACTGGCTTGTCGCCCGGATGCGAGTACGGCTTCGTCGTGGCCGCTTTCACAGAATCTGGCTATGGCGAGTCCAGCACGGTGGTGTACGCCTCAACTTCCGGTGAGTCTGCCGTGCTCGTCGCCTCGCGCTTCCCTGCAGGCAAGCAGCGCCTGCCGCTGGCGCCGCAGGGCGGGCAGCGGCCGGGCAGCGGAAGTGAGAAGTGAACGTGAAAGGCCACAGCGTGCATGCAGCGCTCTGCGCATGCGCCGAGTGGCCTCGCGAGCGGCCTGCTTCCGGTTCCTCCGTCGTGACCGAAGCGCTGCGACCCGGAGCTCGCTAGCTAGCTAGCGTTCAGTCGCCGTCGGCTGCCACGCGACCAGCTGCATGCGCTGAGGCAGCACCTGCAGCAGCCGAACCGAACCCCGTCCCGGCTTGTCAAGCAGCGTAGCAGTCAGCTGGTGGCTGCTGTGGCGTGCCGGCAGCGGCGATAGGGCCTGGTTCGACTTACCCTGCGCCCGGCTCTGCTGCTGCCACGGATCGCTGTGCCCGATGGCGACTTGCCTGGTCTGCCTGGCAGGTTGCCATGGTTGCCCGTGCTGGGGCGTGGTGGCAGCCACGCGCACCGGCACCTGCTCTGCGGTCACGCCTCCGCGGCAGTTACCCACGCTGCTTGCCATAGGCATGCCGCGCTAGTTTTGGTGGTCCGGCGTCGTGCCGCGATTTGCATCCGACCCTTAGAATCGAGAGAAGAGAGAGAGAGAGAGGGAAAGAGTGCACATTTGAGCTGAGCCACCTCCAAGTGGAGCAGCAGCGCACTCAGCTTGTGCACACTAGACGTTAGCACCGCGGGATGGTCAGTGCTGGCAGAGGCAGCGAGGGATTTGTGCTGGGATTCCCGGGATGTTTACAGGAGACCCTCTCGGCTTCTTCGTTGTAGGCGTACCGCTGCCAAAGGTGTACAAAGTCGTTGCCAACACGACACTGCAGTCGGCTTCGGTGACTGTTAGCTGGCAGTTTGAGTCGATCGGCTCATACCTAAAGACGGTAGGTCTGCTGTTTGCGTCTTCCATTTCTGCCGTCATGGCTGCCACCGTCTGCTACCCTCTTACAGATTCTGATGCTGTCGTGTCCGCTGTCACTAATTATGTTTTAGCTGCCCGGCCGAACGGGTGAAATTTGACTCCGGCTGTAAGGGATAGACTGATCTAATGTATTCACACTAATGCTCTGGGCTATGCTATGGACCGTGGTAGCCCAGGAGATAAGGGTTGCTTGCTATTCACTATCGAGGTCGTGGGTTCGAGCCCTGCAGTGGTCGATCCTTTATTGCACACTGCCAGTGGTGGTGACAGCCGTTAAGGTTCTGCTGCTGCTACGCAAATGAGGCTATTAAATCAGAGGCTAAAAATACAGTGCATGCCGGTACTCGATTCAGTCGTGTAAATTAAATACAGTAGCCTCCCACTTAAGTATGCACCCGTTTAATTGTAGGCATCCCAGTTAAGTTTGCATGTTTTTCCGTATAGCTCTGGGTTCAAGATTTATTAGTTAAACATGTCATGAATCGTCATATGGTGAGCTTTCGAAGTTTCGTGCATTTGGCTTTGAGGGAGACCGCCCTGATCTTGCTCTAAAATTATTCAAACGATCTCTTAAGATCGTTGAATGTATCATCAGCTTCAATTTGAACTTCAGAGCAGAGCAACCGATCCTCAATGTGCTTATAAAGGGATTTGAACCCCTGTAATACAACTCCACTTTCTAAACCGGCATTGAGATCTTGAGGATTAACGTCATTATCATTATCATCCATCGCACTTTCAGCAATCTTCATCGACTTGAAAGCTCGTCTTCCAATACCGTAGCAACAGTCTTCTTCGTTGTTCTCTTCATCATCGAAGTATTCCAGTTGTTTTGAAGCAATAGATAAATTCAGTGTTTGAAAACATTCGCAAGCTCGGTGCCCACATCTTCAACATTGCTATCAGCCTACAGTTCTGATTCTAAAGTCATTAGTTCGGCCCTGACGAAAGCATTTTTGATCGAGCTTGGCGAAACAGAATCCCAGGCTTCTGTCACGTAGCTTGCAGCATCGAGCACGTGCTCTGGGTTCCCTTAAAAGACCCCTGCACCACCTCATCGCAATCTTCGCCTCTGATCTTTCTTAGACTTTTCGTCTCCTCAAGTTCGTAAAAGTCAAGAACATTCTTGGGATACAAATATTTGTATCGCTTTCTCAGAGCTGTGATTATTTCCATGTCACAAAGCTGTTTCCAGCTTTGCAATTCGGGGAAAGAAAACAGTTTGAATATTGTTGCGTTCAAAGGCTTCAAAATGTCGTGGAGCGTTGTTCTTTGAACCACTTCCAGGTTCCTACATCCATCCAAGCTTTCGCTTGATTGAAATAAGGACTGGCCAATGTCGGTCCTTAATACAAGCTGGTTCTTTGGGTTTTCCTATCAAAGCGCAAGGAATTTTGTAAGTTCCTGTTTCGTTGGCGCAAACAATCAGAGCAACTCGATCCTTGGCCTTCTTTTTGCCTCTAGTGGTTGAAATATCCTCGTCTGGCATAAGAAGACTATATCTTGGATGCAATTGAAAAACAAACTGGTCTCGTCCATGTTGTAGACATTTTCAGGGTCATATTGCACGATAATCACATAAAGGTTTTCTAAAGCAGCTAACAATTCCGGATAGTGCTTGTTGATTTCTGCTCCCTCTCCGTGAAGGAGAATCTTCTGCAATCCATGCCGAACTCTGGATCGACTTAACCATTACCAAGATACCTTAAAATCTGATTCCGGAATTGAGAAGCTAGAAGCGATGCTTTTCGCTTTGGCTATGGCGAGGGATGGCGGAACAGGAAAGGCTGGCATGACGCATGCTGTCAATTCAGACAAAAAGCATGTCCTCAAGCTCCATTAATCTTCCAGCTGATGCTCAAAATGTCTTCTCCTCAGCCTCTGCAGTCATCGGGGCAGATCGTTCTTGTCTGACTTCAAATGGTTCTCCTAAATCTTTCGGATGGCGCCTTCACGAACGTCGTACTCCCGCGCTAGGGCCCTCTTACGGGGAGTAGACGCTTTGCTTAGATTCGAGGTGATTCTGCAGCTTTGAGACACATTGAGGCGCTTGCCGTTTAGTTTCTTTGACATCGTAGCAAAATCGGAGCTGAGCTGTAGCGAACGAGACATGTAAATCAAAGGACAAACAGAAAGTGGCGAGACAGGGAAACGCGAGACAAGTAAAAACAAACAACACACAGATGTTGAATGAATCCATCAGATCGTGCGTGAGCCTCACAATACACACCGTGCTGCCTGGTACAGGCAAGCACTCTGGAAAGTGCTTGGCATACCAAAACGTATACACCTACCGGCTAAGTACGCGCAAGCTTCATAGATACAAGTTGTGTACTCAAACGGGAGACTACTGTATTTAACCGATTCAACAGCCTCATTTGTTTAGCAGCAGAAGAGTTGGTATAATAATTGCAGTAATACGTTTTTATAGCGACCTCAGATTACTTAATCTTGTCCGAGACACTTTACGACCCCAGGAACAAGCCGGGTGACATTTAAAATAATAATAAAAGCACTGCAAGAGAACTCAATCACTTTCCACGGATTCTAGGCGTGCTGCAACTGAAGCATGTTTCCATTGTTCGGTTATTGTACGCACAGCAAGCATAAACACATAAAGTACCATCGGTGTGGACTGTGAGCAACAACTGTGGGGAACAAATGAAGTGAGGTTTTATCTTCACTTTAAATCTCGTCGAATCAGTGGATGTCTTGGTCGTTACGTCTCTGTAGTAAGTGCAATGCTTAGTAAACTGAAGGCGCACAGCCTCCTTACGGTGCGATGCTCATTTACACGCTTTGAGTCAGAAAAAGTGGGTGGTACGAGGTAAAGCCTGATTGGATAGCGGATCGATTAGTTCGGCCGGAGCGAGACGGTGGAGTAAGCGGAGTAAGTAAGCTGTAAGTAAGTGTAAGTAAGTAAGTGGAGTAAGCTGAAAGCGAGCGACTGAGCCTTTGAAGTCGATAGGCTCGTTTATGGGTAGCCCGGTCAGATGCCGCAACCTGATATGGCTTTGCTATTGCAACGTTTAAGGCAACCGAGCCTAGCAGCCGCCGAGCTTTGCACCAACTGTGAGCGACTTGCTGCTTGCTCGTGCGCCGGTGAGCGGCTTGCGGTGAGCGCGCGGCGCTCACAGCACGAGATTCACTCGCCGGGCGACCTTGACCCGTGCACTCTCCTTTCAAGCGTCCTGGTCGCATTTCGGCAGCGTGAGCGGCGAGAGCGTGTAGCCGAAAGCGACCGGACTCGCCTGACGCGGAAACGCTAAAGAGGCTCCGAGCGCGGAGCAGCCGCTTCAGGAGGCTGCGGCTGCTCCAAGCTCGGAATGACGTAGCAGGATTGAGGGAGAGAGAGAGAGAGAGAGAGAGAGAGAGAGAGAGAGAGAGAGAGAGGAGCCCTCAGCTTACCCCCGCCCCCGGTTGCCGCCCACCCTTCCCCGTCCCGAATTCGCTTGCCGATGTGGGCGCTGACGCTCGAAAGCCGTCGCAATGCGTCGGGCGCAGAGCCCCGGCGGCGTTGACCTGCCTGCCGGCCACTGCTTGTGAGGGTGAGCGCTGCTGCTCGCTGCCGCCTGCTCCTGTCGAACTTTGGCGACGGTGGCGCTCCGCTGCAGCGCGGCGATTCGACCGTGCTCCAGCATACTGCCGTTTTCTCTCGCCACGAAGTCCACTGCTGCTTCTGCTGCCGCAACAGACGTCGGCGTGCTGCTCAGCGTCGTCTGCACAGCAGCGCCCACCTGCTCGCGCGCCCCCTTGGCAGGGACTCACGTTCCGAGTCGTCCTGGATCCGGACGCGGCCGCACTGCGGCAAGACGGCGCGGCCTACAAGCAGCTGGACGTGCGCAGCCTGCCCTTTAGCACGGCGCCGATGACGGCCGTCGTGGCCGGACTCGACTACTGCGAGCTCTACTTCGTCGCCGTCTACATCGTACAGCCTTACGAGGGCCCGCGCACGGCTGAGTCTTCGTTCGCCACGCCCACAGGCATGTGCTGCAGATGCGGCCTGCATTGCACACCGCGTGCCGGCAGGGGGCGCTAGGCCCAGGCTATCGGCCGCTTGCTCATGCACTTTGCCGTCGGCTGGTCGGGTGTTGCTTGTTGCCTGAGGAGGGTTTCCGCGTTGCCCAAAGGCTCGACGGAGGCGGCAGCGGCTGACCTGCACCGTGTGCTCGTGCATGGAGATAGGCGTGCACGCATTTATACGCACTTCCGCGGTACATTCGCTTTCTTGCTGAAAGTGAGGACAGGCAATTAATTAGACAAGCAATTAATTAGACGTCCCTCGGACGATTTCCTGACCTTCGTTCCACACAGACGCAGAGCTATGTAGGCCCCAAAAATATGGAAGCAGCAACGGAAGTGTGCTCCTCAAACTATAGCCGCCCTCTTTCGCTTCCTATGTGGACTAGAAATCAGCAGTTCCGTTTGTGACAGCTTGAAGACAGTTGGCGACTGGACGCCCTTTTTTGCCCTGCAAGTCCTAGACTGTGGAGCTCTCTTTCACTAAATACAGTTCTTATGCAATGCCATCGGCTCTCCTGCCGCTGCCGAAAGTGGCACACGCGTTTTTTTTCAGCTGTCCCTAGCTACTATGGTATTCCACTTCCTTCTGTGACTGCCCTGCTGCAACTCAGCGATGCTGCTCGCATTCTTTTTGTTGCATGAGATAAAAGTGCTTTTACAGATACTTTTGTCCAAGTCCCTCCAGCAGTCAGTGAGAGCAGTGACCTGGCAACCTCGCGAGTTTGAATGTATTTTACATTTTTTAGATTATTCTGATATCGTTTTGATTATGTATCCCAGAAATCAAACCTTTTTTGGACTAGATGATTTGGCATTGATTTTGGTAATTTGACTGACCCACTCACTGTGTGCCAGTATGCTTGCTTTGGCTGAGTGATTTCCTCTAGTCGCTGATAATCAGTGTCCCCTCTTTCACAACAAGCAAAGGTCACGCTATCGATTCTTTCACGATTGTATGCTGTCATCTCCTCTTGTTACCAACTTCTGCACACATGGCCCCTTGCAGACCTCATTCTTTTAGCAGTATTTTCCCCGTTCTATATAAAAAATTCTCTGTGAATGGCAAAACCTTAAAACCCTTTACGTGCATGCTGTCTGGGACGAATTACTTCCTCGCTCGTGTTTAATCGCCATCAGACCTTCCATCGCTAACGAAATGCTGCATCTTGGTGCTGGCTAATGTTCTGCATGAGTTTGAGCCTCTGATTACACCCTGCATGTGCCTTCGTCCAGAGGCCCTGCGGTTTTACTGAATCCTTTAAGCTAGTTAGGACTGCTAAGGGCAAGTTTGGAAAAAGTATTGAAATACTTGCAGCTGACTGTCTTCGGACTACCATAGAACGACTGCTGTAGATGAACCAATTCATCTTAGTCAAGGCCAAATCTGGCTTCGATAAGAACATGGTGGAATCATGCATGCGCAACATGCTGCGTTGCTCCTCGGGTTAGCACATAGCACCTAGTGATCCTCGCGAGAGACCAGATCAGAGGGAGTCCATCCCCAGTGTAATATTCCCACTGGGCTGCACCCTCGCTGACCAGCACTGCCCCAATGTATGCCTTCAAGACTGACCTCATGCTGACCTCATCTCAAAGCTCATCTCCTTTCTTAGAAGACTTCGATACTTCCAGAACATGTACCTGTTGAACTAGGTACGATAATAATCAAAGTGATAATAATGCATCTGATATAGCACTCTCAGAGAACTTGATCTCTTTCTGTGCACTTTACATTTGCAGCAAAGGAAGCACGATCGCATTAGATACGATAACGATTACGATAACGATTAGTTGTAGCACGCTCAATAAACAACAAGATTAACTTGGTTAGGGTAACGTGCACGGGGTCAGCATGCAAGCTTGATTAGTGGCAGCATGCACGGTATCAGCGTGCAAGAGCGCATAAAGGACGAATCACAAGGACTCCACTTAATGCTCCGAAGTTGTCGACCTTCTCGAAGCTCCTACGGCCCAGTCTCGCTCGTTGCAGCCACCAGGGCGCCGCCCAAGTACGTGACAGTCAGCCCTGCGACTCTCAATGCCTGCATCGACGGCAAGAAAACGTACGTCGTCTCGTGGATGCCCGCCTGCCCATCGGATGCAGGCACGGTAAGAGTTGTGCTTGTGAGCACTACCTAAAAGTTTGTCAGTCTGGGTAGGGGAGGTAGGTAGGGGCAGGGGCTCGCCAGGGGGCGCTGCAGCAAGAAACCGTTCGAGGGGCCCTTCAGTTGACATTGCTCGAGCTGGCCAATCATAGGCAGGCCGGGAGTGGTCGGCAGCATGCCACCCTGGCTTAAGTGCCTAAACCCTCTTCCTCCTCTCCCTCATGCCCGATTGTCTGCACCTGTGTGGAGGAGCAGAGCTCGAGTTTACCGTGCTCGTTTTTATTTCAAATGGGCTGTGACTTGGCATCGTCAGCGGTGGCCGGTGGCGTAAGGTGAAACCGTAGGCGCATTTCCGGCCGTCGGCGCCTTTTCGACATGCGCACGCCGTCTGCTTGCAGACGTCCTACAGCGTATCGCTGAAGGGCTCGTCGGCAGACGTGAGGGCGCCGGCTGCTGCTGCGCAGGTCACGGGGCTGCAGGCTCTCGTGCCTCTGTTGCCCGGCGCCCAAACGTACAACGTCTCAGTCATCAGGACGGATGTGAACGCCGAGTCGCAGCCGGTCGTGATCACCACCGGTCAGTTGAAGGGGGGGCTCGCGTTCGCGCAGCACGTAGCCTCCCGCTCTCCACTCAGGCATGCCGCTTTTGCAGCAGCCGCCGCCGCTGACAGCTGACTCTGCGTGACTGTCGCTCGCGAGACACAATGCGATTCGTCGAAAGTCACTCTGCCTGCGCACCTTGCAGAGACCTGTCCTGTGCCGTTTGACTTGGATTGCGAGCTGACCCTACCGGACTTGGCAGCTGGGCTAGTTGTCGACGATCTGCCTTACAGTGCCACTATTCACTGGTCGTACGACGGCGTACCGTGCTGTGAAACTAAGCCGGCAAGTGGTGCACGTGATTGCGCGGAAAGGCGCCACGTGCCAGGAGCTGCTGCTGCTGCTGCTGCGACCAGCCCTGGAGCTGTGCTGCTCCTCTGTGTGTTTTCCTTTGTCACTTGGAGACTTGCACTCGATCCGGGTTTCTGCCATCGTAACATTTTCTTTTTCTTTCCGATCTAAAACTGACTCACTCGCTTAGTGACTGTAAGGGTCGGCTGTTTGGCCAACTCATTGGGTGGGTATTACCTCAAATCTGTTGTTTCAAGTGCAGTTACACCTTGTCGTTGCCATTTTTAGGACTAGCTGCCATAAGAATAATAGTACTAACGCACCTGATAAAGCACCCTCGGAGAGCTCAATCTCTTTCAAGGCACTTTACATTTGCTGCAAAGGGAAACACGAATGGTTAGTGATAGCAAGCTCAATAAACAACAACAATGGCATGCTTCAGGGTGGCGTCCAGTGTCAGCATGCAAGTTTGATTAGTGGCAGCTTGCACAGTATCAGCACACATGTGCACACGATGGTCGAATCACAGGGATCTGCTAAATGCCATGGTGTCTTGATAAGACCATGGTGCTAAGCTAACAGAGGGGAGAGTTAAATTTCATGCGAATATCTATCGATTCTCGATCTATTAAAGTTGATAGGAGGTGAAACAATTAGCAAGCAATCCCAGCAAACCTGACGTCGCTTGCATCGTAGCCTCAGTGGTTCTGGTAAGATGAAAGCTCTCTTATTTCGTCAAAAGTGGAGTGGCAATTAGATCGCCCAGTTACCTTGGCAGTTTTGTAATTGTTTATAATTGCCATCATCACCCCCTAAATTGAAAGTTTGCACATCCCGTCATTGTCCAGTAGCCTCTCTCTCTCTCTCTCTCTCTCTCTCTCTCTCTCTCTCTCTCTCTCTCTCTCTCTCTCTCTCTCTCTCTCTCTCTCTCTCTCGCTCTCTCTTGCTCTCTCTTGCTCTCTCTCGCTCTCCCTATCTCTCCCTCCCTCTCCCTCTCTCTCTCTCTCTCTCTCTCTCTCTCTCTCTCTCTCTCTCTCTCTCTCTCTCTCTCTCTCTCTCTAGCCCTCTCTATAGCTCTCTCTCTCTCTCCGTGTCTCTATTCTCTTCAGTTTTTCTTCCCTCAGTTGATCCCGATTGTTATTGCTTCTGTGTGTCTTTGTCTCGACTCTTGCCTCTGCTCTGCTTGCTCGCTTTTTGGCTTGCCTCTCATTTCCTTATTCCTCTTCTCCGTTTCCGTACCCCTTCCCCTCTCATTTCTTGCTTAGGGCTCCGCTGGCTCATGCATTCCTCTCATCGCTCGATGCTGCTGTCAAGGCTAATTGCTGCTAATTGCGCTGCTGCCTGTCCTCCTTAGCCTGTAGTGGTAAGCTCACGTGTGGATTGCTTGCAGACGTTTGACGTATTGATGTCTGAGGATTTTAACTTCACCACATACTATGCGGTCGCGGTGGGCATTTCGGGCACGCCGTTCGTGTCGAGTGGCAGCAGTGGCAGCTACTCGCAGTACTTTGGCGGCTCGCACACCGTGCCACTCACTATGGCTTTACTTCACTACGGCCGCAGCTTGTCCTTCAGAGTGCGATCGTCCAGGTCGCCGGCTGCCGCAGCTGGCTCGGGGGACGTGAGCGACATAGTCGTCTGCGACTTCCCGTCTGCTGCTACCGGAAGTGTGATAGGTGGTGAGTGCTTGCAATCGCCAGATTTGCTTAGTATCCGGCAAAAGAGAGTGGCAGATAGCGAGTGACGTCAGCGTCTGCCTCGAGGCAGCAGCGGGTGCTGCATGCTGCATTGCAAATGCTAGCGATGTTATGCTGATCTGCACTCCAGCAATTGGGGTCTTACTGTTGGGCAAAGATCAAGTAGCCAGACTTTTTCGGTGCCTTGTGTAGCCCGTTAAAGGTTTGACTGCGGCATTGAAGAGTTGTCACCCTTTCCAGTTAGTTCTGCAGTTGGCCTGCTGTTGCCGTCGCAGTCGCTCGTTCCTGCGCCAGCCTTTCGTATACCAAGCTAATTCGTTGTTGGATAGGGCCTTCCCTGTGAGGTCACAGCAATAGTGGCAATCCACTGGACGAGACCACCATCCTCCCCTCTGCAGGCTCCTGCCATGCGTTTTTTTACTGAGCCGTCAAGAGTTGCTTGCCAGTCGGTCGCTACTGCAAGCTGAACTCGTCTGCTAGCCTCCCGGTCTCTTGGCGAGTGCTCGTGCCGGAATTGCCACAATAGATAATCCTAGCCGTTGTCTGACCGGCTTTCTTTGACTGGCTTTTGGAGCCACTGATTCGCGTTTACGATGGTCGGTAGTGGTGTGAGTTGGCAAGCCTCGCTCAGAAGCTTGGCTGGTGCATTAGAGCAAGGGTTTTGTTTTGGCTAAGACTCTCAGAAGTGCTGTAACCGTGCTGTATAATCAGAAGTAACCTGAAGGGCCTGCCTTCCAACGATTGGGCATGGTTTCGTTGATGCGTGCATACTGTCACAGCTCGTGCTTATGAGACGTGTTGATGACCCCACCCTTCCTGGTGTACAGATGTAGTTGTTATTGAGGATATAGGCGATCGCATTGTGTCGGCTGAATCCTAACGTGGCACAGTGAAAGCTGACCCGACGTCCGGCAGCAGAGTCGGTATGTCGTGTTAGGCTGCATCTAGGCTGGCCAAATCGTTAGTCAGGTCACCTTCAGACTTTTCTTGAGTTCGAACCTGTAATGCCTATGCTCTCTAAACATGCTTGGAATCGTTGCTGGCATCCTTGTAGGCTGTGATAGGGACGTGCATCCTTGCTTCACAACAAGAGAGAGAGAGAGAGAGAGAGAGAGAGAGAGAGAGAGAGAGAGAGAGAGAGAGAGAGAGAGAGAGAGAGAGAGAGAGAGAGAGAGAGAGAGAGGGAGGGAGAGAGACTGCAAGGGAGAGGGAGAAAGCAGAGAGAGTGTGTGTCATGTAAGATTCCTTAGCTGTGAGGAAAGGGGTGAGTGAAACTGGGTGGCCACCTTCCCGTCACGTATAGGAGTGTCTGCTCACTCGCGATAACTTGCAGCTGTGGTGGCACCATCAGTTTGCAGCAGTGGGTTGGGTGTTGCAGACGAACGATAAGCAGAAACAAAGGATTGAATTGATTGATTAATTGGATTGGAAATGTACTGGCTAGTCATTTTGTGGGTAGCAGGCTGCATGATGACAGTTTGCTCAACTGATCTCAGACTATGCTGTGTTCGAACCGATCTGCAGGGTGCCACTGGCTTTCATCAATCCACTTACTGCCGCAGATGCCCGGCAGCTAGCTGCTGTGCCAGAGCTTGCCAGAGCTGTCTCCTCTTCACTTCTCTCTATCTGGTGCTTGTCCGAGCAGCTCGCTCGTGCATGGCAAAGTTGGGGGGTGGGGTGGGGAGCCCTCGACTCAAATGTCGGCGTCGTCCCGGCCTTATCTCCTTTTTACCGATAGTGCCGATAAAGCTCGAGCTGTCCTCTGTCAGTGTGTTTAAGGCTGCCCAAAGCCGGATGCACACTTTGCACGGTCGCGCTGTCACGCTGCTCCGTGGGCCCGCACGTCAGTCGACATGGGTGAGTCGCTTGACCTGTGCCTTGATGCAGCCCTTGGCTCGCTGTCCTGTGCACGTGCAGTGTCAGGGCCTCTGCTGCCCCCCCTTCATTCATGTTTGCATTCATTCATGTTTGCTCGATGTCTTGGCTATCACTTGTTCGGCCTGCTATAGCTGCTGCTGCCACTGCAACCTCAGGCAAGGTCGCTGCTGATGCTGAGCTAAAGATGTGTTTTTAGCTCAGCCTGGAGGAGCAGAGCCTTGAATGTGCTCAAGTGCATGTGTGTGCGTTTGTGTTTGCGTGTTTGTTTGTCGTGTGTGCTTGCATTTAAATGTGTGCATGCTCGGTCGTATGTTTGTGCCCGTGTATATGTACACGTTCGTGTGCTTGCAAGTGTGTGTGTGTGTGTGTGTGTGTGTGTGTGTGTGTGTGTGTGTGTGTGTGTGTGTGTGTGTGCGCGCGTGTGCGCGCGCAGCCTATCTCTCAGATCTACTCCCCCACCAGGCCAAGCATCATACCACCCGCTTTTCGGAATCCAGCAGTCTACCAATACCTCGTACAAACCTCAAATCTTTGGAGACCGTGCATTTAGTTCGTATGCTCCCAAAGCCTGGGACTCCCTCCCGACTTGCATCAGAACATCCCCTGACTTGACCACATTTAAAAAGAACGTTCATGATGTTTATCGAGAATGATATTACTCACCATACAATTGCGTTTTCCTTTGCAGCAAATATAAAGCGCCTAGAAAGAGATTGAGTTCTCTGAGGGCGCTTTATCAAGTGCATTATTATTATTATAACAACGAGAAAGTGGAAAGCATAGCAGAGTCAGGAGAGCAGTTGAGGTAGTGAGTAGCATGGAAGTAGCAGCTCAGGACCGCTGAAAAGGATGAGCCATTGTCGGCAGCAGGAGAGTAGTTGCCGTTGCATAAGAATTGTGGAAGCGAGTTCCACAGTCTAGGACCTGCTGAGCTAAGGCTTCTGTCGCCAACGGTCTTTAAGCTGACGAATGGGACAGCTAATTTATTGTCTACACAGGACCTTAGGGCGCGAACAGGCTGAAACTGGTGCAGCACTTCAGCTAGGTACGAAGGAGCCAAGCCGTGGCGAGCCTTGTGGGTCAGCTAAGAACTTTGCTCTGTATCTGTAGCTCAGCCGGCATCCATCCTATTTTTTTTGGTAAAGGAGACACGTGCCCAAACCTCTGCGACTTGAAGACTACCCTTGCAGCTATATTCTTAGTCAGCTGCCGTGGCCTGATAGCTTTCTCTGGTAGCCCAGCCAAAAGGGAATTACAATAATTAAGCCGAGACAGAACTAAGGAGCTAGTTAATTTTTTTACAAGCAACTGTCGGCGACAGCTCCTAATCTCGGATAGGAATCAGACGTGATGGCTAGCTGTAGAAGCAGTCTTCTGAATGAAGCTTTTAAAATTGAGGCAGCTGTCGAACACGACACCTAAATTTCGAGCACTTGATAATGGTCGCACAATAGCATCACCTATTAGAAGAGCAAAGCCTTTTAATCCAGCCACATGCTTAGGGTGTCGTATGAGCAGTAGTTCGGTTTTATCGTCATTTAGTTTCAAGAAGTTTTCCGACATCCAGGATCGAATGTCGGCAAGGCAAGCATTCAGTTTCTCAATTGCTGCAGCAGATTCCGTCGGTTTAAGTGACACACACAGCTAAGTATCGTAAGCATAAAAGTGAGACCCTATTCCAGGGCCTTAATCACTTTTCCCGGAGGTTATGTATAAATGGAGAACAGCAAGGGGCCGAGTAGGGACCCTTGAGGGACTCCACAGGTGACCCTTCTCGTATGTGAGACCTGACCCCTACACGACACGGATTGAACACGATCAGACAAGTACGATTTAAACCACGCCAGTGCTTCGTTTACCAGACCGATCGTTGTTCTCAATCGTTCAAGCAGAACTTCGGGATCAATGGTGTCGAAGGCAGCAGACAGATCTAGCAGAGCTAGGGCAGTGACATTCCCATCGTCGTTGCCACGTAGAATGTCATTGTTAATACGGAGGAGAGCAGTTTCAGTGGAGTGCTGCCTTCTTGAACCCTGATTCAAATGTTTCTGACATTTCATTCTTTTCAATACGTTCAACCAGCTGCTTAGCGACAATTTTTTCAAGAATCTTTGACACTAAAGGAAGAAGGGAAACTGGCCGATAGTTTACGAGGACCTCTGTATGTAATCGAGGCTTTTTAAGTAGCGGTCTAACGATTGCCGATTAAGAGGACTTGGGGACGACCCCTTTTCTCAGAGAAGCATTAAAAATCTTGGTTATGGCAGGGCTAAGTTGGTCTGCTAGGGAAGACCACAGAGATGAAGGTATAGGGTCTTCAGGAGACGAAATCTTTTTGCTAGACCTTATTAAGGTAGCCACATCGCATGCACAAACCTCGGAGAACCTTTTAAGGAAGGTCACAGGTTATGGAACCGCGATTGTTTTAGTCGGATGAGGCTTAATGGAGGCACGAATGTGCACACAATTTTTTTAAGTAAAGAATGCTGAAAACCTTTCGGCTGAGCCCTTAATATCTGGGGAGTCAGACCTCACATCATTGGCCAGTAAATGGTTTATTGTCTTATAAATCTGTTTAGGGTCCGACTGGCAGGAATTCAGCTTTCGGATGAAAAAGGAAGCCGTGGCTTTTTCAAGCTTTCGGGTGTAAACTCGAAGGAAGTCTTTGAAATTGACTAGATCTGCATCAGACCCCGATTTCCTGAAACGACGTTCAGGCCTGCGCTTAACCCGGTGCATCTTTAGGAGTTTTTTTGTAAATTGAAAGGAATCTCCACGACTTTGAGCACGGATAGAATGAACAGGAGCATGCTTGTCAATACTACACTTGATACAGCCTCTTTCTAGGCGCTTTGCACTTGCTGCCAAGGAAATACGATCGAATGGTGAGTGGTGTCATTCTTGATAAACAAAGTGAATAACGTGGTTAGGGGTGACATGCACAGGGTCAGCATGCACAGCTAATGTATGTTTCTTGGGGGACTGCAGGCACGGAGAGGCTGAACCTGGTGCAGAAGGCAGGCCATGTCGGACTTGCAAAGCGAAGTCCTTACGTTGCTTTGCATCTCTTGATCAACCGGGAGCCGACTCACAGCTCCTATCAGCAGTTGCTTAGATTTCGTCGCCAACCTTGTAGGAGAGTCGTGACCAACACGTATGGATTCAACGGTCCTTTTTCGTTAGCCGTCTGCCACTATATTACAGTAGTCCAGTCGAAACATAACCAGGGAGCTAAAAGGATCTGTCGCCTTCGAACGTGGCAAGTAGTCCCATAGCCTGCCTATGGCCCTCTCCTGGTGCGCCGCTGCACAGCAGAGCACCCTTGTATACCGCTGTGTGTCAAGGCAGATGTCGACAATGGCGACGGCTTTTTTATCCGCACGGGAGACCATCCTCTGGGGGGGAGGAGGAGAGGCATGGGATAGAATATGCTTTTGTCACGCTTACGTGCCGACGGTGGCTTCGCTTTAAGGTGCGCTAATGCAGCCTTTGTGAAGGTTATATTTTCCACATGGAAGACCTTTGGGAGGGGGCGGTGTGCTCTGTTGATGCCACTTGTGTTTGTAGATCTGCCCCCCCCCTCTTTCCAAGTGTGCACATTAGTCACGTGACAATGTAATTGGGCAGCAGACTCAGCAGTTGCTGCAGCTGTCCTTGAATGAAATAAATAAATCCTGGCTGATTAAACAGCCTCTTTTTGTATAGCGACAGAAGAGCTTTTACGGCTATCACCACCGCTTGCAGTGGCGATTAATAATCGCCCACCGCAGGAATCGAACCCACGACCTCGGGGCCGAGGTCGTGAAAAGCAACCGCCTTACCTAGTGCATGCCATCACGGTCCTTGCTGGAGCCGGAGCTGCTGCTGCTGCTTCATCAAACAATCGAATGCCTAGCTTTTTTAGTTACCCTCACAGCCTCACATGCTGGTGAGTGAAGCAGCTGGAAAAGCCCCCTTAAAGCTGTTAAGCCAAGTTCAAGCTGTTATTAGTAATAATAGCAATAATAGCAATACATCTGTTTGTTAGCGCCCTCAGAGAACTCGATCTCTTTCTAGGCATTTTATATTCGCTGTAAAACAAGTACGATCGAGTGGTTAAAGGTGGCATGCACAGGGTCAGCATGCAAGTATGGTTAGTGGAAGCATGCACACAGTGTCAGCACGCGTGAGAACACGGGTGAGCAGCTTCGGCGCAGTCGTCCTACTTTTGCCAGCATTGTTAGAATAGCCTTGACCGCTAGTAGGCAGTCAAGGTTAGCACGCTGCTGGACTCGAGTCCACGACCTCGGTCTGAGAACTAGCGAGAGGCTCCTCACAGACCCGGTGGTAATTCTGTCCAGTCAGGGCCTATTACTTGAACTGCAAGCCGGAAGCCGAACGAAGGTCAGTGGCAGCAGCGACACCAGGAGCCCTCCTGTGCAGTGAAAGCTGACACGTTTGGTCTGCCTCTTTTAAGCGCTCCTGACTGTAAGCAAACAAGAACCGGGCTACCCTGCGTGTAATGGTCTTGACCTCAGTTTGTTGGGCAGCAGCCAGTAGCTGCTGCTGCTGGGGTATGTTACGTCCGGCTGTTCTGATGTGCAGCCGAAATACACAAACCTACGCCGAATGTGATGTGTAGCTGCAATACACATCACATTCCTGATGGCAAACCTGGCTGGCATCTTCTTTGTATTATTTTTAACCCCAGCTGCTGATAGCTCGATGTGAATCGTTGTCTGCAAATCCGACAGAAGTGTAGAAGCGCTCTATTTTCAAGCGATAGTTTATGCTTTTGATTGTGTTAGCCTGAGGGACTGCCGCTTACTTCCGTATTGTTCTGTGGCGCTGGCGCTGCTTGGGAATTATGCCAGCAGATTTGCTACCGTGCCTGGCGCCTCCTTCTCCTGTCAGCTGCACTCTGTATTATTGCGTCTGCTATGTCACATGGGTGCACTGTGTTGTGGGCACAATGTGTTGCATGCGCAACGCATTGCGGTCGGCTGCAGAGACCTCAGTTCGCACGCTCGGTGCTCGGCGATGCACTGTAGATGTCACCTCTGAGCTGAACAAGGGTCTCATCATCGGCTCCGCCGTGGCCGGCGTCGTCTGCCTGGTCCTCGTCGTGTCGTTCGTCGTCTGGTGCGTGCGCCGACGCCGCCTGCGAGCCACCTTGGACAGCTTCGCCAGCAGCCACTATGACACTCGCACCGGCATGGCAACGTTCGGCGCACCGGAAAGCCTCACGGGTACGTTGCTTCAGCCGTGCGACAGTGCCTCCCGCCTCCAGGCAGCGAGCCACGCCACCGCCGCCGGGCTGCGCCCCAAGGCCAGGAGGCAGAGGCGCTTGGCACACTAATGGTCGATGGCTGAGTGATGCAGCATGCCGGCACCGGGCGTTAGCGGTTTGAGTGTGCTGTGGCCTGTGGCTTTGGCCGAACATAGCAGAGCTCGAGAGGATGGACCTAGTCTCGACCTTGGCTGGCCCTCTGCGTATTCGGGAGAAAGGACCGGCCGGATGGACGACGTGCAGAGAGTCATCATCCTCTCACGTTCGTACGAGGCAGAGCGATCGCACCTAGCAGGGCACTTCCGGTCCAACATGGTCGCCACTCACGTGATCGTGTCGCTAACGTGATCATCGATTGGAAGCTGGTCGCTAGCTTTGGGCTGCTCACTCGCTCGGACCCGAATGGATGCGACAACCCCACCCTCGGTCGTACTTCCGGCCAGAGCTAGCATGCTGCCAGCAAAGGTCGAGACGTAGGTGAAGCAGGGACGCGTGCAGGGCCTCCCAAAGAGAGGCTTGCATTATGCTAGAAGAGACTCGGAGAGAACGAGAGCGAGACGGAAAGATTGACCAGGAGGCTGACGAGGTCTTCGGTCTTCCGGCGTGACTGACCTTGCCCTCGCCGTGTGCCTGCAGACGCCGAGCAGAGGACGCGTCTGCAGCTTGCTCGCGCTGCCGGTCGTTGCAGACGACGACACGCCTCTGATAGGCGGCTTCTCGGACGACGAGCCACTGGTCGTCGCCTAGCGCACCCCGTGGCCGCCGTGGCCTTCTCCGCCACTGGAGCAGAGGAGGTCAAGGCCGACGACCCCCGGGCTGGCTGCGACGTCACACACTCGGCGCCAGCGGCGGCAGTGCTTCGCCGCCGCTGGCGCACTGGGCCTCGACCTGCTTCTGCTGGGCACCGCCCAGCGTCGGCGCCCAGCGACACGACGCTGCCTGCGTGCGCCTGTTGCTTTTGTGCGCCGGCGCCGCAGGCCGAGCTATGCATCCTTCTCGCGGGTGGAGGGGCGTGTCCGAGGGCTAGAGCCGGAAGTAAGAGTTACGCTTCGTCGGTCGGCAGCAGCCGACGTTGGCAGCCGAGGTAGTGCAGTCCCGAGCCCCAATAGGTCAACGAGCCCGGCTTAGGCCGCCGGAATGCAGCAGCATATGGCGCCCAGTCGCCCAGGCCACCGAGATCTGATCGTGCTACCTGAGCGGGCGAGCACGAACGGCCATGTTTGGGCCACCGGTTCGGCATGGTGGCAGTGATTCGCGTTCCTGTCGCCCAAGTACTGCTTGGCTCGTCAGCAGCAGCTGCTGCTGCTGCTGCTTATTTACTCGCACCACGCTGCCTACCTGCCGCATTTCTATTTTTATAAGCATTCGCTAAGGCGCTGGCACGGCATGCCCTTGCTTGGTTCATGTGAAAACCATTGCAAGCAAGACGGCTGCCTAACGTCTAATGCTGCTGCTGCCTTGACCTTCGTTGTGACTTGTCCTTCTCTTTCCAGGTCCAATTGCAGAAATAAAAGTGTGGACCGTACGATGTAGTTGCTGAAAGTGACAGCCACTCGTGCTCTGCTCTGTGTGTGTGCACGCGTATGTGTGCGCGAGTGTGCGTGCGTGCGCGTCTGTAACTCCACAAGGTCATAAAGACCATGTGGGTGTTACGTAGGAGATTTTTATATAGCACACTCACAGCCTAAGCAGGTTTTGGTTCGAATTCGTTAGCCAACAGACTTGGTCTCACGCAACAAAGATAAAGTGTGAATCGTAGCAGAGTCAGGAGAGCAGTTGAGATAGTGAGTAGCGTTGAAGTAGCAGCTCAGGACCGCTGAAAAGGACGTGCAAGAGAGCTGTTGTCGTTTCGTAAGAATTGTGGAAACTAGTTCCACAGTCTAAGACCTGCAGAACTAAAGCTTCTGTCGCTAACGGTCTTTAAGAGGAGGAATGGAACAGCTCATTTACTGTTTATACGGGACCTGTGGGTGCGAAGAGACTGAAATTGATGCAGCAGTTCAGCTAGGTATGAACGAGCCAAGTCGTGGCGGGGTTTGTGTGTGTGCTGTATGTGTGCATGTGTTCATATTTTCTCGATTAGCATATTTTCCTAAGCTTTCCACTGAACCGGAGCTGGGATGCTGTTTTTGTCTGCTAATTATTTGATGCCCAAGTAAAAAAAAAAAGAAGAGTGCTAGCTTATTCAATGGCCTCTTATGTAAAGTGACAGATGAGCCTTTATGTGTTAGAGCTTTTATTTGTTCACAAACGTGCTAACTGTGTTTGCGTTTG
Source organism: Cristatella mucedo (assembly GCA_009760855.2). NCBI lineage: Eukaryota > Metazoa > Bryozoa > Phylactolaemata > Cristatellidae > Cristatella > Cristatella mucedo. The sequence goes on along the minus strand of WPIO01000098.1, from coordinate 442,968 downwards.
TTCGAGTGCCTTCGCACGCATTCGCGTACATGTGCACGTGTGCGATAGCTTGTTCGTCAGTGGGCGTGTGTACTTGTGCATGCATGGGCTTGTGTGCCCACTCATACACGTGCATGCTGCGTTAGCATGTGCACGTGGGTACGTGTGTGCCTGTGTGAAGGCGGGTGTGTGGTTACATGCCTGCAGGTTGAGAACGGATTGGTGAAGCTGTTAAGTGCACCGGCTTGCCTGTAGCTAGCAAGCCTTCATTAGATCAACTGGTGGCCCTCGAAACCGGCAGCCCAGTTGAGACGAGACAGAATGCCGACTTAGGTGCACCAAGCTGTGTGTGCATTAAGGATGCACGCCCAGTAGCACTTCAAATATATATATATATATATATATATATATATATATATATATCAGATTCAACTGGGATCGTCCACAATACCTTCTGCAAGGGGATCTAGAGGCTACTCACCCCTGCATTCAGCCCAGAAACAAATGGTTGGTTTGACAGTCTTTTGCATGCGATAATGATAATAATAATAATGTACTTGATAAAGCACCCTCAGAGAACAATCTCTTTCTAGGCACTTTACACTTGCTAAAAAAGGGAAATGCAATGAATGGTAAGTAAAAATCATGCTTGAAAAACAAACAAAACGAATAACATGGTTAGGGGTGACATGCACAGGGTCAGCATGCAAATGTGGTTAGTGGCAGCATGCACAACATGTGAGAGTTAACGGATACTGGGAGTATGCAAATAGAGGTTTATCACAGCATTTTAGATCACAGCATTTTAGTGGGTCCCTGTGTATCGTCTTTTATGTGCTTATGCGTGCTGACACTGTGCATGCTGCCACTAACCATACTTGTATGCTGAACCTGTGCATGCCGCCCCTAACCATGTTACTCTTGTTGTTAATTGAGCATGCTTCCATATACCAGCTCAAAATCTTGGTGTCATGTTCCACAGTTACCTCTCGTTAGACGACCACATCAGCTCCACAATCAACTCTTCCTACTTTCAGATACACAACATGGCTAAAATTCGGGCTTGCTTAGATAAGGATACCACGTCTAAGTTGGCCCATGCATTTGTGACATCCCATCTTGACTTCTGTAACTCACTGCTTGATGGCCTACCGGCATGTGCAATCAGGCGATTACGGCTGCTGCAAAACTCTGCAGCTAGGCTTGTCTGTCGTGAGCATCGTAGTTGCTACATCATTCTCACCGACCTGCACTGGCTCCCGGTCAAGCAACGGATCGACTTCAAGGTTTTGTCGCTCACTCTTGGGTCACTTCATTCTTTGGCTCCAGCCTGTCTCTCAGATCTACTCCCCCACCAAACCAAGCATCGTACCACCCGCTTTTCGGAATCCAACAGTTTACCAATACCTCGTACAAACCTCAAATGCTCTGGAGACCATGCATTTAGTTTGATTGCTCCCAAAGCCTGGAACTCACTCCGATTTGCGGCAGAACATCCGCAGAATTAGCAATATTTAAAAAGAACTTGAAAACACTTATTTAGGACAGCATTTTGTGGGTATCTGTGATTCGTCCTTCATGTGCTTATGCATGCTGCCACTAACCACACTTGCATGCTGACCCTGTGCATGTCACCCTCAACCATGTTATTCATGTTGTTTATCAAACATGATATTACTCACTATTCAATTGAGTGTCCCTTGGCAGCAAATGTAAAACGCCCAGAAAGAGATTTGAGTTTTCTGAGGGCGCTTTATCAAGTGCATTATTATTACTATTAGTATTACCATTCGATCGCGCTTCCTTTACAGCATATGTAGAGTGTCTTGAAAGATATTGAGTTATCTAAGGGCGCTATATGAAATGTATTATTATATTACTATTATTATTGCTGTTGTCATAAGTATGTTGTGAATGTGTGTGTGTGCACGTGCAAGCGTGCCGTAGTAAACGTAGTGGTATTCCAAAAAAAAACTATCAGGAGTCAACAAAGATCTCACATTGCAGTTTTAAAAAATCAAGGCCAAAATACCACCCCAGCGCTGGATTAATATTGAGGAAGCAATAAATTTAGCATGTTCCGCAGGCTGCCACATTAGTATAGGTAAAACTCGCTGCCACATAAGCTTTCAAAATTTACTTCTTTAGCGGTTTCAAGTCTGCTCGGAAATCTGGGTGGCTTAAAAATGATGTTTTTTGACAGTGCCGTCAGAACATTGCGAAGAAAAAGTGTTTATGAGTAGTGCCGTCCTCTCGAAAAATGCACATTTGCGACTGTACCTGGTTCCTCGTCTGGAACGGAAAAGCTTTCGGATGTCCGGTTTTGCAGAAGTGAATATGTAGGCCAGAACTGCAAGATCCAGACTGTGCAAGAAATTGATTGCCTGCAGGAAAGTTCATGCTCACGTGTGCATAATGCACGTGGCTTTTGCCCACTGTGGGTCTGTCTGGCTGCGATCCCATGCACGAGTCAGCAGCCACTGCAGCACTGGTGGCTTTCAGTGACCATTTTATTTATGGCGTCACGTTTGCATTTAACCTTCTGCGATGGTACAACAATGGTGAGTGTCAAAAAGAGTGTAAGGTGCTCGCTTTCCTCATGCACGGTGTCAGCACGCATAATATTGCTGGCGGTCACATGGGTCGCGTCAGACCGCATAAGCACACCTAGGTCATTTCACAAAGACATACAGTTGCTGTGAGAAACGATTTCGTTTGCATTTCCGGTAGAGCTGCGACATGGAAGACATTCGCCGGCTTGTTTAGCCGCTATGGGGCCGAATGAAGTCGGTTTTGAGCTGTTGCGATCGGTTGACTTGAGCGATCAAGATTAGGCGACTTCGGCCGCACGGTTGCCCTCTCTCTCTCTCTCTCTCTCTCTCTCTCTCTCTCTCTCTCTCTCTCTCTCTCTCTCTCTCTCTCTCCCTCTCTCTCTCTCTCTCTCTCTCTCTCTCTCTCTCTCTCTCTCTCTCTCTCTCTCTCTCTCTCTCTCTCTCTCTCTCTCTCTCTTTCTCTTTCTTTATCTCTCTCTCTCTCCAGGTCGCTTCAGGGCCGCCGTCCCCTCGGTGCTTCTGTCAGCATGCCGACCTCCCCCCTTCCGGAAGCCAGGTACGCCCTCCGTAATGGCTGCCGAGATTCTAGTGAGGAGCTAGCTCTCGTAGATAACGGCGGCTTAAAGCTGCTTCTCCAAGGGGTGAGCGGCCTTTTCACCGTTTCCTCAGATCGAGCTGAATGGACTGGAAAGGTGCAGAGCAATTTTTATAAAGCGATCGCACTTTTCGGGGTGGCAGAGAATGAGATCTTTCTTGTTGGACGGATCTGAGAGGCCTTCGTCCGCTCTTAAGGAAGGCACCACTCTCATTTTGTACTACACGTCAATGCTGATGACGTCTGGAGGGCCGAGCGTCTGTGCCGAGCACCGGCAGGTCACCCGACCGGTCACTTGCAGGAGATCCCTACCGAATTGAATTATGGCAATTTATTTTGAGGGTACTGGATAGTTCTCTCTCAGTGAGAAGCTTCAGCATCATTTCAAAGCAGAGAGCCGTCAGTTCTGAATCGGTCTCGCGACGAGAGAGAGTATTTAAAGAATGGTGAAGGCCCCATTTAAAGTCTAGATCTCACAGAGTCCGGAGGTGCTGCCCCCATTCGCTGCACGAAGCGATGTAACTAGCAAATTTAAAGCGCCTAGAAAGAGATTAAGTTCTCTGAGGGCGCTTTATCAAGTGCATTATTATTATTATTATTATTATTATTAGTCTCAAAAGGTAAGTTAAGAATATTTGGAACTGTAGGCACACGCCAAATCAATAATTATAATAATAATAATAATAATAATGTACTTGATAAAGCGCCCTCAGAGAACTTAATCTCTTTCTAGGCGCTTTACATTTGCTGCAAAGGGAAATTCAATTAAATGGTAAGTAAAATCATGCTTGAAAAACAAACAAAACGAATAACATGGTTAGGGGTGACGTGCACAGGGTCAGCATGCAAATTATTATTACTATTACTGTCTCGCAGCGTTGTGGTCGGTTCGAGTCAATAAGGTGCGTCTCTCTCTTCGGAAATTGTTAAATGCCTTTTCTGAAGAACGGATGCTTCTCAGGGCCAGGGCATCGCCACCGGGAAACTTCTTTCTACCTATTGTACACATTAATTAGCACGCTTCTTTCGACACCTAAAACTGTCCAAAAGACTGCTCCTGAAGGCCCTCTTCAAGTACGTTCCTAATAATACAAGCAATCGTCTCTCATGAAGTGACGATTTTCATGAACTTTCGCGCCGCCTTCGCCGCCGGGAAAGTGGTTACTTCATATAAATTATCTCCGTGTATTATACAAAGCCACGATGATTAGTGATTGCTACCGTGGAGGTTTTTCTAGGGCGAAACCAAAGCCTAATCGATTTTCGGCGCGCAAGCGGTAGCCAGCCAACTGGCTTCATCTCTACAGATCGGAGCAAAGAGAATCGGAGGAGCATAGCTGAGTCTGGAGGGTATCCTAGAAAGCATTGAAGAAATGGCCCGACGACTGGAAAGGATGGGCCAGTTTCGGCAGCCCGATGAACGATATGGCGTAAGAATTGTGGGATCCGGTGCAAGCCTTCGACGTGGCTTCTACCGTCAGAGGTCTTTAGGCTTAAGGATTGAACTTCCAATGCATAGTTGCATAGAAAACCATGTTCGCTGAGAATGGTGCAGCACTTCAGCAAGGCGCGAAGGAGCCAAGTCAAGCCTTGTGTGTCAGAAAAAAGATTCCGAGAAAAATGTTTCTCTGAATCTTTTAATTAGGAGCAATTCATTTGTATAGCACAGTAAGAGAACTTAATCTCTGTACAGGCGCTTCACATATGCCTCGGGGCTCGAGCCCACGACCGCGGTCGTCAAATGCATTCACCTTGACCTTGGGTAAGGCGAGCTCCTTAACCAGTGCCAAACCAGCGCGGCGACATTACGGCGGAGCCCTCACAGCATCTTCAGAAGAAGAGGAAAGTGGCTGAGCATCTTGGACTTTTTTTTTACCTGAGTTGCAGCTTTAGCGGCATTCGCCGATGCAGGATCCCGATGAAGTTTTTTTCCTGTAACCCAGCCAAAACGGAATCTCAGTGGTCCAGTCTAAGCCGAGGCGCAGTGCTAAACAGATCTTGCTCAGCCGGACGCCACTGTAGACGGTCATGGCTAGAGTGCCTTGAAAGAGATTGAGTTCTCCGAGGGACTTTTATCGAGTGTGCTACATTATTATTGTAAGGCACGCGCTCGATTTGCCAGCAGTCGCTGCGGCGGGACGATGGTTGGAACGGCGAGTACAGCCAGTACTAAAAAGTAGGTTTGGCGCCAGCATCTGTGACGCAATATGCGGCACCCTGCTTCAGAAACGACCGCGCGCTAGATGGCGTAGCACATCAGCTGTACTTTCAAATCTGCTCGTTTCAGCGACGTAACATTTGGCTCAAATGCAGGCATCGCAGCCGGGTCAGCCGACTCGTTTGCGACGGACTAGCGTGTCTTGCGCGCGAGCGAGCATCTCTCCGCCTCGCAGATCGCCGCGAAGGCCGCCGGTAGCGATCGCGCAGCTCACGCGGTCACGATCGCGTGTAGTGGCGCTCATATCGCTAGCTCTTCACGTCGCAGATCGTGCCCCGCCCCCGGCTGGGCACGCTCGGCAGTGCCCGCTCGAAAATGCGCGCGTATCGCTGGACGTAGCCGTGACCTTTTATTCGAACGTAGCTCATTGCGAGCGATCTGTCGGCGGTGAACAGGATTTTCGAGTAAAACCTAAATCTATTTCACGATTCTAATGCGAGCCCGGTCGCACGTGGGACGGGCCCAAGTCGGCGGCGGTCGCCAGGGCAGGCTGCAGCGTCATCAGTCAGTCAATCAGTCCACCTTTACCCTTTAGCCTTTACCCTTTACCCTAAACCCTAAACGCACTCGAACGCGGAAGCGCCGCCGCCGCCGCGAGACTGGCTGCTTGCGCGCGATCGCTTCCGTCGTCCCGCCTTAACATCCGCCGTCGCCGCCGTCGCCGCCGGGCATCCGCATGCGAGCGCGTCGGCGCTGCCTGCGCGCGCGCGCTCTCGCCACACCCATCCGGCGCCCAAGTTTGACGTCACCGCGCTGGCGAGCGCTTCACGGCTGCACTGCCGGACAGGCGTTCGCCGCTGCATCGTCGATCACCAGCTGCCTGATCAGCTTTCGCGGACTCTTCGTCACCTCGTTGCCGCCACCGCCGCTGCCGCCGCTTTCGCTCGGCGGAGGCGGCTCGTCGTCGCCGTGCGCCGCGTCGCCGTTTCGCGGGCTCCTGCCGCCTCCGCCGTTCGCGGCGCAGTGCTCCAGAAGCGTCTCCAGCTTTGGCCCCGCCGCGGCGGCGGCTGAGGTCACAGCCGCCGCTGCGGCGGCCTTCTTGGCCGTGCGCTGGCAGAGTTCGTGCATGTCGGCGAGCGACTTCTCCAGGGTGAGAGCGAAGCGGTCCGACTTGGTCTCGGAACAGTTGTGAAACGAGGAGATGCAGAAGACGATGAAGTCGGGATGCGGGTTGTACGAGGCGCCGTAGCCGTCGGGCACGACCGGCCCGTAGCCCATGAACGAGTCGAGCTGCGTCAGGATCTGCACGCACAGACCGCGGCCGGAACGGCCGATGCGTGTGAGAGCCGCGCAGACGGGAGCGTCCGGAAGCGGAAGCGCCAGCGGTGGGGGAGCGGAGCCGAGTTCGAGAGGGCGCTGAGCCGGTCCTGCGTTCGCCGATGCCGATGCAGCTTAATTTCCCTCACCCCGGTGACCGGAACGGTGCCATTAAATGACGTCCTGATTAATGCTCGCTATAGGAATGTAAATAGATCTAACGATTATAAAAGGGTAACGTAAATAATGTACAGATTCATCGAACCTGGAGGGAATCGCAGTTGCTTCCGATAACTGAGCGCCATCGATACACGGCGGCTCATTCGTAGACGTGGCTGCGCATTTCCCAGATATCTGCCACAAATGTACACGCATCGTAAGTCAAATAAAAACGTAAAATGGATTCACTCAGTCATAACCGCCTGAGGTGAAACTCAAGCGGTTTGCTCTACACCCGGAGTGGGCGTGAGCGAGCTACTTTTAGTTCGTTATTAGCGACCCCTCCCTAAAGACCACCGCTGACGGTCTGCGGCTAACGGAGAGGAAGGCTCAGAGCCCGGATGTTCTTGAAGGCAGAAGTCTGCTTCCAATTGTTCCTACCGGACCACTTGCAGGCTGGCCGGCTGAAAGCTCGGCGAGAGGTTACAGGTTAGACGTCCGCGACGCGTCCCTGTTTGCTAGAGTTCGCGGCTTGCGCACAGCGCTCAGCGGAAACCCAGATTAAAGAGCAGAAGCTTGAAATGCAACCAGTTTGGCCAGATCGAGGCCGGTGCCGGACTGACTGGGAGATTGAACTCGAGGCAGGCCGAGTTCCGGATCCGCACGCTGCGGGAGGGGCGTGGGCAGCCGAATGCGGCCCAGAGCCTGAAGTAGGACGAACGAGCGGATGCACCGCCGCCGCCACCGCCGCCGCCCACCGTTGCTCTGCTATGCGTGCGTAATGCGCGCCGCGGTCGATCGCCGCCGCAGCCAGTCAGCCGGACAGACAGGCGGAAGACATTCCACCGGCACCGCACCGCTTCGCGACGCGACGCGGTGCGGCGCCGGACTGCCGCACCGCGTCGCCGCCGGGGGACGGAGAACGCAAAGTGGCTGCGACCCGCTAGAGGGGACGCGGCGGCTGCTGCTGACGGGAGGGCCTCGTCTCCAGTCACCTGACTCGTGGAAAGCGCGAAGTTGTTGGCCAGCCGGTACGTCTCGTCCTCAAAGAGCGCCGGCACGCCCATACCCGCCTCCTCGGCTATTTGCTTGAGCGCCAGCATGTAGCAGTCGATGCCGTGTCCGAGAATAGTCTGCGATAAACAAAATAAAAAAACACGACGCCATTCGCGAGCGCTGACGTCCGACGTCTGTCGTCGTCGTCGCCGCCGCCGCCGCCGCCGCCGCCGGTCGATAAAACCTCGCCTCGTCCAAGCTCGGCTCGCGTCGATACGCGCTCCCCGCGAGCCTGCGCACGGCCTAAGGCGAGCCGCTGACCAGCCGCCGATCAGCCGCCGATCAGCCACCGAGCAGCGGCCGATCGGCCACCGAGCAGCGGCCTATCCTGCGCGCGCAAGCTCAGCGGCGACGGCGGTGGCGGCGGCGGCTGCAGCGTTTCCGCATCGCTGCTGCGGCCGGTGCCGGGGGCGGGGGGGGGGCGCTGCGCACCACTCGCCTGCACCATGTACTCGGTCTGGAACTTCATGGCGTTGCGCAGTAGCTGCAGCTTGTCCTCGTCGCTCGCCGGCGCCTCGCCGACCATGGCGCGGCACCAGCGAAGCGCCTGCTGCGACGCGGCGCGAATGTTGTCCACTCGCCCGAGCCGGTAGCGCCGCGTCGATGCGCTCTCGTACGTCGAAACGAGCCGACCGTGACACCTGCGACGACCGACGGATACTACTTGAGTGCGCGAGAGGGCACGAGAGAGCATACGAAGGCAGAGAGAGAAAGAGAGACAGACAGGGAGGACGGAGCTAGAGAGAGAGAGAGAGAGAGAGAGAGAGAGAGAGAGAGAGAGAGAGAGAGAGAGAGAGAGAGAGAGAGAGAGAGAGAGAGAGAGAGAGACAGAGAGACAGAGAGACAGAGAGACAGAGAGACAGAGACAGAGACAGAGAGACAGAGACAGAGACAGAGACAGAGACAGAGACAGAGACAGAGAGACAGAGAGACAGAGAGACAGAGAGACAGAGAGACAGAGAGACAGAGAGACAGAGAGACAGAGAGAGACAGAGAGACAGAGAGACAGAGAGACAGAGAGACAGAGAGACAGAGAGACAGAGATACAGAGAGACAGAGAGACAGAGAGACAGAGAGACAGAGAGACAGAGAGACAGAGAGACAGAGAGACAGAGAGACAGAGAGACAGAGATACAGAGAGACAGAGAGACAGAGAGACAGAGACAGAGACAGAGAGACAGAGACAGAGAGTCTAATAATTAGCGGCGACCCTCATGACCGTAAGCCAGGCAAAGCTCCGGTTACAATTTTGCACACTCTGCTTAGTGTGCTGCGTGCACTGTTGCAGCCTCCCGATTTCACGACATTCCGCCGCCTCACGCTTCAGCACGTGACGCGTTTCGGCCCCGGCGCAGCGCGCCGAAAAAATCGAAGCGCTCCCCACGGACCACGGGCCGGGCAGCAAATTGATCGCAACGTGCAGCTCGAGGACATTTTGGCGGAATGCCACGAAGCGTGGGCGGCGCATGCGCACTGCGGACGCAGCGATGGCGCCAGCTTCGCAGGACTTGGCACGCGGCGACTTGGCTGGAGCGGAGCGTAGCGGCGCTCGCCGTTCTGGCCGGGTGCGCCGCCGCCTAGGGCCCCTTTCGAGACCGGAAGTCACCTTAGTGCGACCTCCGCCTCGCTCGTACGGCGCTGGTTCGCGAGGTCGGGCTCGGCGATGCGGCGGCGACCGCTGGGAAAAGAAGGACGAAGAGGCGAAGAAGAGAGGAAGGAGAAACGAGGAAGGAAGGAAGGAAGGAAGGAAGGAAGGAAGGAAGGAAGGAAGGAAGAAAAAACGGTGGAAGAGATGGAAAAGATGAGGAGGAGAAACAGAAAGAGAGACGCGTAGCCGCGAAGCGATGGCGTTTCTGCTCCCGGAGCCGCACACGGACGGCGGCAGCCGCCACCGAAGCGACATTTCCGTCGGCTGCTGCCCCCGAGGGCGACATATAAACTCGGCGAGCGCATTCGCGTTTCCCTCACTTGTAGTGCGTCAGCTGCAGAGCCAGCTGAATGAACGAGTCAGGACTCATATTCTGCGACTTTGGGAAGTCTTTGCCGTAATAAGTGAAGCGAAGGATGTAAAAGTCAAGGTTGCCGATGAGCCTGCAAACGCACGGACGGCGCCGGTGCGTTCCGAGCGCGAAATCGCCGCACGCGGCGCCGTTCGCCGGCGACGAGGGCGGCAGCAGCAGCAACGGCGGCGGCTTTGCGGCGGTGACGGGGCGCCTGTGGAGCGGCGGAAGCGCTCACTTGTTCATCGTCGTCGCGGCTAGCTCGATGTCAGCCCGGCTGTCGGGCGCGAGGTTCCAGGCGAGCCGGCGCGGATACGGCAAGTCGCAGATCGAGTTCATGCGGTGCAGCTTCCGCTTGCGCAACTCCTCTCTGCAGACGACAGGGCGACGCGACGTGAGCGTCCACGCGAATCGCGGAGACGGCGCGCGTCCGCCAGGGGTCGCTTCAACTCGGGCGTCGGGCTCGACGAGCGCGCGCCGACTGCTCGCTCAAGGGAAACCGACCGATGGCGCGCTCTGAAAGAGGCTTCGGAGGAGGAACTAGCGCTGTGTCGTTGTCGATGCCCCACAAGAGATGCACGTGCGCGCGGTTGTGGGCGATTCGAAAGCGCCGCTGTCGCCGCTCGCTTGCTGCCACTGTCACACAACAGCGGCGGCGGACGCGGGCGGGCGGGCGGGCGCGGTGGCGCGCGCGCGCGCAGAGCTCAGTCTGCGCCCGACGGCGGACACAATGGCGCGCGCCCGTCGGGCAGCCATCTTACATGTAGCTGAGCACGTGCTCGATCAGCTGCACGACTGCGATCCCGTCCGATGGCGAGTGCTCGTAGTTGAGGCCGCAGGCGCCGTCCTCCCCGATAATGAACTGCAAGCGCCGAGCGCCGTAGGAGCGCGCGCCGCTAGAGCGCGCGGCGTGGCGTGCCGTAGCCTTGGCGAGGCGCGCGCGGCCGTCGCGAGCAGACTCGAGCCGCGGTCCGGCTATGCAGCGCGAGTCGCTGGGCGCCGGATATAGGAAGGACGACGAGGCTCGTCCGCGCGGCGCCGGATTTTTCGCGCGGCGGCTCTGCGGCGGAGCACTCGCTCGCGCAAGGAAAATCGCGGCGTTCGGGCGACGAGCGATAACAAAAGGCTCGGTAGTTAAACCCGTCGCCTTTCAAACAGGATTCGCAGCGACGAATTTACGACCACGGCGGTCGAAACATGGCGGTCGAAACATGGCGGTCGAAATTTCGACGAAATTACTGAGGCCTCAGTCCGTCCCCGAAGCTGCACCGCGAAGCGGTCGCCCTCCGCGATTGGTCTGCACGCCACCAAGGCGCGACGAGCATTCGCGACCGTCGCAGTCGCAGGCTCTGCTGCCGAAAGAATGTGCGGGCGCAGCAGCAGCAGACGCCGCCGCCGCGAGCAGCAGTTGTCGCGAGACTCAAGAGCAGAGAGAGCGGAGAGCAGAGAGAGCAGAGAGAGCGGAGAGCAGAGAGCAGAGAGAGCGAAAGTTAGACCTCGAGACATCGCCGTTGCTGGCGAGTCAACGGAACGGTCGACGGTGCGACGCGAGCGCGTTCGGAGCTCCGTTCTCGGACCCCACACCGCCCGCCATTGCGGTGGATGCACGGCGAGCCGCCGGAAACGTCGTTGCGTACGAATCGCGCTCGCGCGCTTGGCTGAGGCCGAGATTAGCCGCTCTGCAGCGCGCTCGCTAAAGTTTCTCGCGAGTGCGCGCGAGCGGGCCGATTTGACGATCGGGTTACGAATGTCGCAATCACGAGTGGTCCAGCCCGACCAATTTCGTCACGCAGCTAAAATTAGCAGCAGCCGACGCGGAGGGCAACCGAGCGATTGAGCGCGCGCGCGCTCTTAGCCAGCTTGAGTTTGACGGTGCGGCATCGATGTCTTGATTTACTTTTATACTTTCTATCGCCGCCGCCAGCACGCTGCCAGCGGCGGAAGCGTCGCAGTTCAAGGCTTACATCCAGGTCTTAGCTTGCGAGGGTGTGGCACTCGCGCTTCACGTGACCCAGGTGCTGACTGCGAGTCCGACGGCGTGAAATCCTTTAATGCCCACCGCCGCATAAATGAGGTCATTGAATCAGCCTCGACATTAACTTTTGACTGCTCCATTATCATGGTATCCATTATCATCCATTATCCATTATCTGCTCCAAAGCATAGATCAATTGCTCGGCAGTTGTCTTGGTAAACGTGTCCGGTGGCGAGCTGTCGCCACGGATCGCGAACCGCCAGGCGTGAATCCGGTCTCAATCGCAGCGCCCGAGTTGACGCGCGCAGGCGGTGGACAACTGGACGACGGATTCGGTTGAGGGTTTGGTTGAGGCTGACATCGAAGGTACTCTCTGATACCTCTGCGCCTAATTCCAAGGTACCAGCAGAGAGACTGCGGACGTCGCCGGCGTCGCCGGTTGAACCACCGAATGCTTACAGAAAGCCGCTTAGGCTGTGAGTGCGCTATACAAAACTCTCCTGCGTAACACCCACATGGTCTTTATGACTTTGTGGAGTTACAGACGGAGATACATCAACATTAACATTAACCACTGCCACTGGCGGAGAACAGCCACAATCGAGAGAAAGAGCGGACGAGAAAGGGATAAAGTGCGGACGACATTTCGAAAGACAGAGTCTCGTTTGCGATTTCCCACCCTCTTACCGCCGCTCATCATATCTGGTTCGGGCTGGCTATTCTAAAGCTCTTCGATGCGCTTCCGCGCGCGAGTTCTGAATTGGAAGTAAAAAAACTTAATAAATAAATTAATACAATTATTATTAAAACAAAATAAAATAAATTAAATAATTAAATTTAAATTATATATATATATAAATTCTATGTATATATTGTTTATATATTTATTAAGAATATATATATATATAAATAAATAAATATATATATATGTGTATATTATATAAACATATAATATATTATAATAATATATTATATAATTTAATTTAATATAATATATTATATATATATATATATATATATTATATGTAAATATATATTATATATATATTTATATAAATATAAATACATAGGCTGATTTAACAGCCTCATTTGTAAAGCGGCAGAAGGGCCTTGACGGCTTTTACCACCGCTTACAGCTGGCAACAAAGGATCGCCCGCTGCAGGACTCGAACCCGCGACTTCGGCCGTGAAGATTGAGCACTTACCTCCTAAGAAGGAGGCCGGGCAGCGTGCGGCGGAGCGCGACCTCCGACCCCGCGACTCGCGCCAAGGGCTAGCGCGCGCGCCCTTGAGGCCGAGCCGAGCGGAGCAGGATCCGGTGGCGGCGATAACCTACGCCGCCAGCGCAGCATGCGCCGACCGATGGGAGCGGATTGGTCGACAGTTTGAGGTCGGAGGCCGAGCTGCCGCTCGCTCGGACGTCGTCTGGCCGTGCCGGCGCGCCGCAGCGTCCGCTGTGCGCCGCCCGATCTCGCGTCTCTCTCTGGCTTCGCGCGATCGGGGCGGCGAGTTCGCTGCGTGAGCGCGCTCGGCGCGCGCGCGCGCGCGCGCGCGCGCGCGCGCTCTCCCCTCACCTGCATGGTTTTGTCGTACCAGCGGTTGCAGCTGTTCACGCTCGTGCCCTGCCCGTGGAGCATCTGCAGGGCCATCGAGTTATCGTCGCGCGCGTTGCTGCCCGTCTCGTCCAAGCTTCTCCTGTGGTTGAATTCTATCGGCACCGACTGGTCGAGGCAGAGCACGAATATGCAGTTCTCAATGGTGGACAGGCTGCTCCTGTTCGTCGGATCTGCACTCGCGCGCACGAAAGCGGCAGCGGCCGGCAATGACGGCAATGACGCGCAAGAGCTCCAGGCGGGAGCAAGGGCGTTCCGATAGGGGCACCGCGCAAGCGTTTGCAAGGGCTCGCTGTCCACGGTGGGTTCGGATGCATTTAGCAGAGCCCCGCACCGCCGCCGGTCCTCCGAGGAGGCGGCGGCGGCGGCGGCGGTGCGATATACGATGGCGGCGGCGGCAGCTCGCGCCTGCTCCGTACTCTGCGCCGTACTGCAGCGTTACGCCTAGCGCGCTTTCTCTTTTTATTATTTTTTTTTAGTGCTGTTCAGCATTTTTCGGTATTCCGCGGTAAATCTGCGACCCCTCGCTCTCAGCGTTTTCGGTAACTCCGAAGTCCGCGCGATCGGAACTGCGCCATCATGCTCCCACTCACGCGCGAGCCGCAGCGCCAGCGCGCACCTCTCCTCAGTCGATCGCGGGCCTTGGCCCATTCCGTCCGATTCTGCGTCGTCAATATGCCGACGGGTGAAGCTGACGCTGCGTCGTCGGCTGCGCTGCGCTCGCCAGCCATCTTGCAGATGCGCTTCAGCTGATTGGTCAAGTCGTCTTCGCTCAGTCGCAGGCCGTTGATGACGACGTTGAGTTCGAACAGCTGCAGCGCAGCGTATAAGCAGCGCACTGGGAATCGGCTCGAGGCTAAGAGCGGGCGTGGTCGCCGTGTCACGTGGCCGCACCGTGCCAGACGAAGCGTACGGGAGCGGCAAACGGACGGCCGCCTCCATCGAAGAGAGCGCGGAGCGGCGCGGAGCTGGACGCGTGGCGCCGAATTGAACAAGCTGCTTCTCATTTCAGTATCGCATCGTCAAAGAATAGCAGTAAGGAAAGAAGGAAACGAAGGAAGGAAAGGAGAATAGCAGTAAGGAAAGAAGGAAACGAAGGAAGGAAAGGAGAAAGTAAGGAAGGAAAGAGGAAACGAAGGAAGGAAAGAGGAAACGAAGGAAGGAAAGAAGAAAGGAAAGGGAAGAGGAAGTGTTCCCTCCGTTGGCCTCGTTGATGAACGCAAGACAGAGCTAGTTTCTACCCGCCCTGCCGAAAAACGGGATCATTGATGGAATGCAAAAAACGGGATCATTGATGGAATGCAAAAAACGGGATCATTGATGGAATGCAAAAAACGGCCGGCGATCCGATAAGCTTTAGGCTAAACTCGTAGGCTCACCGTAGCGAGCTGACGCGCGGCTGACGCGCCACAAAGTGTAACGATAATTCATTTGTACGACAGCCTAAGAGCATTCATTCCCTTTCCAGGCCCTTAAGTCATGCCGCATCGAGTTCGAACCACCCGAACTTGGTCGTCAAAGGCAAACATGTCTCGCAGCCCTGGGCTAAGTCGTGGTGATACGAGTCCCTCACCGGTTTAGGGTAATGAGAAAAGCCCACTTTCATTATAGTGTCTGGTGGCTGAATGCAGACACCAACCGATCGATGGTCGGCCGAAATTGGCGATGCTGCACGCTCGGCGCGCAATAGGTGGGCCGTCCGTAGCAGCTGAGTGCAAGCTCCAAAACGACCTGAGCACCACCTGCTTGCCGCAAGGGCTGCGATGATGAGAGCCTAGAAAGAGATTAAGTTCTCCGAGGGCGCTTTATCAAGTGTATTATTATTCTTATTATTATGATAGCCCAGGAGGTAAGGTGCAAGTTCTTCGCGACAAATGTTGTGGGTTCAAATCGTGCCGTCGGCGATCCTTTATTGCCAAACGCAAGCGGTTGTGGTAGCCGATAAGGCTCTACTACCGCTATACAAATTATAATGTTATATGTATATATACAATAAAATTATCATAATAATACACCTTATAAAGCGCCCCAAATAAGTGCTTTTTAATTTCTTTTTAACTGTCGTCAAGTCAGGGGATGTCGTGACGGAAATCGAGAGAGAGAGTTCCAGGCTTTGAGGGCAAATGAAGTAAATGCACGGTCTCAAAGAATTTGAGGTATGTACGAGGTGTATATATACCAGCAGCTAACTGCCTGCGGACTCGCATCGCTGAGTCACCCTAGCTCCGTCACGGAAGACATCAACACTGCGCTACCTTGCCGTTTGACGAAAGTGCGCCATCTTGTGGCGCGATAGACTTTCAAGCTTTAATTACTAGAGATCCCACACGGCCTTACGCGGATCCAACGACAATGGATTGGCGCAGTGGCGTGGCGGCCGCACATCGCGGTCCCCGTCGGCAGGCGGCGCTATAATGCCCGCCAATTGTCGGCGGCATTACGCGGTGCGCCAGAGCTCGGCGAAATCCGCGGGCTCCGCGGATACGCGCGCGAGCCGGCGGCTGATCAGTGACGGCCTTCACCGCAAGCGGCTCGGCTGACGAAAAGGGTGCGTGCGTGCGTGCGCGGACTCATCTCGGAATCCGACGGGATACTTCTGCGAAGAGCGCGATATTCGTCGCTCTTTTTTCTCTCGCGGATGCGGCGGCGGCGGCGGCGGAGGCGGCGGCGGCGGAGGCGGAGGGGCTCGCGCTCTCGCAGGCGCGCGCGGTCGGTCGGTCGGTCGGTCGGCCGGTCGGCCGCAATGCAGCCTCTGGGCATCGACTTCAGAGCGCAGGGCGCGCACGCACTTCACTCTGAGCCGCCTGCGTGTCGTCCCCCACCCACCGGCCTCCATTAACGCTGCTCCGAGCCGCTCTCGCTCTGACGGCCCGGAGCGGCGCGCTCGCTCCATCGCGCTCGCCGCTCGTTTGCGCCTGCCCAGACGACCGGCGCTCGCGCGCCGCTCCGGGCTCCTCTCTGGCGGGCGTCTGCTCCATGAAATTAGGTCAATTGAGCAGCAGCGCCAGCGGCCGCCCCGGGGAGCGCGACGCACAGGGCGCCGCGCTCGGATCGAGCGAGCGCGGTGGCCGCCGGCGCGCGGCGCCGCCGCCACGCCAGCGGCAGCCATCGCAAGCGTCGGCGCGTCGATCGGCGACGCTCGGGGCGCGGCGGCGGCGGCGGCGGCGTCGGCTGCTGCGTCCGGCACGCCCACCTGGTTGTTTCGGATGACGATGACGTACTCGGGGCACTCGGTGGAACTCTTGCTGGCGGACGTCACCAGCTTGTCCTTGTCGGCTCCCGGCTCGCGGTAGGAGCAGAACAGACGGTAGTACTGCTCCATGCACAGCGGCTGCCCGCGTTCGCGGTGACGCGCTCGGTCGATCGGCAGGCCGCGGCTGTAGCGGAAACGGAAGTGCCACCCACCTCGTCGCGCGTTTGCATCTACGGAGCGGCGGCCGAGAAGCAGCTGACGCGGCGGCGGCGGCGGCGGCGGCGGCGGCGGCGGCGGCGGCGGCGGCTCGGGACGCGGCCTCATCTGCGCGTGCGCCGCGGCGCCGCCGCCGGTGCGCGTGCGTCGCGGCGACGACTACTCACGCGTCTATTATGACCTTGTAGTCCAGTATGCCGGAGATCAAGCGGGCAGCGAACCTGAAGCGTGACGAGCGACGTGAGGAGAGTGCCCAGCGGCGGCGGCGAGACGCCAAGGTCGCGATAGTCACGTGAGGTGGGTCAGCGAGAACAGCGAAGTGGGCACCGGGGAAGACGCGGTCACCGGTCGCGTGCCTGGGTCGCGGCACAATCAGAAATGCGACGCTTGGCGTGCGTGTGCCAGTCTCAAAAGCCGGTGCGGCCAGCGACCTCCAGGTGTGCGGGTCACCTCAGGTCGGCGAGGATTTCTCAAGATGCTCCTCCGCCTACTCGACCTGCGGCTCGGACTCAGGCGCCACGTTCCAGACACGTGACCTCTCTGTCTCTGTATGTCTGTCATCCTGTCTGTCTGTCTGTCTGTCTGTCTGTCTCCTTCTCTCTCTCTCTCTCTCTCCCTCTCTCCTTCTGTCTGTCCCTCATTCTCTCGCAAAAGCAGACGCGACCCCATGGTAGCTCGGAGGAACGCCACAACGCATCTGACGAGCTCGCTCGCCGCGAAATGGTTGGTCTTACATTCTAGAAGGCGTTAGAAAAAGGCGCAGGGCTCGCCGAGCTGGTTTGGCCCAGTGGTTAAAATGCTCGCCCCGACCAAGGTCTGGCCGAGATCGTGGGCTCGAGTCCACTGACATACGTGAAGTGTCTGAATAAAGATTAAGCTCTCTCAGGGCGCGCTATACAAATGATTTACATTTAATATTTACTTTGTAGGCGAGGGCTTTGGCTGCGAGGCGCCTCCGGCTTTTGCTCGCGACGCGTGACTCGCTGTCACTGCTACCGCCCCGGTTGCGAGCTGCCTGACACAACGGATTGCTGTCACGTGAACCGATTGACGTCGCGTGAACCGATCGACGTCAATCGACTTGGAGCGCGCCTCCCGTCGGCGCGCAGGCCCTCGGAGGCCTTGCGTGCATGCGCGGCGGCCTCCGACGGCCTGCGCGCGCGTGCGCGGCTCCGTACCTGAGATGCTCCATCTGATTTGAAAAGTGAAACCTGGGAAAGACCATTCCAGGGTTAGAGTTGATGGGTAAAGGCACTCGCTGCTTGAGGTACATGTCGTCCAGCCACCAGTCGTACGCCTGCAAGGGCGCGCGAGCGCGCGCGCGCTCGCCGGCGTCAGTGCTCGCGACGGCTGCACGAGTCCGCCGAGCCCCGCCGCCTCCCGGAGCCGACCTCCCGCTGGCGGCGTAGTCCGAACGCTCGCCGCCGCCTCCGGCGCCGACGCGGCGCGCCGGGACGCCGCGAGCGAGCCGCGGACGCGAAGCTGCGCTCGCGCTTGCGCGCGCGCAGCTTCGCGGGTCGCGCTGCCGCCGAGCAGCGGTGGCGCACCCAGTTGTCTCTCTGCTCGGCTATTCGCAGCAGCCTGGAGTGCAACTCTTCGCCGAGCCCGCCGGGCTTCTGAAAGTCGCCGACGAGCGCCTCGGCGCGCGCGTGCTGCTCCGCGCTGGCGATTGGCTCGAGGAACTCGAGGTACTTGGCCAGCGTTGCCTTGAGCCCAGGCACCGGCAGCTTGGGCAGCGGAGCCTGCAGCGAAGTCAAGCGGAGCGGCCGCTGAGCGAGGCGCCTCGCGCGCGCGCGCGCGCGCACGCCTTCCGCCCGCCAAACGTGGCGGGGGTGCGTGCGGCGCTTGAGGGCGAACGCTTGCCGCGCCCGCACGCTCGTGAGCAAGAGCGCCGCTCGGAGCTCACGACAAGAGGCAGCGTCGCGACAAGCGGCAGCCCGTGCCACGCCCACAGCCGGAGCGCGCCGCGGCCGCGGCGCCAGCGCGCTCCGTCGCTCGGCGATGCTGCTGCGCTCTGCCGCTGCGTAATAAGCTCCTCGCAGCGACGAGGAATTACTGGGGCCACGATACTACTACGACGATACTAGCGGGCCGAGTTGGCGCCGGACCTTGCCGACCGATCCTCGAGTGGGTTGAATGGTTTGACTGTCTTTTTTTTGTAGGGAGCGTCGGGTGATCAGCGTTGTACACCGGCGACCCTTCTCAAGCTTTGCGAGAAGTAAGCAACAAATAAAATCGTCGCTGTCATCGGAACGCCTGCCAGGCTTTGATTCCGAACCTCTGTCTCTCTCTGTCTCTCTCTCTCTCTCTCTCTCTCTCTCTCTCTCTCTCTCTCTGTCTCTCTCTGTCTCTCTCTGTCTCTCTCTGTCTCTCTCTGTCTCTCTCTGTCTCTCTCTGTCTCTCTCTGTCTCTCTCTCTGTCTCTCTCTGTCTCTCTCTGTCTCTCTCTCTCTCTCTCTCTCTGTCTCTGTCTGTTTATCTGTCTGTCTGTCTGTCTGTCTGTCTGTCTGTCTGTCTGTCTGTCTGTCTGTCTGTCTGTCTGTCTCTCTCTCTCTCTCTCTCTCTCTCTCTCTCTCTCTCTCTCTCTCTCTCTCTCTCTCTCTCTCTCTCTCTCTGTAACACAGTAGCACACAAATAGGCGGCGAACATCGTCTCAGCCAACTTTGTGGACTCTCCCGACTTGAGACAGGAGCAGCCATTTTTTCTGGCACCGCGCTGAATCTCGCGGAGTGCACGCGAGAGAGTGGGCGCAATCGTCAGACAGCAGCGAAATCAGCGCTCACCCGTCCCTGCTTCCTATGTAGGTCTGTAGCGGAGGTAAAAGAGCGACCTCCGCTACAGACCTACATAGGAAGCAGGGACGGGTGAGCGCACGTATACCGACAGTGGGACGACATCACGCCGCCGCAGCTCAAGTTATAATGAAGAAATGCGTTAAATGTTAGCATGCGTCGTGTCATCCTCGGCAGTAGGATGCACGACTTCCGAATAATAATAATGATAATAATACTAACCCATCTGCAATAGCGCGCCCTCAAAGAACTCAATCTCTCTCTAGGCAATAAACATTTGCTGTGACGGAAGCTTGAGGCTTCCACCGTGCCCGCTGACTCCTACCCCACCCCTGTGCAGACAGGAAGCGGCGCCATTTTTTATTGCAACGCTCAGCATTCGACACGTCGCCAGCGAGGTCGGGCAACGGCAGAGGTCAGACGAGCGGCGACAGTACGGCAGTGGTGGCGGCGGCTGCATGGCTGCTTGGAGAGCAGACACAAAGCAGCAGCGCCTCTTAGTGAAGGCCGCCCGCTGTTGGGCGCTCGATCGGGCGATCGCTCTTCTGAAGCCGGATGCGGGCACTCGAACGCCGACGAGCGCTCGCGCGCGCCCGCTCGCTCGTGCCGAGTAGTCTTACGGCTTCCGGAGCGATCGCGCGTTCATCAGCGACATCATCCAGATGCGCCCCAAAGTATCGGCGCGGCGACGGCGAGCGAGAGTAGGGGAGCGAGAGTCGCATCGCGAACCGAGGTGCCGCCCGCTTCTGGCTTCCTCGCTAGCTTGCGAAAGAGCGCGCGCGTTGCGGCATAACGTTCCAACGGATGGAAGTGCTCGCGCGCCTCCTCTGCCTACTGCTCGCCAGAGCGAGCGACACGCCCGGGCATTAGCGACAGCCAATTCATTCCGCTTCGTCGTAGAAGCTAGCCTCATTGACCCAATTATCAAGTGCGACTTCCCGGCGCGCGCTGCGCTGCGCCGCCGGGTCGCGTCCGGCGCCAGCTGCGGCCGCCGCGACTCAGGTGGCGACGGGCCGCCGTTGCTTCTCCGAGCCCACCAGAGGAACTGCTTTTTCGCGAACTATACGCAGCGACGCCGGTAGCCGCGCAGATGCCCGCGCCGGGCTAACCGCTGGCCGCCGCCGCCGCAAGCCGCGAGCCGACGGTGCGAATCTGCGTGCGCGCTCTCGCGAGCTTCCGAGTCAGTCGATTTCAGCAGACGAAATCTCGTTACGCCGAGTGTCGTCAGAATAGCACGCCGACTTGGAGACGCCGCTGCCTCCAGCGGCTTCGCTGGGGCGCAGGTAGCGGCGGCGGCGCTGCGAAGAGGCGTGCCCCTTTGCAGCGCCGCCGCGCTGAACGAAAAGTCGCCCGCGCCACGCGAACCCGCCGCCCTCGGCCCAATCGTGCCTATTTCGACCGGACCGCCGCTGAACCACGTGCTCACGCAGCGCAGCGAAGCCATCGCGCCACTAGCCCAGCTGCTAGGCGAGCGCGATCGCACGAGGCTTCGGAGAGGCGCCGACGACCCAGCTGCGAGGGGAGAAGCGAGAATGGCGCCGTCCGGACGCGCGGGTCGCCCGGGAGCCTCCGCGCCGCGCCGCGCCGCGCCCGAGGCCGGCTCCAGCGGCGCTCGGCGCACGACGCCTTCATTTCGCCGTCGCCGCCCGCTCGCGCCCCAACCACGAGCTCTCGGCAATCGACTCGCGTTCGCGATGCCAACTGAATGGAGCTCGCCAGCGGCGGGCGGAGCGAGCAGCGGGCGGAGCGAGCAGCGGGCGGAACAATGCGCAACAACAGACGCGAGCTGCGCTCTGTTTGCACGCCGCCTCCGCCAGCGCCCGAACGGCGGCGGCGCACCACGCCTCGCCCGCCGCCGCGAGCTTTCGCGCCGACAGAGGGCGCGCTAAAATCGTCGATATCGCTCGCCTCCCTCTTCTGCCGCCACTCAATTCCGACAGCTGATGTGGCTGATGTGGAACTTGGCGCGAGGAGAATAAGAGAGAGAGAGAGAGAGAGAGAGAGAGAGAGAGAGAGAGAGAGAGAGAGAGAGAGAGAGAGAGAGATAGAGAGAGAGAGAGAGAGAGAGAGAGAGAGAGAGAGAGAGAGAGAGAGATCCAGTAGCACCTGTCCGCGCCACTCCCGGTTGCGGCTCGCTCCGAGCGGCAAGCGGGCGGCAGGTGCTCGCGCACCTGCCGCCCGCTTGCCGCTCTTTGGCCGCAGAGGGCGTGGCTTTGGGCGCATCTCGCTCTCGCTCCCCGTCTTAAAATTAGCGCGACCCGCCAAAATCGCGATCGGTAGAACCACGCCGACGAAACCGCGCCGATAAAATCGCGCCGACAAAACCGCGCCTAAATAGGCGCGTCAGCGAATGAGCGAGATAAGTGACAGACGCACGGAAAAGTGCAAAAATTGTCATTTAAAGCTACTGAGCGTCGTTTCAATTTTCATATTTTTAAAAATGTGAAAATATTTTACGACTTTCGTCATTCTCTTAAAAATAAATTCCCTATCTCTGAGGTTATTTTACATTTTGTGGTAAGCTATACGACGAAAAAGATTATTCGGCTCCTTATAAGCGACTATTCCCATATAACTACATTCGAAACGATCGCGCCGATAAATTTGCGAAGTCATATCCTCGCCGACATCAGCGCGCCGATAAATTCACAATCAGCAAAAATGCGATGAAAAGTGCTACGTACTACAAAAATTTGAATTAAATGGCAACTAACGCAGCTCGTTGAAATTTTAAAGCAAGTCTCAATACAATTCTATTTAGTTTAAATGTTAAAGTTCAGAGACACTGCCGGCAAATTTTCAGTAAAATCACGTCCATTATATGCAAAAAGAATCGCAGCAAGACGCCTGGGACAGTGGAGCATATTGAAACTTGCTGGCTGCCCGACTGCCAATTTTTTGCTATATATATACGACTTATGGTATTTTTTCTGTCAAGTCTCGTTCACGATGGCAATGATCGATTGACGTGTATACGATAAGATGATGACATGCAACAGACGATCGGAACTCATTTTACAAACCTCTGACTGAGTGATTTTTTCGAGGCAATCCGAGTGCAATTAGCATTTTTACGTAAGATTTAACGTTCTCGTCGTCGCGATACACGTTAGATAAGCCATCGTTTTGTATTCAGCGTCACGATGACTGGCCGGGATGAAAAAAAAACAGCCGAGTATCGTAACATTTGGAAATACATAACATTTGGTACATTTGGATACCTAGCAATTGGGAATACATTATGCGTAACACGTAGCGTTTGGAAATACTTTAGAGAGCGTATCCTCCAGAGTTGCCATGCCGATATCAAGTAGCACGCCCGTAGGTGTGAGAGATGGCTGCAGCTCGAGCAATTTCTGGAAATCCGCTCGAAGTCAAACACGAGTTCTCACGAGCACGTATAATATTAGTGGAGTCGAACGATTGTCAGTCAAAGTTTGAATGGAAAATACCTGCAGAAAAACGTCACGAGCGTCAGTCTCGCACGTATCATCTACAAACCTCAATCTCGCACGTATCATCTACAAACCTCAATCTCGCACGTATCATCTACAAACCTCAATCTCGCACGTATCATCTACAAACCTCAATCTCGCACGTATCATCTACAAACCTCAGTCTCGCACGTATCATCTACAAACCTCAATCTCGCACGTATCATCTACAAACCTCAATCTCGCACGTATCATCTACAAACCTCAGTCTCGCACGTATCATCTACAAACCTCAATCTCGCACGTATCATCTACAAACCTCAATCTCGCACGTATCATCTACAAACCTCAATCTCGCACGTATCATCTACAAACCTCAGTCTCGCACGTATCATCTACAAACCTCAGTCTCGCACGTATCATCTACAAACCTCAATCTCGCACGTATCATCTACAAACTCAGTCTCGCACGTATCATCTACAAACCTCAATCTCGCACGTATCATCTACAAACCTCAATCTCGCACGTATCATCTACAAACCTCAGTCTCGCACGTATCATCTACAAACCTCAGTCTCGCACGTATCATCTACAAACCTCAATCTCGCACGTATCATCTACAAACCTCAATCTCGCACGTATCATCTACAAACCTCAGTCTCGCACGTATCATCTACAAACCTCAGTCTCGCACGTATCATCTACAAACCTCAATCTCGCACGTATCATCTACAAACCTCAATCTCGCACGTATCATCTACAAACCTCAATCTCGCACGTATCATCTACAAACCTCAGTCTCGCACGTATCATCTACAAACAAACCTCAATCTCGCACGTATCATCTACAAACCTCAGTCTCGCACGTATCATCTACAAACCTCAGTCTCGCACGTATCATCTACAAACCTCAATCTCGCACGTATCATCTACAAACCTCAATCTCGCACGTATCATCTACAAACCTCAATCTCGCACGTATCATCTACAAACCTCAGTCTCGCACGTATCATCTACAAACCTCAGTCTCGCACGTATCATCTACAAACCTCAATCTCGCACGTATCATCTACAAACCTCAGTCTCGCACGTATCATCTACAAACCTCAGTCTCGCACGTATCATCTACAAACCTCAATCTCGCACGTATCATCTACAAACCTCAATCTCGCACGTATCATCTACAAACCTCAATCTCGCACGTATCATCTACAAACCTCAGTCTCGCACGTATCATCTACAAACCTCAGTCTCGCACGTATCATCTACAAACCTCAGTCTCGCACGTATCATCTACAAACCTCAATCTCGCACGTATCATCTACAAACCTCAATCTCGCACGTATCATCTACAAACCTCAATCTCGCACGTATCATCTACAAACCTCAGTCTCGCACGTATCATCTACAAACCTCAGTCTCGCACGTATCATCTACAAACCTCAATCTCGCACGTATCATCTACAAACCTCAGTCTCGCACGTATCATCTACAAACCTCAATCTCGCACGTATCATCTACAAACCTCAATCTCGCACGTATCATCTACAAACCTCAATCTCGCACGTATCATCTACAAACCTCAATCTCGCACGTATCATCTACAAACCTCAGTCTCGCACGTATCATCTACAAACCTCAGTCTCGCACGTATCATCTACAAACCTCAATCTCGCACGTATCATCTACAAACCTCAATCTCGCACGTATCATCTACAAACCTCAATCTCGCACGTATCATCTACAAACCTCAATCTCGCACGTATCATCTACAAACCTCAATCTCGCACGTATCATCTACAAACCTCAATCTCGCACGTATCATCTACAAACCTCAATCTCGCACGTATCATCTACAAACCTCAATCTCTCGCACGTATCATCTACAAACCTCAATCTCGCACGTATCATCTACAAACCTCAGTCTCGCACGTATCATCTACAAACCTCAATCTCGCACGTATCATCTACAAACCTCAATCTCGCACGTATCATCTACAAACCTCAATCTCGCACGTATCATCTACAAACCTCAATCTCGCACGTATCATCTACAAACCTCAATCTCGCACGTATCATCTACAAACCTCAATCTCGCACGTATCATCTACAAACCTCAGTCTCGCACGTATCATCTACAAACCTCAATCTCGCACGTATCATCTACAAACCTCAATCTCGCACGTATCATCTACAAACCTCAATCTCGCACGTATCATCTACAAACCTCAATCTCGCACGTATCATCTACAAACCTCAGTCTCGCACGTATCATCTACAAACCTCAGTCTCGCACGTATCATCTACAAACCTCAATCTCGCACGTATCATCTACAAACCTCAATCTCGCACGTATCATCTACAAACCTCAATCTCGCACGTATCATCTACAAACCTCAATCTCGCACGTATCATCTACAAACCTCAGTCTCGCACGTATCATCTACAACAAACCTCAGTCTCGCACGTATCATCTACAAACCTCAATCTCGCACGTATCATCTACAAACCTCAATCTCGCACGTATCATCTACAAACCTCAATCTCGCACGTATCATCTACAAACCTCAATCTCGCACGTATCATCTACAAACCTCAATCTCGCACGTATCATCTACAAACCTCAATCTCGCACGTATCATCTACAAACCTCAGTCTCGCACGTATCATCTACAAACCTCAGTCTCGCACGTATCATCTACAAACCTCGATCTCGCACGTATCATCTACAAACCTCAGTCTCGCACGTATCATCTACAAACCTCAATCTCGCACGTATCATCTACAAACCTCAATCTCGCACGTATCATCTACAAACCTCAATCTCGCACGTATCATCTACAAACCTCAATCTCGCACGTATCATCTACAAACCTCATCTCGCACGTATCATCTACAAACCTCAATCTCGCACGTATCATCTACAAACCTCAATCTCGCACGTATCATCTACAAACCTCAATCTCGCACGTATCATCTACAAACCTCAATCTCGCACGTATCATCTACAAACCTCAATCTCGCACGTATCATCTACAAACCTCAATCTCGCACGTATCATCTACAAACCTCAATCTCGCACGTATCATCTACAAACCTCAATCTCGCACGTATCATCTACAAACCTCAATCTCGCACGTATCATCTACAAACCTCAATCTCGCACGTATCATCTACAAACCTCAATCTCGCACGTATCATATCAAACCCTCAATCTCGCACGTATCATCTACAAACCTCAATCTCGCACGTATCATCTACAAACCTCAATCTCAATCTCGCACGTATCATCTACAAACCTCAATCTCGCACGTATCATCTACAAACCTCAATCTCGCACGTATCATCTACAAACCTCAATCTCGCACGTATCATCTACAAACCTCAATCTCGCACGTATCATCTACAAACCGAAGCGAGTATTGATGCAACAACTGCAGATTTGTTGCAGTGCCGGACATGAATACCTTCATGGTGTCTTGATAGCCTGAATCCCAAAGAAGAAACTTGTCACAACGCATCGTTACCGTCAGAGTATCTGGAAGAATTACGTCTCATACAGAACGGGGGGGGCCGGGGCTCATTGACACCATTCTTCGTCGCTCGTGTTCGCTCGATCGGTCCTTGGACTTGCAGAATGCGTTGGCGCGCGATGAGCAGCTTCCAGCGAGATTCACGTCGTGCTGCTCGCGATAATGGGACGAGGTTTTTCCTCACCGTTTGCAGCGCGTTCTCGTATAATCAGCCTTATATATCTTGCCTTATATTACATAGCCTTGATTCTTTTCGCTTTCGTTCCTCGCAGTGTCTGGAGCGTGCGCGTTCTCAGCACTTGTTTGCAGAGCCCCGTCTGCATTCATTCTCCTCAAGCCTTCCAGCACATTCTCGTTTTACACACCTCCGTGAAGGCGGTCCATCTTGGTTTGAACTTGTCGCGGCAGGATATCAATATCCTGCCGCGAAACTTTTGTTCACCTCATTTCTATGACTTAATAGTTTCCGTGGCTTAAGTTACGCAGTATTATATACTGGTATATATATATATATATGTTATACATATATATATATTTTATATTTTTATATTTATATTTATTTTTATATTATATTTATATATATTTATATTTATATTATATATATATATATACATATATATATAAATAAAATATATATGTATAGCATATATATATATATATATATATATATATTATATACTTTGCCTTGGTCAGGGCGAGCACCTTAACCACTGGAACAAACCAGCTCGGCTTCGCCCAGCCTCGCAGTAAGTGCGCTAGGATAGATATATAGGCAAAAGCAAGTTTCCGTGGCTTAAGTAACGCAGAATTATATACAACATTTATCTGCTGGCGGCCTGCCTCGTGCACCGCTTATTCCGAGCTCCGCGCATGCCGCTGCCGACTAGCGGAGCGGCGAGCGCGGCTGGCGGCTTAATGTTAGCGTCGCTCAATCGCCGGATGCTGCTGGAGGCGCGTTTGCTCACGCCGGACCGTGGCGGAAAATCGAGAGCCAATCAGCTCTTCGGCCTCGGCTTTATGAGCTCGTGCGGCGTTGGACTCTCGTCGGTGACACGAGACGCGTCGGCCTTTCCGTCCGGCGCTGCGCCATCGCCTTGCGACGTTTAGCGCAGCGTTCGTTCGACCACCTGTTCGGGCCGCGCTTACAACTTTAGCCACCCGCGAGCAGTACAGCGGCAGCGCGGCGCGCCGTCGTGCTGCCGCTCGGTCCAGCTCGGCAGTGGCGATCTCCTGTTCGGTTTCTATGCGCCAGCAGCGCAGGCAGCAGTGCACAGATTATTCCTTGTCGAGCCCGGCTATCGTTTCCGATAGGTGGCTTCCTGTTTTGGCTCCCGACCACAGCTTTCGAGCCGATCGGAGGCGCCACTAGACGTCGCCGCCGCTGCCGTTGTCTCAGCCGCCAACGCGACGCCGACGGACTAGTGCGCGTCCTGCTCAACAGGTCGCACGATCGTCCGCGCGGCGACAGGGACCGCGTCGGGCGTGGCAAGAACGGGCGTGGCGAGCGGGTGTGGCAAGCGGGGGCGTGGTCGAGGACGAGACTGCTGGGCAGTCGTCGTCTGCTCGTGTGTCATCTCCGGTTTGAAGCAATCGCCAGCCCCCAGTCGGCCCAATCAAATCCTGGCCAACGTAGGACACTGGTCTTCCAGAGGTCACAGGAGGTCACCATTAGAGGCTCCCAGAATTACGCTGACGCCAGCAGCGCGCACGTGATATCCGGTAGGCGCCGTATATAAGCAAATATATAATTCAGTTGTATTGCGCCCCAAGAGAACTCAATCTCTATTCAGGCGCTCCGCATATGCCTCGGGGCTCGAGCCCATGACCTCAGCCAGACCTTGATCGGGGCGAGCACCTCAACCGCTGGTCCAAACCGGCTTGGCTTCGCCCAAACTCGTGCGTTAAGATAGATGTAAAAGTATAAGCAACGGATATGAAAGATTAATAGATTAAAAGAACTTTCTACAGTCTAGCGTTTACCTTTCTTATAAATAAATAGATGTAAGATGATTTAACAGCCACATTTACATAGCGACAGAAGAGCCTTTACGGCTATAAGTACCGCTTGCACTTGGAAAAGGATCGCCGCTGCAGGATTCAAACCCGCGACACCTCGGTCGTCAAGTGCGAACACCTTACCTCCTGGGCTAAAGAGAGATGCAGAGGCAGAGACAGAGGCGCTTCTGCTTCGCGGCCTTCGCCAGCGTAGAAAGGCCGCCACCGCCCAGGCAGCGATAGCATGAGGCCGTCGCTAGCGACGCAGTCACAGTTACGAGGCGCTAGCTGCAGCGCCGTGCGGGCCTCGCCTCGTAGGTGGCGCTGTGGCAATGCACTGGGTGCACGAGGCCCGATCAAGGCTGCGCAAACTCCGCCAGACTCGGCGGCGCCGGCGCCGAGCGGCTGCGGTCCTCAGCGGACAGGTGCAAAGGGGCGCGGCGCTCGCGGCATGGCAGGCATTGCAACGAAAGCATCTAGCGGTTCGCGTCAATCCCCTTCCTTCCTCCCTCCCCTTCCTCCCTCCCCTTCTCCTCGCCTAATGTAATGTAATGTATCTCCGTCACGAACTTCGGAAATCCACGAATGCAGGTGAGCTTTCTATAGCGAACTCAATGCCTAAGCGGCATTGCTGTGCCAACATTCTGTAGCCAACAGACTTCATGTCGTGCAGCAAGCAGAAAGTGAGAAGCGCTCAGCTGAATCGGAGGAGCGAGGTGGTGCGTATCGCGGAGTAGCAGCTCACGACTTCTGGCAAAGATTCGGCATAGAAAGTCGGCAGCGGAAGAATAAATGTCGTTGCGTAAGAATTGCGGAAGTGAGTTCAAGGCTGGTCCAGGACCTGCCAAGCTCGGCCCCCCTGCCCCATCCGCCGCCTCGGCGAGACTGCTGTCGGAAGCCGCTCCGCACGGCGATATCGAGGCGCAAGCCGACAGCGGCGCCGCCTGGCGCCCGCGCGTCTCCCCCGCCTACCGGACGTCTCTCCGGAGGCGCTCGCGAGAGCTCTACCTCGAACGTCGCTAACTCGCCACGAACTCGAACCGGCCTCCACCGACGCTTCAATCTGGCGCTCCCGGCGAAGCCGGGTCGGCGAAGCCCGCCAGCACCGTGCGGTGCGCCGCCGACAGCGGCAGAGTGTGTAGGTCTGCAATGCTCCTGACGTTACGACATCTCTGTCCTTCCCCCGTTGCCCGAACGTCGCGGCGGCGGGCTTAAAGCCGGCACTCAGACGTCCCGGCACTCCCGGCACCGGCACCGTGGATCTCGCGGCAGCGCCGGCCGCACGACGTCACGCTGCGTCGCGGTGGCGCGATGCGGCGGCACGTGCCGCCGTTTCCCGGGTCTAGTCGGACGCGAATCGACCGGGCGAAACCGCCGGGCAAGGCGTCACGCTCCGGCGCTCGCTGCGACGCCTCGCGGAGAGGCCGCGCCGCCGGTGGCGATCTCTCGCCGCTCTGGCGATGGCGATCTCCATCTGGCGTTCCTAATCCGCGACGATGCGCGACTCGTCGCCATCTTGCAGCGTGGCCATCGCGCGTCGCTGGCGGTGGCGTCGCCACCGCCCACTTCCGTTGCTGCCCAAAAGCCCTAGGGGACGATGCTTCCTACCGAGCGGCTGCATCCACCGCCACCGCAGAAATGGTACGCGTGCACGTGCACCTACGCATGCAGCGATGCACGCACCCATATATGCACACACAGATGCACGCACAAATGCACGCACATATGCCCCACCTATGCATCCGGATATATCCAGATATGCACCCATATATGTACCCAGATATGCAAGCACCTGACGCCTGTGACGCCGCCAAGGCTCGAGGCCTCAGCGCTGTCTCGGCGCTGGTGAGCTTTACGCGGCCGCGGCACCCAAATGCGAACCCGGGGCCGGAACTCAGTCGCTCAGCAGTCGCTAGCTGATGGCGGACGCGGCGTGCACGCAAGGCAGCCGCAGTCGGCGCGCCTTGCGAGCCACGCTTAGACTCGCGGCGTGGCTAGTTATAGCAAGAATCCCTCCCCACCAAGAGAGCGCCAGCGTTTCAGCGAGTACGCCGCTCCGCCGACCGGGCCCTATGCGCGATGGATGCTCGCGATGGCGCTGCGCCGTTGGGACCCACCGCGTCGTCGGCGTCGTGCGGTTCGAGGCTTCCACTTCGCCGCCGTCGCGCCCCTTCCCCGGTCCACCACTTCGCCCCGCCGCCGCCGCTGGCGGGCGGTCCATCCACGCTCATGCTCCGCGCGCCTGCTCCGGCGACGCGCGCGCACGCGCGCGGCCCGACTGACTACGCCGCCGCCGCCGGTCAGCCTACGAAGGCCCACAGCGGCAGCGGCGGCGGCACCGGCGCTTTGTCATCTCCATGAGCACCCAGCTGGGCGCTCGATAGAGCGGCGGAAGCAGCGCCCGCCGCCGCCGTCGCTTCCGCCGCCATCTGCACCATTCGCAGTCTCGCGAGTGGCGCGCGCGCGTGCGCGCGCCACGCGCGCGCGCGAGAGAGAGAGCGGCCGACGCACGCGCGACCGCTCGAGCGTAGCGTTCCGGTCGTCACTCGTGACAGTCTGACAGTCGCGTCACTCTGACGGCGGTGCGATCGCGAAGCGAACGCGGAGCGTTCGCGAAGACGACGGCGGCGGCGGCGGCTTTGCGGCCGGCGGTGGCTGAGCGACGCTCGGTCGATCGCTCGCAGCGGCCGGAAGGACGATTTCGCTCGACGACGCCACGCGCACCGGAAGCTGTACGCTCGACGACGCTTCGCGGGCGGGCTTCGCCGGTGCCGCTCAACGTATCTACGGCTGACGCGCCGGCGGCACGCAGGCGCTGTGCGCGGCATACTGTTTAGAGCATTGCCGGGGGAACGCGAAGGGGGAACTGTTTAGGGCATTGCCGGGGGTGACGCGAAGGGAAGAGTGCCAACGGCGCCGTCTGCTTCCGCACGTCTGCGCTACCGGCCATCGCCGTCTCGCTTGTACAGCAACACCGTGTACCTTTGGCCGCAAGCGCCCATTTCGCACGAGGAGCTGCAGCTAAGGGTACGATTCGCCCGCTGCATCGCAGAGGCGACGCCCGAGCGACCGCCTCGCCTCTGCAGGAAGCTGAAGGAGCTCTCGCGGCTGCCGGAAGCGCTGGAAGTGCTCAGCTCTCTCTGTAGGAGCTGGAGCCACTGGAGCCGCGCGCTCTACGTCGCCCGTCCCCACGTCCGCTCGGAGGCGGCGCAGGATGTGCGCGCGGTCGGCGGCGGCGCGCTCTAACCACCCAGCGGTTTCCGGATTACCGCGCCCGCTCCGCGGAGCGCGATTGCGCTCCGCGGAGCGGGCGCGCGCTCGGCGAGCGCGCCGGTAGCTGACGTCGCTGCTCAGCAGCCGCCGCCGCCGCCTGGGCGAAAGGTCAGAGGCGAGCAGCGCAGCGGAGCGGCGGAGCGCGTCGTCGTAGCGGCGGTGCTGCTACCTGGCGCTCGAGCCCGCGAGCGCGATCGAGCGCACACTCACGGTCAGGTCCCACGACGGAAAGTTGTCGAACTCCTGCGAAGCGACGCGCTTCACGTAATCCCTGACGATGTTCGTCATGGCCGCGGCCGCTGGACGCCGTAAAGAGAGGCGAAGGCAGCCGCCGAACAGCAGCCGTGCAGTCGTCTTTCGAGTCGCTCGAGGAGGGCGATTGTCAGCGGGGCCTTGTGGCGTCAGATGGCGTGGCTGTCGTGCGCTTCGACAGTCGGAGCCGACATAGAAGAAGAAGCCAATCGGATAGCGCCGCCGCCGGCCGCCAGTCGGTTTGGCTTGCGTCGGCTAGAGACAGCGAGAGAGAGAGAGAGAGAGAGAGCGAGAGAGAGAGAGAGACGAGACGATAGCGATTCGGCGAGCCGCGGGGGGCCGCCGCCGGAGGAGGACGGTAATTCTAGCGAAAGACGGCCTTCCGCGGCGGCCGTCTATCTGGTTCGACCGCTTTCATTCGCCGCTTGGAAGCCGCCGTTGTCTGCTCCTCCCAATCAAATTACTCGGCGGCCTCCTCCAATCGATAAGCTCCGCGTCGCCAACGATTGCGTAGCATTCGCGTCGTCGCGGGCGAATCGCGTTAGCCTCAGAGCCCGCCGCGCCGCGTGCGGGCGGCCCGGAGCGCGCGCTCGCGACAGGCGGGGCGGGCGAGTTCTCTCGGACGGAAGGCGCGTAAGGAGGGCGCTCTCGCGCTCGATTGGCCGCGCCTACCTAGCGATGCGACGCAGCTCAAATAGCTCCGCGCGTGCAATACAATCAGAATCGAGCGCTACCGGCAAGCCAGATGGCTGCTGTCCTAATTATATCCGGGCAACGGGCCCGCGTGCCACTTGCGAGCTGTGGAAAATTTATGACCATTGTGTGGGCAATTATTGAACTATTGACGTCTAAATTCCCTCGGCCAACATAAGGCAACAATGTCTTTCGCGAGCTAAACAATTAGGCGGAATCGATGCCGATGCGATCGCAACGCCGTCGCCATCGCTATTCACGTCTCGCGCGCCGACGAACTCGAGAGCCTGCACTCGGGCGCTTCCGGCAGCCGTGAGAGCTCCTTCAGTCGTAGGCGAGGCGGCTGCGTCTCGGATTGTCTACTCGCATCGCGCCGCAGTCGCCACAACCGACAACACTTACGCCCTAGAGCTGACGGCCGCGCCTTCAGACTTGGGCGTTCGTTGGGCGGGCCGCTTCGCACGCGTACTTCGATCGTCGCGAGAACACTCTATGGGTTTTTAATAATAATACTAATAACAATAATTTGATATGGTTGTATTTAAATAGGCAGTGAACTTCAGACGGAAACGGATCCTTCAAGTGGCTCGGCTTTCTGCGGCAGTTGGATTTTTGCGGTCACATCAACATTCGCAAGGCGTCCGCCGTATATGTCACGGGTGCAATACCGAAAATTCGCTGCAGCGTTGATCGAACTCGTACAATGGCCGCAGGAAACGTGAGCTCACTCACTCTCTCTCGCTCTCTCTCTCTCGCGCGCACGCGTGAGAGAGTGTGAGCGTTCTCTCGCTCGCTCTGCACTCTTTCGCTCACCGCTACCGCCGCCGCCACCGCCGCCGCCGCCGTCGTCCACCGCCGCTCGCGCTCGCACGCTCGACGAGCTCTCCGACGATGACGATGACGCCCGGACATCCACGCGACGCGAGCGCCACCACCGTCAGCATTAGCGGCGAAGCGTCGCAGGATGTAGCGCAGCCGCTCGACGCAGCGTCGCCGCCCGACGGCCGGCGGGGCCTCGTGGAGTTCCGGCGGCGGCGGCGGCGGCCGTGGCAGGGGGGCGGATATTATTTTCCAGTTCATCCTCGAGCTCAGTCCATTCCCGGTTCATTCGCGGCGCCCGATGGCTTTTCGAACGATGCCGCACGAATACGGGGTCGGCCAGAAATATTTATGCCAAATCCCGAGGCTTGCGCTCGCAAACGCTGCGGCGGCGGCGGCGGCAAGCGGAAGAGGAAGCGGAAGTGGCGCGCTCTCTAGTGCGACGGCGCGCGGCCATCGCGGCGCGCGTAGCGCTGCTGCTGCTCGTCTCGGTGCTCGCCGGCAGCAGCAGCAGCAGCAGCAGAGTCGTCCTCGTCGTCATTCGACTCCTCCTCGTCTTCCTCTTCCTCCTCCTCACCCTCTTCCTCCGCCGATTCTGCGCTCTCGGTGGCACCACGCGCAGCTTCCGGCCCGGTCTCCTGCTCCTCCTCGCCCGCCGCCGCTGCAACGGTCGCGTTTCCGACGCCGCCGCCGCCGCTGCAGTCTCCTTCTTCGTCTTCATCGGCGCTGTCCCAAGGCGAGCGCGCCATCGGCGACCCGCCGCCGCTGGCGCCGCTCGGTCGGCGCTGGTCGAATCGCAGCTCGGGCTCAGACCCGATGCTCGAGTACGCTTTGCACAGCTTGTGGTTGATGGCGCCGCCGCCTCCGCCGCCGCCGCCTTCCGCCGTCGCCGCGGCGGCGTCGTCCTCGGGATTTGCGAGCGGCTGGTAGCGGTAGATGTGCCGGTTGAATGCGAGCAGCGGCGCGTACAGGACGTTGCTGAGAAAGATGGCCACGTTGAGCCACGTGAAGCCGATGGCGTGCACCAGGTGCCCGGCGACGATCGGGCCGAGCGCGTAGGCGAGCGAGTAGGATATGTCGGCGATCGCGTAGACGCTGCCGTAGACGGACGCGTGCCGCACGTCGACGAGGTGGCCCATCATGGGCAGTATGGCCGTGTCGACGAGCGCTATGCCGAAGCAGAGCACGGACAGCGGCAGCATGAGCTGCTCGAAGCTGCCGCAGAAGGGCACCGCCAGGCAGCCGACGCCCTCGAGCGCCAGGCCGACGGCGGCGATCAGCCACTGCTGGCTGCGGTAGCGCTCCGCCAGCTTGACGGTGACGAACACGCCGAGCACGTGCGGCGGAAAGGCGGGCAGCCAGATGAGGCCCACCTGCCACTCGGGCGCGCCCATCGTGTCCTTCATCCAGATCGCGATGGTCGGCTCGAGGAAAGCGAGCGACACGTTGGCCATGACCAGCGAGCCGGCGCAGATGGCTATGTACGGGTCGAGCGCGAGCCGGTAGATGGGCGTGCCGCGCGGCGGCGGCGGCGGCCCGGCGGCGGAGGCGGCGGCGGCGGCGCGCTGTCGCCGCGCAGGCCGCATGACGAGGAGCATGAGGAAGCCGTCGAGCAGGGCGACAAAGGCGAGCACGAGGAACGGCGCCTCTTTGCCGACGAAGTCGTACAGCGTGCCGCCGAACGGCGGCGCCGCGAGGCTGCCGAACGAGATAAAGGCGAGCGCCAGGCCGAGGGCGCGCGTGCGCGCCGTCGGCTCGGTGAAGCGGTCGGCGATCATGGCCAGGCCGGAGGTGTCGGCGAACGCCGAGCCGAGACCCTGCATGCTGCGCGCGACGAACAGGACGCCGTAGCTGGTGCCGAACGCGAACACGGTCGTCGACGCGAAGATGATGCACAGGCCGACGAGCATGGGCACGTCGTAACCAATGCGATCCATCAGCGTGCCGGTGAACGGGTTGACGAGCAGCTGGAAGACGGCCTTGGTGGCGAACAGCGCGCCAACGTTGACGTTCTCGTTCGCCTCGTACGAAGGTCCTCGCTCGGCGGCGCTCGGCGTCGCGTTCCGCCTCGCCGGCGGCGGCGGCGGCGGCGAGTGGGACAGCGCTGGCCGCCAGGCCGCGGTGGAAGCTGGCGTCGGAGGCGAAAGCAGGCGACGTGTCGTTTGACTGCCGTTAACGGTGGCGGCGGAGGCCTCGCGCATTGCCGCCTCTGCCGTCGCCGCCGATGGATGTGGCAGCTGGATGCTGACGCCGCGGCTGGCGGCGATTCCCGCCGCGGTGGTCCAAGGTCTCGGCGAGGCGGCCGACGTCACGGACGGCGGCGACATCGATGCCGCGACGCTCGGCGGCCGATCGCCGCCGCCGCCGAAGGCGTTGATCTCGCGAAGGTACGCAGGAATTATGGGCACTATGACCATGTAGAGCATGTTGTCGAGCAGCAGCGCCACGCAGACGATGACGAGCACGAGTCGTCTCTGCGAGACCGGGTCGCTCACCCGGTCGTTGAACTTGCCGGCAAGGTCGGCCACAGAGTGGCCCGTGCACGGCACGCGCCAGTTGGCCACCGTCTCGCGCAAGGAGAAGAGAAAGTTGAAAACGGCCGCCTTCATTTTGCCGGGTCTCTCTGCGGATCTCGACGTCGTCGGCGGCGGCGGTGGCGGAGGAACGCCGTCAGTCCTTCCTCCCTCTCTCTCTCTCTCTCTCTCTCTCTCTCACTCACTTCCGGGCGGCGAGCCGCGGAGGGCGGAAGAAGATTGGCTCGTCGTCTGCGTCAAGTCAGGCGCGATTCCGACGGCGGCGGCGGCGTCGTCGGCGGCAGCTGACCAGCAGCTGAGCGGCAGCTGACCGGCTGTCCCTTCCGCCTCGTCTGCTGCTGCTGCCGCGAGCGCGGAAAAGAAACGACAGTCAGTGCGGCGGCGCTGCAGAGCGGCGGCGGCGGCGCGCCATCCGGTCGCAGGCGTTCAGCTTCCTCGAGGATTTCGCGCAGCGGCGCGCGCGCTCGGCGGCGGCGGCGCGCAGCGCGGCTCTTACCGCCAGAGAGCGAGCGAGCGTGCTTCGAGAGCGATATCGAGCCGGTGCGCGACGACGCCGAGCTCAGGCGAGCCACCTCTAGCCGCGCCCCCGCCGCGGGCGAGAGAGCGACGCGCTGCGGCGGCACGGCAGCGTCCTGTCGTGGTCGCTGCGCCGTCGCGGCGCGGCGCGGCGAGCAGGTGACGCGGCGAGGCAGGACCGGCGTACACCGCTCGCTCGCTCGCTCGCTCGCTCGCTCGCTCGCTCGGAAGACTTGGCTCTGAGCGGCGCGGAAGGAGCGCGAGCGAGGAGCGATATCAAGAGCGGCAGCTATTACAGCCGTTGCCTGGTGCGAGAGAGTGAGCGTAAAATTTATTAGGAGAATCGATACGACGATGGAGGCCGCAAGAATGGCGAAGTGGCTGCAGAAGAGCAGTCGGTCTCGCAGCGAGGGCGCGCGCGCGCGCTCGGCGCGCGCGCCCTCGCTGCGACGCGAGAGCGACCTGGCCTGCTGGCGATGAATTATGGCTGGGAGGAATCTAATATGCCGGACTGCGACGAGGGCAAGCCGCGGTAAATTAATTTTCTCTTAATTATACTCGTATCCTCCAGGCATGTAATTCAATAAGAGGATAGCTGCATGTCAACCGCTGCTCTTTGCGCCGTCGTCGTCACCGCCGCCACCGCCGCCGCCGTCGTCGCGAAGAGCGGCGCGCATCGTCGTGAGTCTGCGCCGCTTCCGGGCGAGAGCGGCGCGCGCAGCCGCTTCGCCCGGAAGCGGCCGTCTCTTACAGCTTCGCCGACGCTTCGCTCAGCCGCCGCTCTGCTCTGCATCGCTGCCCCGGCGGAAGCCGCCGCGGCCGCGCAAGCGTCTGTCGACGGCCGCGGCCGCGGCCGCGGGCATCGGAATGCGGCCGCGTCGCGTGCCGCGTACTCGGGCCGCGGCGGAGCGTTGAATTCGCTTCCCGCCCTCTCGCCGCCGCGCCGCTCCTCTCTCTCCTCCGGCTTCGCTCTTTGGAGGCGCTTCTTCCTCTGGCGCTCGCGAGGAAGCTTCCGGCTCCGACGCTTCCGGCTCCGACACTTCCGGCTCCGACGCTTCTTCCGGCGTTGCCTTCGCCGCAGTCGCCACTATCGTCGCTGTCGTCGGCCCCGTGCACGGCAGCGGCGGCAGCAGCTGACCTTTGCCTTGGCAGCGATCAGATGACGCAAGAGAAAGCGACTCTCCGCCGCTAAACCCGTGCGCGGCGGCGGTGGTTTCGCTCGAGCTTCCGGCAACGGTCGATCATCGCGAACGAAGCAAGCGTGCGAAAAATCCCACCGCCGGCTGGGCGGGGCGGGGCGGGGCGGGGCGGGGCGGGGCGGCGCTCATCCGCCAGGTGCGCTGCATCGCTCGCGGATCGATGCGGCGATATGGATTGTCGGAGCGCGCGCAGCAGCCGCTGTGACTGCGGCGCAGCGGCTGCGGCGGCTGCGACCTGCGGCTGCAGCGGCGGCGTAGGCGCTATGCGACATTGGCGGCTCGGTTGGTTCATTGAGCAGCTGCAGCTAAAGCAAATACAGATTTCCGAGTGTCCCTTTTAAGCTTCCGCTTCTCCTTCGCCGCCTCTTTCAGCCGTGCGAGAGCATCCGGATGAGGCGGCGAGCCAGGCGGGATGTTTACGGAAGGAGCGCTCTCGCGCGCCCGCGCGCTCGCGCGCGCTGGCGTCTGAATGGCGGCGACAAGTGGACCGGGCGCCTGAGCGGGTTGCTTGAACCGCTTCGCTGCCTCCCACTCTACTCTCTGCGGCTCGGTTGGATATTGCTTTTACCGATACTATTAATCTTCTCTAATGCAGCTTAATTGGCAATCGTGCGATTGTCGGGCGACTGCTGCTCGCCGGCCGCAAGGCGCTCGCTGCGCGGCGGCGCAGGGCGGGGCGACGGCAATGCCGGCGTCTAAAGACGGCCGCCGCCGGGGAAGCGGCGTCGGCGGTATGCCGCTCCGACGGCGCCTCCTCGAAAGGAGAGCGCACTCCGCCGCTCCAACTGACCCCGGCCCAACTTCCCGTTTCTGTCGGAGACGCGCGTCCGACGACCCTCTGGGAATTTCCTTCGTGGCTCCGGATTTCCTTCATTGGACGAAGAGAAGTGAGAAGTTCGCAAAGCGAAGGTCAGCCGAGCGGAAGTCAGTGGTTGGATTGAACCCCATCGGCCGGCCATGCACATCGTTCGTCGCCTCTTCCAATAGAGAGGTGCGGAAATGATTAAGAGAACAAAATAGAGTCCAGTGGGGTATTGAATAGTGATAATAAGAATAATAATGCACTTGATAAAGAACCCTCAGAGAACTCAATCTCTTTCCGGGTGCTTTACATTTGATGCAGACGGAAATGCGATTGAATGATCAGTAAAATCGTGCTTGACAAATAACATGAACAACATGGTTAGAGGTGACATGCACAGGGTCAGCATGCAAATGTGGTTAGTGGCAGAATGCAGAGTGTCAGCACGCATAAGCACATGAAGGACGAATCACAGGGATCAAGTAAAAGCTGTCATAAATAGTTACGCTTTTACCTTTGGAGAGCAGTGGAGGACGTCGAGGCAAGGCGATCACTGAAGACGAAAGCGAGAGGAAACGATGTGAAAACGATAAAAATAGAGAGGAGATGAAAGGATAGATATAGAGAGGAGATGAAAACGATGTGTAAAGGAGATGTGAAAACGAGATCAAATTGAAGGAAAGGAAAAAAGGGGAGAAGCAGCAGAGAAGCAGTGGAAAGCTCACCGAACGTCTCGGAGACCGAATGAGAGTAAAACATAGCAGAGTTGAGAAACTATTGGCAGCTAAAAAAGAGCAGACGAGAGGTGGTGAAAGCAGAGAAGAGCAGTGGCAGACAGCGGTGAAAAGTGGTATTAAGGAGAGGATTGGGATTGAGAGTATAGAAGGTGACACCATTCATTAGTGTAGCGTAGCAGACGAGAGCAGATGAGAGCAGAATGGAGGAGAGAGGAGCGGAGCAGACGAGAGCAGATGAGAGCAGAATGGAGGAGAGAGGAGCGGAGCAGACGAGAGCAGATGAGAGCAGATTGGAGGAGAGAGGAGCGGAGCAGACGAGAGCAGATGAGAGCAGATTGGAGGAGAGAGGAGCGGAGCAGACGATAGCAGATGAGAGCAGAATGGAGGAGAGAGGAGCGGAGCAGACGAGAGCAGAGAAGTGGAAGCGTGACTCTATCATTGGCAGCGAGGGATTAGCCTTAGGTGGTAGATCTCTGGTACGGACGGAAGGGAGCAAGAGATGCGAAAGAGAGACCGATGGATATTTATGTACCGCACTGGTTTGGTCCAGTGGTTAAGGTGCTCGCCCCGAGAACCAAGGTCTGACTGAGGTCGTGGGCTCGAGCCCCGAGGCATATGTGAAGCGCCTGAATAGAGATTAAGTTCTCTTGGGGCGCTATACAAATGAATTATATTTATATTTATGTCTAAATATGGATATACATTTCTATAGATGGAGATATTACAAACGCGGCGTTGAGCTGATGTCATTTGGTAATGCTTTATAAATAGCATCTGCAAAGTGCCTAGAGAGAGATTCAGTTCTCTGAAGGCGCTATACAAATCTATAATTAGTACATTACTATTAAGTCCTGGGGCCCCCAAAGCAGGGCTCGTAGCGGCAGTAGTCCTATTCGACGCGCGATAAACACCGGTGACGCCATAGTACGACTCAACAGCACCGTTCAGCTGCACGACTTAAGAGTCTAGTCTCAAGGTCAAGGTCTAGTTAGGTATTCCTTGCTGGCTCGACTGCTAGGGCACCACTCCGCCTGAGCGAGCGTCTGGGGCTCAAGTGTCTGCCAATTACGCGACTTAAGTCTTTATACCGCCTTGTCATGGATTGTGACCTAACCTTTTTATAGTAGTGATAATTCAGAGAGCTCCAATAATAGCTAGGCCGTATGAACCTGTGTGCTCTAGGACGCCACTGTTTCACAAAAACAGAGAGCTAGAGGGAGAAAGTGGGAGACTGAGACTGAGACTGAGACTGAGAGAGAGAGAGAGAGAGTGAGAGAGAGAGAGAGCGAGTGAGAGAGAGAGAGAGAGACTGCTTGCAGCTTATGCGATTAGCTTTGCAAGCCAGTGCCAATGGCGATTAGAGCAAATGATAATGAGTGTCGTCATCGTATCGTCACTTCACTTTGTTATCCGCTTCCGAGAATCGATTCATCTGAGATCCGATGACGCAGCGAGGCGCAGCGGCGCTGCCCGAGCAGCAGGGCGAGCGTTCGTCCGCACCGACTATCAGAGACCGAATTTATTTTTGGCGTCAAAACGCGATCTCACGTTTCGGCTGATAGGGCCAAATTCTCCGGGACGCATCTACTGAAAGAATCTTGAGTTTTGATCTTCGACCGAGATGCGCGTATTGTATGCACATTTTGGCCAGCGCTCAACTGCGGTGCCCTTTTGGGGGCACGTCGGTCAATCACTTGAGTCAGGCGGGCGCGTCCTAGAGTTCGCCTGCCGCCTGTATTTCCTGCGTCTACCCTAGTTAAACCAGCGCGAAGCTCACGTGCCGGGCACCGCACAGCCTCAGCTGTCGGCTGTGCTTTTGACCGAAACGAGATTCTCTCAGCGTCTCTCGCAGCGCCACTCAGTGTCTCGTAACGTCTCGGAATATGTCGCATTATCAAGGCAGCGCCTCGTCTCCGATCATCTATGAGCTCATTATCTTGCCTCGTCTCCGTTGCTGGCCATGACATTGTGCGTCAACCTTTCATGAATGCGATTTGAACTGCAGAAGCTACGAAACGTCGAGAAGCGAGAGAAACATATTCTAAAGCGCAGCGTGCTACGGCTCTATCTGTCTATCTATCTATCTATCTATCTATCTATCTATCTATCTATCTATCTATCTATCTATCTATCTATCTATCTATCTATCTATCTATCTATCTATCTATCTATCTATCTATCTATCTATCTATCTATCTATATATATATATATATATATATGTGTGTGTGTGTGTGTGTGTGTGTGTGTCACTTAGAATAACCCCGGTTTTTTCTCTAGGTTTCTAAGTATGAACTCTTCATAGCACAATTGGTTGCACAGACAGTGCTCGTTATCTAACTGCTCTCATCGTTGGGAATCTATTGCTATACGCTTTGCTTTTTACTTCTAAGCTCTTAATTATCTGAGGATCTATTTTCTGCCAGAAAAAAATTATAGGAAGCCATAGATCAGGGGTAGGAGCGGGTGGCGGAAGGTATGGCATATTTCCTGGCAGCGAAAATCTTCCACTAAGAACGTTTCGGGCTGTGTACTACAATCCAAAAAATGGGAACTGTTTCTCAGTACACGCGAATGCGTAATTGCACTAGAAGTTCCGTACTTTTAATTCAACCCGTCCGACTCTTCCTGAGTGACAAGGTAGACAACTTCGCGACGGCGTCTGCCATTTTGGGGACAGATTGAATATAATCAGTTCGTGACCAGAGCGAGAGACTTGCAGAGCTACTCAGAATTTCTCAGCTGCAGTGCTTCTCAAAGGCTCCGTCGAGCGCCGCAAGAGCTTTCAAAATTCGGCGGCAACGACGCTTCGTTCATCAGCAGCGCTGATATCTTGCGTTCATCAGAAACTGCGAAATAAATGGCGGAGAGCGGCAATGCAGCTGTTGCGAAGCCGCCACTTGCGAAGTTCGCGAAGATTCAATTAATCTCTTTATGACTTACGCTTTAGCAGAACAAATATTTTGTGGCTCGAAAAAAATAATTTCAGACATGAGAAACATTCATAATACATTGAGAAAACGAATTTCAAAAAACCATCTGCGTCGAGAGAGACTAGTGCACAGATAAGTGGCAACCGGCATTTCGTGACGGAAAGATACGCTAGTGCGCATTTTCCTTTAGCACGCTGCCTAGGCCGAGGACGAGGACGAGCTCGCGCGCGAGCGCGAGCACTCAACTCGCCCAGGCATGCTCTCAGCTAGTGGAACCGACGGATTGGAGAGCGGATCCAATCGGACGGATTGAAGAGCGGATCGAATCGGACGGATTGGAGAGCTGATCGGATTAGACTAATCGGAGAGCTGATCGGATTAGACTAATCGGAGAGTCGCGCGTGCTTGATAGAGCAAAGTCAGCCGCAGCGATGCGCGCGCGCGTCACGCAAGCGACCTTAATATATTTCATTTATATATATATATATATATATATATTATATATATATATATTTATATTTCATTTATACATTTCATTTATATAGCGCCCCAAGAGAACTTAATCTCTATTCAGGCGCTTCACATACGCCTCGGGGCTCGAGCCCACGAGGTCAGACTCTGGTCGGGGCGAGCACCTTAACCGCTAGACCAGACCAGCTCGGCGTTTTTGGCCGACGATCGCCGCACTCTCAATCCTGGGTCCGAATAATTGCTTAACCATCTTGC
Organism: Cristatella mucedo; assembly: GCA_009760855.2. NCBI lineage: Eukaryota > Metazoa > Bryozoa > Phylactolaemata > Cristatellidae > Cristatella > Cristatella mucedo. The sequence goes on along the minus strand of WPIO01000098.1, from coordinate 399,919 downwards.
GCGACGCCCGTTATGGCAGTAGTAAGATGGCGGACAGATTAGTTGCGCATTCTGGGCGGGGGCAGGAGGAGGCCGAAGTTGTGTCTGTCTGCAACGTCGCCGCTGGCGCGGGGAATGGCATCGTCGTGAGCAGTCGGCCGCCGCCGCCGCCGCCGCCGCCGGGTTGTCCGACCAAGCGACTTTCGTTGTGCGCCGATCGTCGGCCTCGTTCTGACGTCGTGGAGCCGATCGTCAGCCTCGTTCTGACGTCGTGGAGCCGATCGTCAGAACGAGCGAGCAGCTCATTTAGCTTTGCAATCTTGCGAGAGACTTGAGAGCGGTGATCGCTTGAGAGTGGCTCATATATAGCGTGCGGTTTCATTGTGGTTTCTTTTCTGTTATAGCTTGTCTTTTATATAGATGCCGCAGCTACGGAGATTTCACTTTTTGACCTCTGGTGACCCATGGCGATATATCAAGAGAAATTGTATGATAATAACAATAGGAATACGCATTTGCTTAGCAACCACAGATGACTAAAAACCTCTGTCTACGCACTGCTGGCCGTCGCTTAACGAACGCTGCAAAGCAAGCGGTACCAATATATTGCGCCAAAGTGTCTCCTTCGTATAGCCTTGCATATACGAACGTCTACTCGGTGACTACGGTTAGGATTAGAAACAAAGCATTATAACTACTTTCCGCGTGAAAGAAATTTTATTTTTCCGTTCTTTTGAAAGATTAGAGGTTTTCATATCAAGGAGATGGTCAGTTCCAAGTTCGTGAAATTTCACTGTTGCTATTCAGCTAAGTAGCCGAACCTCAGCACATGCAGATTCCCATACAAATATATTATTATTATTCTTATTGTTATTGTACCTGCGCTACAATCTTTGCGGCCACTCTTAGAGTGTGCCTAAAATGTTCGCGTTAGACGTGCACTAGCGCGATGCCAAAACTGAGGCGTCCAGGCTCGACCGCTCGTAGCTCGAGATGCACGTCATGTGAGGCGCGCACCATGATTAGGAACCGACTGCGAGGTGAAAAGGGAACTGACGCGGTGCCTAGACAGGACGGCAAGGACGCGGCCTCCAGAGGGAGCCACGAGTGCAGGCGCGCCTCACTCTGGTTCGCGCCGGTGCAGCTCACTCGGACTTTCGTTCCCCGTCCAGGCCGAGGCTCTGACGTCAGACGTCAGACGTCTGACGCGATGGCGGAGGCCGCAGCTGCGGCGCCGGCTTCAATCTTCTAACTAGGAGCTCTCCAGCCTCAGTCTCCTCAGTCCGCGGCCTCAGCTGGTCAGCGCGAATAGGAATTCTTAAGGATGAGCTCGCGCGCTATAAGAATGCAAATTTAGAAACATTGCAGTGAAATGCATCTCCGTCTGTGACGTCACAAAGCCGCAAAGACCACGTGAGCGTTACTACGCAGGAAGACTGTGCAAAGCGCGCGCGCTCGCGGCCCGAGCGGCTTTCGGCGCGCATTCGGCGCGGGCAGCAGACTTGATCTCGCGCAGCAAAGAGAAAGCGAGAAGCACGGCAGAGTCAGGTGAGCAGTTGAGGTAGTGAAAAATATGGAAGTAGCAGCTCAGGACGGGCGGAAAGGACGTGCCACAGTCGGCAGTACGAAATTAGCTGTCGTCGCGTTAGCAATGTGGAAGTGAGCTCCGCAGTCTAGGACCTGCAGAGCAAATAAAAGCCGCTATCGCCAACGGTCTGTAAGCTGAGGTATGGAACAGCTGTTTTGTTGTCGATAAAAGACCCGAGGAAAAGACGAAGCTGAAACGACTGTTGCAGCAGCTCAGCTAGGTATGATGGAGCCAAGCCGTGGCCTTGGCCTTGTGGATCAGCGCAAGAAGTTCGCTCTGTATCAGTTGATGATAGTGATAATAATAATAATAATAATAGCACATTTGTTGTAGTGCTCTCGGAGAACCAAATCTCTTTCTAGGGACTTCACGTATGCTGCTAAGGAAGCATGATCAACGGGCAGCCATTCAAGCTCTTTTAGCAAAGGAGAGACATTGTCAAACCACTGGGATTTGTAAGCTAGACTTGCAGCCGCATTCGTCGCCAGCTGCAGCGGCTTGGCTTGGCTTGCGGCGGCCTTTCTTCGGCAGCCCAGCCAAAAAGGGGGGAATTTACAATAAGCTAGCCGAGACAGAACTGAGGAGCCAGCTACGCTATTTGCAAGTAAGCGTGGAAGACATTTCCTAATCTTCGATAGGAATTGGACGTGATGGCTAGCTGCTGAAGCAGTCACCTTAATAAAGCTTTCAAAAGTTCCCTTTGCAGCAAATGTAAAGCGCCTAGAAAGAGATTAAGCTCTCTGAGGGCGCTTTATCAAGTGCATTATTATCATCATTATTATTGTTAAAATTTAGGCAGCTGTCGAAGACGAAACGTAAATTCCGAGCACATGGTGATGGTTTCAAGACAGCATCACAAATTATAAGAGCAAAGCCTCCTAGTAGGGCCAAACGCTTAAGGTGTCCCGCGAGCAGAAGCTCAGTTTTATCGTCGTTTAGTTTAAGGAAATTTACCGACATCCGCCGACATCAGGATCGAATGTTGGCAAAAACATTCAGTTATCAGTTGCTGCAGCAGGTTCCGACGATTTAAAAGACAAATACAGCTGCATATCGCTAGCATAAAGGGCTATATTTTATGGGCCTCAATAACTTTACCAAGAGCTTGATTATAAATGGAAAACAGCAAAGTACCAAGGACGGACCCTTGAGGGACCCCATAGGCGACTCGTCTAGTGGATAGGACCTGAACCCACAGGGCACGGATTAAGCAAGATTATAACAGTACGATTTAAACCACACCAATGGCTAGTTTTCAAGACCAATCGTTGTTATCAATTGTTCAAGTGCGATCCCGTGATCGATGGTGTCAAAGGCAGCTGATAGATCCAGCAGCACAAGGACAGTGACATTCCCGTCATCGTTGCTGCATAGGATGTCATTGATTACACGGACGATAGCAGTTTCAGTGGAGCGCTGCCGTTTGAGCCCCGACTGAAAACAATTTTTAATTTCATTATTTTCAATGTGTGCTACTACTGCTTAGCAACAATCGTTTTTTTCTTCAAATTTGACAAAATTTAAAAAAAATCTTTGACAAAAAGGAAGAAGTGAAAGTTGGCGATAGTTTGCTACGATTTATGCATCTAATCCAGGCTTTTTAAGTAACTGTCAAACGAGCGCGTAGAAAAAGATTGAGTTCTCTAAGGGCGCCTTATCAAGCGCATTAACAATAATAATAATAATAATAATAATAATAATAATGTACTTGATAAAGCGCCCTCAGAGAACTTAGTCTCTTTCTAGGCGCTTTACATTTGCGGCAAAGGGAAATGCAATTGAATGGTAAATAAAATCATGCTTGAAAAACAAACAAAATGAATAACATGGTTAGGGGTGACATGCACAGGGTCAGCATGCAAATGTGGTTAGTGGCAGCATGCACAGTGTCAGCACGCATAAGCACATCAAGGACTAATCACAGGGACCCACTAAATGCTGTCCTAAATAGGTGTGCATTTAAGTTCCTTTTAAATGTGGTCAGGTCAGGGGATGTTCTGACGCAGGTCGGGAGGGAGTTCCAGGCTTTGGGAGCATACGAACTAAATGCACGGTCTCCAAAGGATTTAAGGTTTGTACGAGGTATTTGTAGACTGTTGGATTCCGAAAAGCGGGTGGTACGATGCTTGGCCTGATGGGGGAGTATGTCGGAGAGATAGGATGGAGCCATAGAATAAAGGGACCTAAAAGTGAGCGACAAAACCTTGAAGTCAATCCGTTGCTTGACTGATAGCCAGTGCAGGTCGGCGAGAAGTGGAGTAATGTGGCAACTGCGACGCTCACGGTAGACAAGCCTAGCTGCAGAGTTTTGCACCAGCTGCAATCGCCTGATCGCACATGCTGGTAGGCCAGTAAGCAGTGAGTTGCAGAAGTCGAGACGGGATGTCACGAATGCATGGACCAACTTGGACGTGGTATCCTTATCTAAACAAGCCCAAATTTTAGCAATGTTATGAAGCTGAAAATAGGCAGATTTGACTGTGGAGCTGATATGGCCGTCTAACGAGAGGTCGCTTTGGAATATGACACCTAGATTTCGAGCTGATTCAACAGGAGATATTCTGGCAGAGCCAATTTTGAGAGACAGCCTTTCCAATCTCTGGATCACACTGGGTTTGCCCATAACTAGTAAGTTAGTTTTGTCATCGTTTAGTTTTGGAAAATTTGCTGCCATCAATGTGCGGATGTCATCAATGCATGCAGCAAGTAAGTTTAGAGAATTTGAGGTGCTCGAAGGCTGGGAGGGATCAAAGCAAAGGTACAACTGAGTATCATCCGCATAGAAGTGAAAGCCTAGATTGTGCTTGGCAATCAAATCAGCAAGAGGGAGAGTATAAACCGTGAAAAGAACCGGACCCAGCACGGAGCCCTGAGGTACTCCATATTTCAGAGGTACTTCAGGTGATCTTTGTCCATTCACGTCAATACTCTGGAGTCTCCAACTGAGATAGGACCTGAACCACTGCAGAGCAGTGCCAGTGATGCCCAGGCGAGATGAGGGCCGCTCTAGAAGAACTTTGTGATCGATGGTGTCAAAAGCTGCCGAAAGATCGAGCAAAACAAGCAGAGACCTTTTTATCATTATTATTATGGCCGATTTGAAGTACTTGAATACAACCGTTTTGTTGTAAAGAAGCATAACAAATCTCAGTGATGACGGGACTAAATTCATCTGCCAGTGAAGACTACAGATATGATGGTATAGGGCTTTCCGGAGACGAGGTCTTTTTGCTAGACTTAATTAAGGTAGCCACATCGCATGCAGAAACCTCGGAAAACATTATAAGGAATGTCACATGTTGCGAATAAGCAATTGCTTTAGTCGGAGGGGGCTTTATAGAGGCACAAACTTGCGCAATGTTTTCAGTGAAAAGGAAAGCTGAAAAGGTTTCGGACAAGTAGCCGTTACTCTCTGGGAAATGAGACCTCTCAGACAAGCTTATTGCTTACCGCCTTATAAATCTGTTTTGGGTCTGACTGGCAGGACTTCAGTATTAGAGTGAAAACAGTAGCCCTGGCTTTTTCTAAACTTTCGGATGTAGACTCTAAGAAAGTCTTTGAAATTGACTTGATCTTCATCAGAACCCAGACTTGTTTAAACGGAGTTCAAGCCTTAACTGCTCAAAACTTTTGGGCGTCTTTTGAGGTTTTTCGTGTCGCCGTAAATGAATTACCAATTAACTAAATAAATATAATAGATATATAATATAATAAATAGTAATAAATAAATATGATGAGATTATATTAGAATACACGAATTTATTATGCAATAGTTCACAGTTTATACTCCAGTTGCGTGCCAATCGCTTGTGAAAACATCGTAGGACCAGTCGCTTAGTGTAGGTCAGCATTCCGAAACAATAATAGTATTGATAATATACAGTTGCATAGCAAGACCAGAGAACTAAAACTCATTCTAATCACGTTGAATATGATGTAAAGGAAGCATGGTCAAAGGTCAGTGGTAACACGCAGCATATCAACAAGCATAACATGGTTAGAGGTGACATGCACAAAGCCGAAAGAAAAAATATGGTTAAAGACAGCATGCACAACGCCAGCCCACGTAATTATATACAAGACGAATCACGAGGGCACAGTAAATGCTGTGATAAACAGGTGCGTTTTTTTACTTCTTTTTAAGTTTCGTCAAGTCAGGAGATGTTGTGACATCAGTTGAAAGAGACTTCCACGCTTTGGAGCCACACGAACTAATGGCACGGTCTCCTAGGAATTTTAGGCTCGTAGGAGTTACGAATTAATCATTCAAGTCAGCTAAGGAAGTGGTACGTACGATGCCTAGGCTGGTGGGTAGTAGTTCTGACCGGTCGGCTGGAGCCAGAGAATGGCGAGAACGAATAGTGAGTGAATGAAGCTTAAAGTCGATACGCTGCTTTATTGGAAGCTATGAAGGTCGCCGCGAAGTGGTGCGATATGGCAGCTGCGATACTCTCAGCAGACATGCCTGGCTGCAGAGTTTTGCACCAACTGCAAGCGCCTTATTGCACCAGCCAGTAGACCAGACCGGCAAGAGTTGCAGAAGTCGAGACGGGATATGACAAATGCATGGACCAATTTGGAAGTAGGATCCCTTTCTAAACAAGCCCGAATTTAAGCGATGCGGTGGAGCCAATGATGTAGGCAGACTTGACTATCTAGCTCATGTTGTCGTCTAGTAAAAGGTCAATAAGGGACCGGATACCTAGAGTTCTTGCGATATGTGCTATTCACACAAGTTACTTGGGACTCCTATAGCCTCTAATAGATGGGCGCCGCGTTGTTGCTGAAGCACGGCCTATCTTGCTGACTGGAGAAGCTGGAGAAATTTTTTGGTGACTATTTCTCGGATCTCGTACATTCGCACTGCAGTACAAACAATGCCAATCCTTAACTATACATGCAAAATATCACCATTGCCCTTGTTGAAACTGCAGTCTCTGATCGTATCGTTGAGGTTTTCCTTGTTGAGAGACAGTGAGTTTTCTTCTCCAGTCGCATCTGTGAAACACGAATATCAGGATCTGCAGCAGCAGATCTGTCCCTGATAATTGAATCGCTTCTCGCAGATCCTGAAGATTGCTGAGAACCCTGTACGCATGGGTGATGACCTGGAGCTCTGGGCACCGGTGCTAGACCGGGTGATGGTGAACCGTAATGGCTCACTAGGCAAGGCGCTTGCTTTTCACGACCTCGGCCCAGAGGTCGTAGGTTCCAATCCTACGGTGGGCGATCCTTTATCGCCCTTGCAAGCAGTGGTGATAGTCGTAAAGGCTCTTCTGTCGCTATGCAAAAAGAGGCTGTTAAATCAGCTGGTATTTATTTGCGAATTAATGATGGGATGTGTGGATATATGATGGGTGGTTTCCGAATCAACATCTGGAAGGGTCCGCCATGCAAAAGTGACAGCTGCTTTAGTGGTCAGTCAGTTTCAATCGAATTCTTGGGATGGAAAACTTCACCGCCCTCTTTTCTTCTCTGTACCAGCCTGTCAATAGAAGGATTTTACAAATTAAAAACATTGACGTTTTTTGACTTGTGTAATATTGTGGGAAACATTTAACCGGCGAGCGGCACTTTCGCACCTTTACCACCCTCGTGTTCGCAATTTAAATGAGCTGCCCAACTCCTCTTGGTGTCCTAAAGGTATGCCTACGAATGCTTAGTGCATGTCGAAAATGTGAACGCTTTCACGCTTTCACGGAGAAATTTTTCACTCTTGACTCAATACATTGGTCACTGACGTAGCGTTTTGCATCTACTGGGTGCAAGCAACACCTTGATATCACCCATGTCGTTATAAAATATGGCCACTAATCTTTAAATTTGAAAGAGGCAAATTAATAATATTCGTAAATCCATCTGCATTTTTAAACTTCTATGGGTACGAATGCACAGTGCTATGTCCGCCAAGCCCTCAGTAATACGCGCGAAAGCACAACGCGTGGTATACTGTATTTGAGAACCTGAAATAAGCACGTTGCCCTGCAGCAAAACTGGACAATATCAAAATAGCATTTCCATGACCACGGCAGTAAGTTCTTGCGGAACACTAGCTATTTTCTTGTAATTTTTGGAATAAGAGTTTAGGAAAACACACTTTGTAGCCAAGGAAAAGATTATAAAATGTATTAGAAAGTGCTATAATTGAGCACAAATTGTACGGCTCGGCCGATTTAACAAGTCAAAGTAACGATGCACGTCTCTAAGAAAAGGCTTTGGCGATGCATCTCAAATGATAGCATACTACTTTGTCAAGTTGGGCAACTTATGGACAATATGCCCACAGTCAACTGAAAACCTATTAACTCCTTTAAATTAGGTTGCTATTTTGGCAAGAATAAAGCCTCGAAAAACGAACCCTTCATCATCAGTTCATGCTGGAACCGCGCGAGGCTTCGCAGGAGCCGGAACAGCGCAGATGAACCCAGTGAGGATTGCTTATTTCGCCCGGAAAAGTCGGCCAGTCATGCCTGTCGAAGGTCACCGAAGGCCACCAAAGGTCACCGAAGGTCACCGAGCTTCGTGAAGGGTATACTCATGGCGCGCCGTTCGAGGCTGAACACTCGTACGGTCAATTTGCTGCTTTCTGATCGATTCCGAAGGCGAACGATTTCGCACGACGCGAAGAGACGATGGAGAAGATCGGGAGCCCCGAGGATGAATGCCAATGAAAATGAAAATGACGCGCCACGCGGTCGGGCTGGACTCGTGCTGCCACTAACGTGGGAAGGGAAACCATCTTACAAATTAGAGGCATTCAAGGATCGCTCCGCTTCGACGAAAGCTCACTAGCCAAGAGTCTGCACGATCCTTCCCCGTGATCCATCCGATGCTAAGAGTCTGCATGCTGCATCGTATGGGAAGCGAGTTGGGGGCGACGCGCTGCTGTCAGAAGCCGATTAGATGCGGCCGCAGTCTGCCTTCTCGACTTGCAAACGAGAAGGAAAAAAAGAGCTCTTCTGTCGGCAAATAACGTGACAAGTCGTTTACTTAATTCTCTCTGCTCTGCTCAGAGACTCTCTCGAGTCCCCAGGACGGCTAATGATTGGGGTCGAGTTGCACGGAGAGTGGCGAATGCCAGGTCGAATGCAATGCAAGGTCGCGACCTCGCAAGGTCGCGACCTCGCAAGGTCGCACTCTTTTCAAACTGCTAACGAAGGCATTCGTCTGCCTGTGAACCAAAGGAGCCAGCTCAACCGATTGCCAGCAATAACCAATGGTGCAATTACCAATAATAGATAATAATAATAATACGTTATATTAATAATACTATTACATTATATTACCAATATAATACCCAAATGGTACAGTTCGGAAGACAAGGTGTCAGCTTTATGGGTGGGAGGATGTTTCAGCAGAAACAGCGTAGGAGGCACTCGCACTGCGCACCTAAGGGCATCGTGGCCCAGGGCGTCTATTTAGACCTCCTTCAAACCGCAGGACTCTCAAGTGCGATGGCACTTCGTGGACTGGATCATATTTCCCAGCAGGACAGCGATCTAAACAAATCGCCACCCAAGCTTCGTATTGTGCTAACAATTTAGCGGAATTCCGTGACTCTCCAGTGACGGTCGTGGACTGGCCAAGCGGGTCATAACCCAATCGAACGTTTGTTTGGCGAAGTCGAGCGACGGTTACACCAGCTGCCCGTCCGTATCGCGACTATTGATAGACTTTTTGTTTATTTGTAGTGAAGCATGGAGTAGTATAATAGCCGATGTTTGCTAGCGTTTGATTAGCTCCGTGCCTGGGCGAGTCCGACAGGTTGTTGCAAATGAGAGAGGTGCAACATCATACTAGCAAGATAAATTAAGTATGATATGCGATAATTGCGAGAATGTGTCGGTTTTCCTCATTTCAATCAGTGCGCATACCTTTGGTTACTCAAACGTTCGATATTTACTCGACATATCTGTGAGTCGGGGGCAGTCATGGTGGCTGCCCGGGCCGTCCGAATACTTTTGCCATTAAATGCCTATTTGCATGTCCTCTCATTGCTCTGACAAATACTGCTGGGGTTGGCGCGTTGATGCGCGGCTAACGACTCGTAGTTGCTCCAACAATGCTCGCACTTATCCAGGTCGCAGAGCTCGGCAGCCAAAGCAGAGCGCCAATATCTTATTGTAGCGATTCCATATCGCACGTCTTTACAGTTGATAATTCCATTTCGTAGTCGCAGAGAGCCACGCAACAGCGGTCGGCTACCCCATTGCGTGCCCTGCTGCGAGGTTAATCCCAATACAGGTCAGAAACGTCCGAACCCACGTCAATCGTGTCGCGGCAGAACAAGGGGACTTCCGCAGCGTCACTTTTGCTAAGCGGACGCTCTGGTCCCTGCTTACCGTCGGCCAGATCGGACCTCGTCTTTTTCCTCGTCGTCTACCGTGGCGTAAAACATAGCCGAGAACCTAAATGTGAGTTGTAATCCAACTACGAGCGCACACGCGAGCAGCCGCGTACATGCAGGCAGGCGTAAGCTCGGTCGTAGCGTATTCAACTGTTCGGTGCGAGGCTTAAGGTACAACGTAGTAAAAGTACAACTGTAGCAAAAGTACAAACAGCTAACGATATACCAAGTACTTATTAGTTAACATCGAGGTAATAGTGACCGATTCAAGCGCTGTCACAATCTGGCTGCTGTAGCGTGCCGGCATTTCTATGAGACACACACCTCTGCGGCTCGCTGCCGGATTGGTCTTTGCTGTTTTTCGAAATATCCGGTCGAGGAAGCCGATTTACCTATGGGGCGCTCGCACGGATCGCCTGCCTGTTAAAGGCTAGCGGTGCATTAGAGTCCCTCGCAGGGGGAGGGACTGTGTAGGCCCTGAATGCAACATTGCGAGTTGTTTTTTGTTTTCCAACTCCTCGAGAACTGCAATCGGAGAGGACAGCGCGTGATCACGTGAGGTAAGCAGCAGAAGCGTTCGGAGTATCGGCGCTCGCCGCCACGTCTGTCGCTGGCTGGCCCGGCGCCCGACCTCAGTCTCGGTGCGACCTGGGCCTCAAGACACTGCGAGACACTGCGAGACACTGCGAGACAGTGCAAGACACTGCGAGACAGTGCGAGATGCTGCGAGATGCTGCGAGAAGCTGCGAGACGCTGCGAGACGCTGCCCGCGCTCACTCCTGCAGTGCAGATAGTCTCTCTTCATGGTGCAATGTAAAGCGCCTAGAGAGAGATTAAGTTCTCTGAGGGCACTTTATCAAGTGCATTATTACTATTATTATTATTATGGTCAGCTCTCTGTCTCTGTCTCTGTCTCTGTCTCTGTCTCTGCCTCTGCCTCTGCCTCTGTCTCTGTCTCTGTCTCTGTCTCTGTCTCTGTCTCTGTCTCTGTCTCTGTCTCTGTCTCTGTCTCTGTCTCTGTCTCTGTCTCTGTCTCTGTCTCTGTCTCTCTCTCTCTCTCTCTCTCTCTCTCTCTCTCTCTCTCTCTCTCTCTCTCTCTCTCTCTCTCTCTCTCTCTCTCTCTCTCTCTCTCCTTCTCTCTCTCTCTCTTTCTCTCTCTCTCGCCCGGCGCGCCTTCGCTCTCCCTCGCTGCTCTATCGCGCACGTGCGTTCTCTGCCTGCCGATCTTGTTTTCTCCGTCGGCCGCAGGCAGCTCTATGCGAGTAAGTCGAGAGCTGCGTAAGTCGATAAGTCGCTCGGCTGAGCTGCCAGCCGGCGTGCGTGAGCTCGAGCCGGGGCGAGTGCAGCGAACGGCGGCCGACGACGCTCCGTCGGGCGGGCTCGAGCGTGCCCGCGGCTGACGCCGTCTCTGGGACGGGAAGAGGAGGCGGCGGCAGCTGCGCCGGCGGCGAGCAGCGGGGAGAGCGAACGCGCCCACGACGAGGAGGAGGAGGAAGAGCGTCGCCGGTCGCATTCGCTTCGATTAACGCCGCTCGGCCGAGCAAGGAAAGCACGGCCGCGGGCTACCGTCCGTCATGAATAAATGAATGACCATCGAAGCTGTCTCGTCCCTCGGCGGGAGACAAAGCGGCGCCGCACGGTACGCTGAGCACTGGATCGACCGAGCTGAACTCGCCGGCGTGGCGCGGTTGCCGCCGCCGCCGCCGCCACCCCACGCTGCACTCTCGCTCGCACGCGATCGCCGACCCTGCCGTCGGCGGCCGAGCGCGGGGCCTGGCTGGCGAGCCGCGCGTCGCGGTGCGGCCCGTCGACGACAGCTCGCCGCCGCGCGGCGGCCTTCTGCCGATCGGGCTCCTGTGGAGACGCAGCAGACGCAGCAGCAGCCGATGTCTGCGTCGTCTGCGTGCGCGGTCGGGAACCCGGCAGTCACGAGCTTCCGCCAAACGCCGCGCTGCGCGTCGTCGCTGGGCGCGGAGCCGCGAGCATACATCACTGGGCGAGATGTATTTTCCTACCTGTTTGAACTGGTCCACGCACAGTCGGAAATGAGTTGTCACCAAGATCGGGCGGCAGCATCGGTCTGGAAAGAATTGTTGGCGCTTTCAAATTTGACACGCACGCAGCTGTCGCCAGTGACAATTATAATAATAGCACATTTGATTAAGGGCCCTCAGAGCACTTAATCTCTCTCTGTAGGCGCTTTACATATCCTGCAAAGGAGACACGAAAGTTCTCACGCTGACCCACAAGGCCCGCTACGGCTTGGCTCCTTCATACCTAGCTGAACTGCTGCAACAGTTTCAGCCTGTTCGGGCCCTCAGGTCCTGTGTGGACAATGAATTAGCTGTCCCATTCCTCCGCTTAAAGACCGTTGGCGACAGAAGCTTTAGCTCTGCAGGTCCTGGACTGTGGAACTCGCTTCTACAGCTCTTACCCAACGACCACTACTCTCCTGCTGCCGACTATGGCTCATCCTTTTCAGTGGTCCTGAGCTGCTACGTCCATGCTACTCACTACCTCAACTGCTCTCCTGACTCACTCTGCTATGTTTCCCACTTTCTCTTTGTTGCGTGAGACCAAGTCTGTTGGCTACCGAATGCGTACCGAAAGCCGCTTAGGCTGTGAGTGCGCTATACAAAACTCTCCTGCGTAACACCCACATGGTCTTTATGACTTTGTGGAGTTACAGACGGAGATACATTACGTTACATTACGATAGAATGGTCCGCGGCAGCATGCTTAATAAACAATATGAATAACTTAGTTAGGGGAGACATGCACAGGGTCAGTATGCAAGTATGGTTAGTGGCAGCATGCACAGTGTCGGCACGCAAAAGTACATGTAGGTCAAATCGCAGGGACCCACTAAATACTGTGATAGAATATCACACATTACAATAATAACATAGCATGCCTGCTCGGAGAGAAATTTGGTTCACTTGATGCGCTACGCGAATGCATTATTATCGTTACTATCTAAAGGAGCGGTGGCCGCTCTGCTGACACGCTTGCAATCATTGCCCCAAAGGGCCGCTCGCTCCGAACTTCCCACGCCACCCTCTTCCGGGGTAGCGGGTTGGTTGGGGTGGATTGGTCTGTGGGGAGGAGAATACAGCGCCTACTGTTTGGCCGCTCCGCGGCTCGTGGTGAGCGCAGCAAACGAGAGGTGAGGCGTGGCTGAATGCTAGGAGCCTCGGGCGACTCATTACGGCCAGCGAGGCTATCGGATGGTCGCCGGGTAGCGGCAGAGCGAGCTGGTACAAAGAGGCGATCTGTCTAGAGATTCTTTGGCAGGTGGAGACGCTTCGAGGCCTTCTGTCTCGTAGCCCAGAGAGTCGTACTTGGAGCAAGAGCAGGGTGATAGAGGAAGCTTCGCGATCAGAATGCCGCTTCAACCTTCGGTTCTAGATCCGGCGGCTCGCTCTGCAGGACCGAATGCGGAGCTGCACCTTGAAGGGCACTCTGTGCCACAAGCTGCGCCAGCCCTTCGTACTAAAACTGTGAGCTTTAAATCATTTAAAGACACGTGTTAAGCTCCTCTGAAAATCGTTAATTCTTCGCATCACAGGGGCCGAACAGAAGGGCTCTTCAGCGGATCTAAGACAATTATCATAACCGATTGTGGTAGTCTAGTGCTGCAATTAAACTTGTGTTTTTTCCGTCGGTTTAGGAGCAGCAACAATGCAGTCAGCAGGAGAAGAGCGTGCTGCAGCAACATTAGCAATTAACTACAAACAGATCGAACAGCAGCAACAGCAGCAACAGCAGCAACAGCAGCAACAGCAGCAACAGCAGCAACAGCAGCAGCGGCAGCATCAGCGGCAGAGGCGGCAGCGATGTAAGGGAGTAGCAACGGGCCGGACATCCTCAGCAGAATTAGCCGCAGCAGAATTAGCCGCAGCAGAATTAGCCGCAGCAGAATTAGCCGCAGCAGTAGAAAGAGAAGCAGCAGCAATAGCAGCAATAATGTGGGCAGCAGCAGCAGAGCTACCAGCACCAGTAGAAAGAGCTGCAGCAGCAGATGTTGCGGCAGAAGCAGTAGAAGCGGCAGTAATAGCATTGTGGGCAACGGCCGCCCGCAGCACTGGAACTAGTTGCAGCAGCAGAGATAATTGCTGGATAAGCAGCAGCAACAATGCAGGCATCAGTGGTTGGAAGCGCGATGGCCGGGTTTTGGGAGTTTCTACTTCCGGATCTCGAGAGATGCGGCGTCTTCTTCTTCTTCGCTATCCTACAATCGTGAAGAATGTAGATTTTTAGACGCGAAAACCAAGCACTCTGAGAAGCCATTGGGCAGCGCTGTCATTCCTAATGGCTAAAAGGACCTAGATGCCAGGGTCCAAAGAGGATAACTCTGGAGTTAAACTCGAGATTGACTTCGCGGTCAGAGGAGGGTACGCTCAAAACAGCCGAGTGTGCAGTGACACGATCTAGAGCCACTCGCACTGGGAGACCCAGCAAAATGCTTCGGCGCACCTTTCGTCAGAGGCACCGCGGATCCACAACCAGGATGCCGTTGCTAGCCACAACTCCCCTGCGCAAAAATCCTCAGCTATCTCAGCTTCAAAAGGAAGATCGGCTTAATGCCGCGTGCTGATAATTGATCTCGCTAGCTAGGAGAATGCATGAGGCGTGCGTTTATTTGCGAACTCGTACTGACGCCAACATCTGTCAATAACGCCATCCTCGTACAAGCCAAGTGATCTCAATGACAGGGAAGAAGCCAAAACGCCAATAATCAAACGTCCAAGCGCTATTGGGTCCTTGCGAGCTAACTGTGAGCAGCAACTGATGCAATTAAGGCAATCAAACCCAAATTGTTTTCGTTGAGCGTGCGGTAGCAAAACTACTAGCTAATTTAACAGCCTCTTTTGTATAGCAACAGAAGAGCCTTTACGGCTATCGCCACCGCTTGCAGCGGCGATATAGGATCGCTCACCACAGGATTCGACCCCACGACCCATGAGCCGAGGTCTTGAGACGCAACCGCATTACCTAGTGAGCCATCGCGGCTCACCAAAGCCAAGAGGCTCATCTCACTCAAAAAAAGAAAATTTGACAAGCATAGCTCAATTAGGAATGCGTTTTCTTTGCGAACGCAAGCATCTAATGTTTTGCTTATATATATGCATACGTAGGTACACAATTAGATAGGTGCTCTATGCATTATTAGATTATGTATACTCTGTTCCGGCCCAAAGAGTCTTCATAACATGCATTTCAGCCAAAAATTATGAATCGCGAATCAGAAAAAGAGATCGATGGAATCTCAATTCAATAGATAGATAGAACAAGATGAATCGCGAAAGCCAGCAGCAGCTGTTGAAATAAACTTTAGCTTAAGCCGTTTTTAAGGCAGTCAATTGTGCACAAAATTTGCAACGAAATCAAAAAGATTTAGCAGCGTGTTGCCTTCACACAATTCTGTATACCGGCGAGGAGCCATCTGGTGATTGACATCGATCTTTTCTCACACACCTCAGATGTGATTGTCGGTTACTCCTTCAGCAGAAGTTAGAGTAATTCATTACAGTTTCGTGAGAGGATGACCCTTGTCCCTTATTCTACGCTCCAACTCCTGCCAAAAATGTTCGAAGGGGTTCAAATCTGGACTCGGACTGGGCCACTCCAAAATCCAGGAGTAATCTCAGCCTTGGCGCAGAGGGTTGTCAAAAGGTCCTTAACTACAAATTCAGTCTGCTTCGGACCATTGTTCTGTTGCCAAACAGAGTCCAAACCATGCATGCTATGAGCTGACGGATAACTGATCCTAAAAATGTCCGAGAAGCGTTCTGCATTCATTATCTCCTGCACCCGGTGCAAGCTCTCTACACTAGCAGCGCTAAAGCAATCCCACACCATTACCCCAGCACCACCGTATTTACCGTCTTTTGGAGACAGACATCTAGATATACTTCATCCATTTGTCTTCACACTCGCTAAGTGCCCCGTGAGGTAGCAAAGAGAGTGAACGTAGACTCAGTACACAGAACTGTGCTACACTCAGGGTCCAGTGCCGGTATTCTCTCTCTCCCTCTCTCTCTCTCTATACACACACACACACACACACACACACACACACACACACACACACACACACACACACACACACACACACACACACACACACAGACAGACATATATATATATATATATATATATATATATATATATATATATATATATATATATATATATATATATATATATATATATATACTATACACTCCATATCACCATCATGTCACCTCGGTGGCTGCAGCTATCCACCACCCACAGCTCTCTGCCGTCGTCCCGCTTCACCTTGTCGTAGCTCGTAGTGACCAGAGCAGCAGCAGTGAGAGCCACACTGCGTATGTCATAATCGTACTTCCTGCCGTACAGCAGCCGCCCCGTGCTCAGGGCTGCGGCAGCTGCAGCCCTGAGCCAGGCTGCCAGTGCTGCTGCTGGTCATCGACTCTGATGTATTGAGTGCTGCTGGTCATCGACTCTGCCCTCAGTCACAACGAGCCGCTCACCGAGCACAGACAGCTGCCCGGGAGGTGACAGCAGCACGTCTGGCCACGAGCCATCGGTGCCCTGCAGCAGCAACTGCATTAGCAGCAGCAGCAGCTGCAGAGCTTCGTCTCAGCAGCAGGACGAGCCGTGAGTGACGCAGGCCTTTAACAGCTCGTTCGTCCTGCAGACACCGCACTGCAGCGACCCAGTCGTCCCGCCCGTCGCTCAGATTTCTGGGTCACCAGGTCGCTCAGCTCGCTGCAGCTCTCGCTGTATTCTCTAAGGCTGTGCTACAAGCCAGCTAGCAGCAGATAGCCCTCTGACGTCACAGACAAGTCAATGCATTGGACAGGCGTCTGGAAGCTGCTGGAGGCAGGGCCGAAGTGCAGCTCTGGCTGCGCTGGTACAACGAACGCTGAATCGGGTAAATAGAGGCGGCGGCAGCAGCAGCAGCAGAGAGCTGTGCAAATATTGACAGAGTTAATAGCAAGAATGAATGCTCGATTCTTAGGCTGAACGTTGCGAGGCACCTGAATAAAGATTCAAGCTCTCTACGGGTGCTTTACAAATGAATTGTATCTTTTATTTCATAACTAGCAAAGAAGAATCACGTATATCTTTCACGCATATCAGATAAGATAACTTTTCAGAGCATGTAACTTTCTTGAAAGCATCATGACTACACAAGCAGGCGACAGAAAAAAAATGTTTGTACGCTTAAGCCAGCGTACAAACAAGAATAAAGTCAGGCTCACAGCCAGAGGTTTGTAGAACCTCTGGCTGTGAGCCTATAACATCGAGTCATGCACAAGTCCGCATGCAAAATAGCGAAAATCATGATAATATAAAAATTAATTGATATATAATACATATAAAATAACTTTTGCGAAATTTTATTCATATTTATATATTTATTTAGCTATGTAATTTTTCATAATAATTTATATAAATACTATATAGCACAAATAGAATTTCATACAAGTCCATATTGCTCACGTCGTTATTTCATTGTGTTTATTGGCTGGCAAAATCTTGCTGCTACTGTCCGAAGCACTACCCTGAGTCTAGCTATAGCAGCGATGTGGTGCATCGAAGGTGGAAGGTCAGAGGTCAGAGGTCAGCTGGTCAGTCTCTATCGAGTTATTCCCTTAGAAGGACAACCTAACGGGCTCACAGACAGCGATTCCGACTTCTGCAACTCACTGCTTACTGGCCTACAAGCATGTGCGATCAGGCGATTGCAGCTGGTGCAAAACTCTGCAGCTAGGCTTGTCTGTCGTGAGCGTCGCAGTTGCCACATTACTCCACTTCTCGCCGACCTGCACTGGCTATCAGTCAAGCAACGGATTGACTTCAAGGTTTTGTCGCTCACTTTTAGGTCTCTTCATTCTATGGCTCCAGCCTATCTTTCAGATATACTACCCCATCAGGCAAAGCATCGTACCACCCGCTTTTCGAAATCCAACAGTCTAGAAATACCTCGTACAAACCTTAAATCCTTTGGAGACCGTGCATT
Organism: Cristatella mucedo; assembly: GCA_009760855.2. Classification (NCBI taxonomy): domain Eukaryota; kingdom Metazoa; phylum Bryozoa; class Phylactolaemata; family Cristatellidae; genus Cristatella; species Cristatella mucedo. Next base: position 381,991 of record WPIO01000098.1, on the reverse strand, counting down.
TAGCTCGTATGCTCGCTCAGCCTGGAACTCCCTCCCGACCTGCATCAGAACATCCCCTGACCTGACCACATTTAAAAGAAACTTAAAAACATACCCATTTAGGACAGCATTTAGTGGGTCCTTGTGATTCGTCCTCGATGTGCTTATGCGTGTTGACACTGTTCATGCTGCCACTAACCACATTTGCATGCTGACCCAGTGCATGTAACCCCTAACCATGTTATTCATTTTGTTTGTTTTTCAAGCATGATTTTACTTACTATTCTATCGCGTATCACTTTGCAGCAAATGTAAAGCGCCTAGAAAGAGATTAATTTCTCTGAGGGCGCTTTATCAAGTGCAATATTATTATTATTATTATTATTCCCAGAGGAGTGCACTGAATCGAATGGCACCGTGGGTTGCCATCACCTTGGGCGATTCCGATTGCAAATCACTAAGAAATAGGTAGATACACAAAGAGCTATGAGACTCTCAAGGAAAAAGCACATACCTTTAAAGCAATTTGCCAGCGTGCGTTCTAGTGCCAATATCCAGATAGTACAGGTAAGTGACGACTGCGAATCAGTCGCAGCCAGCCGCTGGACCCGGTACGATGCCACATCATTTCTCGTTTCATTCAACTGCACATCGATGGACTACATCCATCAAAACTAGTCAACACGAGCGATAGGAAAAGGCTCCACATGAGCTTGCATCTCATTGCAAAGAATGCTAACCACGTGATTTTACGGCATAGCTTGCACTTACGTAATTAAAGGCCAGCTGAATAAACAGTCTCGTTTATGTAGGTGCTAGACAACCATAGTGGCGATCACTCCCACAAAGTGGGCAGCGTTCAGTAGCCAGTTGCAGGACTCGCACACACGATCTGGGTCGGAAAATATGATCACCTTACCTTACCATGTAAGTAAGGATAGTATAGGTTATACTGGGCCATCTGTGGAACTTTAGAAAATTCTATTAGATAGCAGCAGCATTGGTGAGCCGCTTGGTGGTTCGAATTATACTAATCATATTATTCAACTATTACTGTAATACTAATATCAGCTAATGGTCGGGTTGATGAGCCACTGGGGGGTTCCCGATCATACCAGTCCAATTGCGTTTGGTCCTGTCTCTTAATCGGGCACGTATTGCCAATCCACCCGGAGCTGCTGATTCTTTACTGCTCAGTTCCTCCACTGTCTCCCTGATTCAGCCTGCATTCACTGTCTGCTCAGTATGCGAAATGAAGTCTTCAGGCTACGGTATCCATACCAAAGGTAGCTTAGGCATTGAGTGTGCTTTAAGGAATGCTTAATGTTGTTGTTTTGAATAGTTTCGGCTTTACATTGCAGCACGAAAAAGGCTAGCTGAAAGATTACTACAAACCTCGGCGAATTTCAGGCTCATTATAAAAACGCATCAGGTTACTTATTGTCCCTACCCGAGTTTCACGACATCAGGTTTAGCTAAGCAGTCAGTCGCTGCTACAAAGCTCCTTTAAAGTGGTCAAACTCTCCGTTGCCCGTTGGTCTTAGCTCAGGGATCGGGTTCTGGCAGGTAATCCAGTATTGCCCACTGCAAGCTGAGGCTACATGGTGCTTTGTCAATAGGTTTTTTGAATAAAACAGCCTTTAAGTTGTTCCTGGGGTTCTAGCCAAAGGGTGAAGTGCTCATACTTTCCGACCCAGGTCGTATGTGCGAGTCCTGCAACTGACTACTGAACGCTGCCCACTTCAAGTGGGAGTGATAACCACTATGGCTGTCTAGCACCTACATAAACGAGACTGTTTATTCAGCTAGCCTTTGATATGGTCTTATGGTTGATAGAGCTGATTGTTGCTGACATGTCTAGCGCGGCCGCTGAGGAGGATTCGACGATGCCACCGTAATTTTAACTTAAGATGTCACCGGCCAATTGCAGGCGAGCTGCAATACTGACATCATGGTGTCCCAAAGCATATTTTGAAGCATCGTCCAAGTGGATCCACCCAAAAGATAGTATTTCTATAAGAGTTATACTCGTTAATAAATATAATTACGTGATATCTAAATGAAGCAATGAGTTTTGTAGTCGAATAGAGAGATGGAAGAGGTAAATCTAGAAAAATAGTTCCCAGAGAGACATGCACACTTAATCATCCAAAGACAGTGCTTGAGCTATACGTGTGGTCTCTCGATTGCTTCTCGTTTATTCGAATAGGTTACTTGTTTTCTCAGATCGTGCTTAAATCTATTGCAGAAGCTGTTCCAGGGTATCGAGACTTCAGTTAAAGACTTTAGCTCTAAAGTGTCTCGCCAGTCTCAGCATGAGTGCAAAATTGGTAAATTGGCCCATGTTCAAGAGCCTGTGGGCATTTGGAATAATCTGTTTCATTGCGCCAAAAAATACATTTCATGTGTAAAGTGCTCTAAAAGAACTTCACCTCTATTCAGAAGATTCACCATAGTAAGCAGCAGCGGTCGAGTCCACGACCATTGTCATTGAAGGTGAGCACCTTACGCCCGGAGCCAAACCTCCTCCGAATGACTCGCCGTTCCAGCTGAAACGGCAGCGTGCATAATCAGCCAATCAGGCACAATCAGCCAATCAGGCACAATCAGCTAATCAGGCACAATCAGCCAGATTATGGCCGATATTCATTCTTTGTAGTATCTGAATTAAGCTGCTCGCCCCGACCAAGGTCTGGCCTACGTCGTTGGCTCGAGCCCCGTGGCATATTTGAAGCAGCTAAATAGAGATTACGTTCTCTTAGTGCGCTATACACATGAATTATATATATATATATATATATATATATATATATATATATAGGGTTCTGCCACAGCCGTTTATAGCCACCATGGAGCCTGACACGGTTATAACTTGCTTTGATAGTGATACAGAGAGAAGTGCTGAAGTATATATATATATATATATATATATATATATATATATATATATATATATATATATATATATATATATATATATATATATATATATATATATATATATATATATAAAGGCAGCAAACAAGGCGAAGCTGCGTAATAGACAGCTAGCAGTGCTCCCAGGGTTGACCTTGCCATTTGAGCTGATTTGAGCTCTTGGGTAATGCGCCGTATGAGAGCGGCAGCATGCCACGGCCACTGTTGCACGCTTATAGCTCTCCATCACTTGTCAACTAGACTTCTCTAAGCTAGTGTTGTGGACTTTTTATGCTAAGGTAGCGGGCTGTCAGTCGCTGGTGTGCTCTGTTACAGTCAGCATACGTTTGACCCGCGTGCTAAGGTGCTAGTATACAAATGATTTGTATTTTTATCTGCATCCATCGATTCAGCTCAGACAAGCCACTAGCCGAGATACAAGGCTCAGGCGATACTTGCATCCGCCTAGCGTCGGCTGAGACTAGCACCGTTTTGAGCACTGTGGTTGCGGCCTAGTTCTGTCCGGCCTTAAAAGCAGCTACCATCGAGTTTGCAACATTTGGCGTCAAAAATGAGGAACAAAGTGGCTAATGACGCTAGCAGTCTTCTCGTGCTAATCTCATTGCTTGTGACAATGTTGGTGACCCTTGAAGCTGAAAAATGGCTTCTTTGTTTTGTGATCGAGCTACGTACAGACCGTGATATTGAGTCTTCGAATGATGAAGGTATTGCTGGTTCCCCAACGTTTGGGATCGTTCGGGAAAATTTTCCAGCTGAACTTCTTGAAAATTTCACGAGTCGTCCCGTACACGGCTTTCAAAGCAAGAGTTTATAATTTTAAACGAGAGCCTGGAAATGGCTGCTGACAACGTTCGGGTGTCTTATACGTTGGCCTCAAATTGACGATGTAAGGAATGATGCGGGTTCTGCCACAGCCGTTTATAGCCACCATGGAGCCTGACACGGTTATAACTTGCTTCGATAGTGATACAGAGAGAAGTGCTGAAGTTCAGGGACTTTTGCACTGACACTGGACAAGCTGCTCTCATTCACAGCAGCAGGCCTACTCCTGACGGTGTCAGCACATCAAATCCAGCTGACCGTGACTGCTGCTGCCCTCTCTCAGCACGCGCCTTCTGAGCACTCTTGGCTGAGAACCTAGAACAACGCATAATGAGCCGGGGATTCTGGAGATGCAGCGAAGCCCAAATCGTTGGTGGAACGGCTGTTGGTGAGAAAGATGATGAAGACATGGCCGATACACAGACAGCGAAGGCGTCCGTAAAAATCATCTAGTATATATATATATAGTATTTATTTATTTATTATGTATTTACCTATATATATATATATATATATATATATATATATATAATTGCTAGTAATTTGTGTTCGAGCCTAGCAGCAAACAAAGAAGCTAAAGCGAACGTTGACACTTAGCTGCCACAAAAAGGTGCGTGCTTGGTTTCGATTGTTTCGACCGAGGAAGGCATTAATCTAAGAGTGGCTCAGCGAATTGGCTACGTGCTAAGCCTGCAAGATTGTGACTGATTTACATTATAATGGCCATTGACCGCGACTGTGCGATAATCTACAGCCAATCAAGGCAGCGAAAAAGCCGAAGCGAAAAGGCTGTCAATTGTGTGAAAGACTGTGTCAGTTGTGCTCCCACGGAGTGAGTGGAGTGCTCCAGGAGCGTTGGCGTTTGAGCCGATCTGAGCTCATACGCACGGCTCACACCTACTTGCATTGGCGCTATACACTCGATAGCTGTGGTTTCGAGTTTGATGGCTTCACTTGTGCTCGTCTAGTGTCGTCTGAGACTAGCACAGTTATGGGCGCTATGCTTGAGGATTAGTTAGATTCGTATTTCGAAGCAGCAACAGCCCCATTTGTAACACGGCCGATATTCTGCTAATACAAAGCACATAAGGCCTTGCATGAATATTTCCTCGCGTAGTCCGTGAGAGACTAGCTGGGTACACGAGATAACGTTTACGACTAAATATGCTGTAGTGATAAGACGCGGTACTTAATCTGGGTATTTCCGTCGGAAGTCAAGCTCATGTACCAAACGACTACGAGAGCACGAGAAAATAAAATGAAAATATTGGGGCTGGTAGACTGACAGCTGGAGAGGAGACGGCTAATTCAGTCCGGGAAGGCAATTCGGACCTTGCAAAGATCCACCGATGGCACACTGACCTATTATTTCCAAGCCAAGTCGTTGCTTATGAAAGATAAAAACTCAGGCTCAATAATGTCTAACTTCTATCCGAACGGTCATCTATTTTTGATAGTTGCTCCTAACTGTATACCGACCCAAGAGCACCAATTAGTTAGCTTGTACTTGGCATAGCACAAAGTGAACTTACTTCATGCACAGTAAAAGGCACTCGATTCTCGTCCAAGCCTCCACAAGCAGATGAAACTAGGCAGAGTTGAACTCAGTAAGGACGTGGTCGGTCCATCGTGGTCGGTCGGTCGCTGAGGGAATTACAGTGGTGCAGCAATTACGCTAGCGCGTATCATGCGAGCAATTGTGACAGCATTATTCAGATACGTGCGGTCTTAAACACTGGTGGCTCGGCATCAGAAAGTTGTCAATTGGCAAGATATGTCCAGTTCAATGTCAACTCACCCGAAGCGTCATCCCCTCCCGCACCATCCTTACCGGCGTTAACTTCGGCAAAGATTCGGTCAAGGCAGTCTGCAAGCAGCAGAATATCAAGGGCTGAAACTTCGCAACATCGGGAAGTTTTGCTTGTCAGCGCGTTGAGCCAGGCCACACGCAGCGTACAGCACTTCACGGGCAGCTAGCTACCTGTGGTCAGTTTAGGGGTTCATCGGTCAGAGAGCAACCTAGCGATGCGAGCTCAGCAGCATCGGGGCATCTCTGAATCCACCCAGCTGCTTGGCCAGTACTTCAAGACTGTCACCAAGATCGACTGCTGGTCCAACAAATCAGGTTCTCCGGCCGAGTCAGTAATAATAATAATAATAATACTAATGCACTTGATAAATCGCCCTCAGAGAACTCAATCTCTTTCTAGGCGCCTTACATTTGCTGCAAAGGGAAACGTGATTGAATGGTGAGTAATATCGTGCTCGATAAACAACATGAATAACATGGTTGAGGGTGACATCCACAGGGTCAGCATGCAAATGTGGTTAATGGCAGCATGCACAGTGTCAGCACGCATAAGCACATGAAGGACGAATCACAGGTACCCACTAAATGCTGTCCTAAATAGGTGTGTTTTGAGGTTCTTTTTAAATGTGGTCAAGTCAGGGTATGTTCTGACGCAGGTCGGGAGTGAGTTCCAGGCTTTGGGAGAAAACGAACTAAATGCACGGTCTCCATAGGATTTGAGGTGTGTACGAGGTATTGGTGAACTGTTGGATTCCGAAAAGCGGGTGGTACGATGCTTGGCTTGGTGGGGGAGTAAATCTGAGAGATAGGCTGAAGCCAAAGAATGAAGGGACCTAAAAGTGAGCGACAAAACCTTGAAGTCAATCCGTTGCTTGACAGGGAGCCAGTGCAGGTTGGGGATAATGATGTGGCAACTGCGATGCTCACGACAGACAAGCCTAGCTGTGGAGTTTTGCACTAGCTGTAATCGCCTGATTGCACATGCCGGTAGGCCAGCAGGCAGTGAGTTACAGATGTCAAGACGAGAGCTGTGAGGCTGCTGACGTATTCAGACACATGCCACAGTGACTGGTGCAGCTGCTCGGACAGGCTCTGCAGGGCGGCAACGCTGCGTTCGAACTGGTTATAGCTGTCCCTGAGCTTGCTCTCAGAATCACATTAATAATAAAAATAACAAACTTGACAAAGCGCCCTCAGAGAACATAATCTCTTTCTAGGTGCTTTACATATGCTGCAAAGGGAGTACAATCGAATGGTTTCATGCTCAATGTTAGTGGCAGCATGCTCAATGAACAGCAGGAACAGCATGGTCAGGGGTGACATGCACAGGGTCAGCATGCACCGTGTGGTCAGTGGCAGCATGCAGCAGTGTCAGCAAGTCTGATCAGATACAGGACGAATAACAGGGACCCACTAAATGTTGTAATAAATAGGTGTGCATTCAATTTCTTATTAAATGTGGTCAAGTCAGGGGATGTCCTGATAGTCAAAGCTTTTGCTCTCAGCATCCACCACACACTTCTTCTTGGTCCTCAGCTCATCCAGATAAACGATGCGAGCCGATTGGTTGTCCTTATTCAGATTCCTCGGCTTCAGCAGGTGCCCAGACTTGCCAAGCAAACGCTCACACAGAGACGCTGTATGCTCTCCCTAGCTTCCTTCAAATAATTGTTGGCTTTTAATCCTTTCAGATGCTGAAGCGCAGGGTATCCCAAGTTCTCGCACTGTCTGACGCAGTCGGCTCATTTGGCTCGCTTGCAGTCGATGCACAGCAGATCCAGCCGCTTCTTCGAGTGCTGCCTGCACTGCTGCTGGGTGGCAGGTTGAAGCAACTCATTTAAGCTCGTTATCTGTTCAAGCACAACGGTCATGTGACTTCTGCTGTATTTGTGATGGCCAGATAGGCAGTCATAACACAAGGACCTCTGGCATGCCACGCACCAGACATCTGCTAGCTCGCCCGGTTGGCCGTATTAATTGCAGTCGCTGCACTTTTCAGCATCTTGTGTGGCTGTGAAGCGTCTCACCAACTCGACGATAAAACCGCTGCGATGCTTTGCTGAATCAATGTCGGTGGTTATGTCACAAGTAGGGCATTACACGCTGTTTGAGCCGTCTGCTGTGGCAGCACGGTCAGCACAGCTACTGCAGCAGATGTGCATGCAGCGCAGCAGCAGCAGCAGCAGCGGCTGCTCTGCAATTTGTATGAGGCGACACAAGATAACAAGCGTTCGCTTATCGATGGTAGGTGAGACACTGGAAGCTCTTGTGCCACGGCTGACCTTAAGAATGAAAAAAATTTGACACGAAGTTCAGCAGCGCAAAATGCAGGCAAAAGAGGCAGACTTTAGCAACAAAGAATGAAACACACAAAATTAGAGAGCACTCCCACTTAATATATTAGGCCCGAAGGGCCGACTGCCTTGACCGGACACTCTTTTGAGGGATGCCACTTGTTGTATGGCTTGCTGAGGCAAGTTGGAAAACATCTTAGGAGTATCATGTCTCAACATCTGCCCAACTTTTAAGCTTACCATTAGAAAAATATTAAGCTCTCTGAGGGTACTATATAAGTATATTTTTATTATTATTGTTATTACCTGCGAAGAAGCTGTTGAGCCAGCGCCACGCGCCCATGGCAGTGCGGCCCGGTTCCGCGGTTGTTTAATAAACGGCGTTTTCCTGAGCCGTCTTGATCTTTTTAACATCGTTCCTCTTTAGATTTCGCTACAGTCTTCATAGGTTCGGCGATTTCTTGCCACAGAGCACTCCGTAGGAAATTGCGGGCAATCACAAAGCATAGAGTACCTCGCTTGACTTGAGAGTGAGTTCAGAGCTCTTGTGATGCAGAAGGAATCGTGCATGGAATCATGGAATCATGAAATCGTGTGAATGGCAGAAGCAACAGCAAAGGAAAAAAGACTCAGAATCTGACGACTTCAAGCAGACATTAAGAATGCCTCCTTAGATACAGCTAACTGTCTCTAACATGATTTTGGCCGGTGCATTCGACTAACCAGGTATATTATAGCAAATAATTAATAGCTGTGAGTTAATACTAAAAGAATATGCCAGTAACAAAGCCTAATAATGGTTGATGAGCATGAGAACTGCCTGCTTGAATTCTTATCTAAAAAAATCTAGTTTACAAATCTAAAACTTCTAAAAAGTTATTCAAATCAAAACAAAACTGTTTCCAGAGGCCACAACACACATTCAACCGATGTTGAAGTGATTAATGATAGCCAAGATAACTTGCAATGTCTACATGACCAGAGCTTTAGACCACTACATAACGTTCACATGCATACCTGATACACTTCGCCTAAAGCAGCCGGTCGCTTGGCTTCATAGCATTATATACAGCTCCTTAGAACTGGCTTGAGTCAGAAATGGCATACCATAGTTGTCAAACCATTACCCATCAGTTGTTTTGAGCAGAAAAGCTCAATCAATCAATTTAAGTTACAGTTACGAGTCAAGCTAAGATTTCAACAAGTAATGCAAAAAAGAACGCTGTTTCCACAGGATATCTATGGCACACTGGGTAAGGCAGCTACTTTTTAAGACCTGGATCCCGAAATCGCGGGTTCGAATCCTGCTGTGGTCAATCCTGTATTACCACCGCATGCATGCGATAGTGATCATCGCGAAGGCTTCGCTGTCGCTATACAAAAAAGAGGCTATTCAATTAGCTAGTATGTTTCGTATCGCACTCAGAGGGGGAGAGCGTCATTTATGTATGTAAACTCTAAATTAAAGGGCAAACACACACGAGCAGCGGCTCTATCAATGTGTGAGTGCACTGAACGCAGTGAGTTCCTGCGTGCCTGCAGGATTCTGACACGGACACCCACACACATATCGATGTGTGCTCACAGGCACACAACCTTATGCCTGATCATACATGCTCCGAATTGCAGGGACCAGCTTACTAGGCTAGAATTTTACCAGTCGAGGCAGCTGTTAGTTGAGAGACTTGACTGTGAAGATTATTTGGTCATAAAGTGCATTATTGTTATTCTTGTTATATGAAGCTGGAGATTATTGTGGAACAAGACACCACGATTCCATCGGTGGTTTTACAAGGAACGTGCTGACCTAGAAAATATTAAAAGTTAGGCTTTCCAGTTTTTGAGTGATACTTTCTTTGTTATTAACGGCTTGGTAGGCTTTATCGTCTTTTAATTAAAGGGTGCTTACATTATTTTGACAACGTAGCAAGCTGGTATCAGGCCTACTTAAAACAATCGATTAAGGACACAATACATAGATTGCACTCGCGCGTGAACAATATGTTGTATTGGATGGCGTAACAATATCAATATATTGTATCATCCCGATGAAAAATATCGATAATATAGCAATACTTACGAGCCGTTCAGTTTGTAAGTTTTAAATTGTACATGCACTCCCAGAATCTCGAGTTTAACCGAATTGTTTGGATGGAAGACTGAGTAAGTCCGTCCAACCTGTTTGATAAACACAATTTTGTAGTTTTTCTTTCAGAATCCAAATTTCAAAGGCTAGCTGATTTGATATAACAGCCTCCTTTTGTATGGCGACAGAAGAGCCTTTACGGCTATCACCACCGCTTGCAATTGTGATAAAGGATCGCCCACCGCACGATTCGAACCCACGACCTCGGGCCGAGTTCGTAAAAAACAACCACCTTACCTAGTGAGCCATTATGGCTCATTAACGACTTCTTTCAGCTCGATGGACCGCCACACTGTTCCGCCGTCCAAAAAAGCCGCTGTCCTCTTTTCTTTGGTTTCTTGCTCCAAAGGATCCAGGTGGTAAACTCTAAAAATGCAGCTGCAGTTTGGAGCAAAATTGTAACGTCGTTAAGAATGGCCACCGCAGCTTATTGACGCACATCAAAACCATGCGTTCAAACTACTCGAAAGTTATAAAACCACACGCTGCTGAAAGCATTTCATCAGCAGGCAGAGTGTTGGGACCGACTCGGTGACTGATCGGTGGACTCTGAAATAAGTGATCGACTCAAAATCTACCGACAAGAAACCGAAAGGCTCGATTGCGTCATTAGGGACGGGCACGGACTGAAGGTCTGCGAAAAAAATAGTACGAGAGCGAATACCGGCCTATACAAACGTACAAGTTACGATTGATCACGCAGTCGAATGAAAAGATATCAACTTATGCAAGTTCATCATCGCTATATATTTATTACCTCCTGTTTGATGGCTTGTCAGAAGATTTAACCACTTTATTGGTAAGCTGCTTACTTCGTGCAATTTTGGTGCGTATTTTAGTATTAATTTTTGTAATTTTTCGCTACATATATCGATCTATTCACTACATTGCCCCGAAAAAAGATTGGCGGCAAACCCCAAGTATTCCTACTGGAGTTTGCATAATTTTATTCATTTCATTTCATAATTTCATTTCATAACTGCACATTTTTGCAGTATTGCCCTACTGGAATTTGCCCCCACTACTTGATAAGACAGTCTTAACAGTTGTCAACTATGGGGATTTCATCCGTGAAACAACACGCGGGAACAGCTCATTTTTTTATCTTCCGCTGTTGCATTTGTGCAATCGTCATCTGAATTTGGCGGTCGAAACCTATATTGCAAACGTTCTCTCGTCGGTCTCCGAATTGGGGAAGAATTAGTGTCGAAATAATCCAAACTAAAGGATTCCGTTTGACTGAGTCTGTCAACGTTATTGTGCCCTGGCAAGCAAAATGTCGCTCGCTGGCTTGGAGATGCCAAAATGTCTAAGCGGTTTGAGTGATTGCCAAATCAATAGCTACAGCCGCGTGCATAGAAATGTCATTCGTCGGCATAAAGCGGCATTGGCTGATTCTCTGCCATTCTCGCACTCTAAGTTCACGATGGAACTGTCACCGAATCACATTTCCTGTTCCAGTCACTGATTGCATCGTTTCCATCATTCGACTTTGTGAACAGCCTGGGAACTGGTGCAGATGTTGTTCACAGACCTGCATCTGAGACAGCCATCGTCAAGATCCAGAATGGGTGCCAAGATCACGTGGACTCAGATGAGACTTCCTGTTTTCACTCTCTTTTAAAATCGCAATCCGGTGGTGATAGTTCTGACGAAAATAGATGACTGACGAAATAGACGACTCCAGACTGTCTTTTGCCGAGCGTACGTTGAAGTGACAGCGTATGCAAGAGGATGCATCCGCATTGGCTTAATTACGTGCATGCCAATTTTCTGCTGCCGACGTTGCATGTTGTTGTTGAACGGTTGAGCTCTCCGAGCTTTCCAAGCAAGTGGATATTTTCTTAAAAATGACAATGTCTGCAACCGCACATGCTAGAAACTTTTTTTTTTATTTCCTCAAGCAAAATAGAGATCTGTGGAATTTGGCACCGGTGGTTGGAGCTGTAAATCTGACAATGTCTGCAACCGCACATGCTAGAAACTTTTTTTTTTTATTTCCTCAAGCAAAATAGAGATCTGTGGAATTTGGCACCGGTGGTTGGAGCTGTAAATCTGACAATGTCTGCAACCGCACATGCTAGAAACTTTTTTTTTTTATTTCCTCAAGCAAAATAGAGATCTGTGGAATTTGGCACCGGTGGTTGGAGCTGTAAATCTGACAATGTCTGCAACCGCACATGATAGAAACTTTTTTTTTTTATTTCCTCAAGCAAAATAGAGATCTGTGGAATTTGGCACCGGTGGTTGGAGCTGTAAATCTGACAATGTCTGCAACCGCACATGCTAGAAACTTTTTTTTTTTATTTCCTCAAGCAAAATAGAGATCTGTGGAATTTGGCACCGGTGGTTGGAGCTGTAAATCTGGCAATGTCTGCAACCGCACATGATAGAAACTTTTTTTTTTTTTTTTCCTCAAGCAAAATAGAGATCTGTGGAATTTGGCACCGGTGGTTGGAGCTGTAAATCTGACAATGTCTGCAACCGCACATGCTAGAAACTTTTTTTTTTTTTTTTCTCAAGCAAAATAGAGATCTGTGGAATTTGGCACCGGTGGTTGGAGCTGTAAATCTGGCAATGTCTGCAACCGCACATGCTAGAAACTTTTTTTTTTTTTTATTTCCTCAAGCAAAATAGAGATCTGTGGAATTTGGCACCGGTGGTTGGAGCTGTAAATCTGGCAATGTCTGCAACCGCACATGATAGAAACTTTTTTTTTTTTATTTCCTCAAGCAAAATAGAGATCTGTGGAATTTGGCACCGGTGGTTGGAGCTGTAAATCTGGCAATGTCTGCAACCGCACATGCTAGAAACTTTTTTTTTTTTATTTCCTCAAGCAAAATAGAGATCTGTGGAATTTGGCACCGGTGGTTGGAGCTGTAAATCTGACAATGTCTGCAACCGCACATGCTAGAAACTTTTTTTTTTTTATTTCCTCAAGCAAAATAGAGATCTGTGGAATTTGGCACCGGTGGTTGGAGCTGTAAATCTGACAATGTCTGCAACCGCACATGATAGAAACTTTTTTTTTTTTATTTCCTCAAGCAAAATAGAGATCTGTGGAATTTGGCACCGGTGGTTGGAGCTGTAAATCTGACATTGAAACGGAAGAGGAAAGAAAGAAAGAAGAAGAGGAGCACTGGGGAGCCGACTGGCGAGGACGACGAGGAGGAATATCGAGTCACCGAGTATGTGTGAGATTAAAGCAAATATTATTTTTTTGTGTGTGATCAACATTCTACAATAACTTTGTTCAAAATACAGGTCAATGTATTGCATTTGATTCGGTGACGATGACAATATGTGGATCGTTTTCAATTGCAATACAAATATGTTGCATTGTTTGCTGTAGCAATCTCAATTGTTAGCTTTGAAAACTGACAATTCTATAATCGTAGTAGTATTCTCGATGCCAATTGTCATCGAAGGGACAGCCAGGTCGCTAAATCAGCCTGATAACAATAGTAATGAGTTTACATAAGTTTACATTAAGTTTAATGAGTTTACATCGCGCTCTTAGACAAGTTAATCTCAGTCTAGGCACTTTGAATATGCTGTAGAGGAAGCACTATCGGACGGTCAGCGATAACATGCCAATGTCTACAAGCATGACTTGGTTATAGGTGGTGTGCACAGTGACAACATGTAGAAAGTGGTTAGTGGTAGCATTATTACTGGTTTTTACTAGTATGAGTCACTGATTTTAAATGGCTAGGCATAGATTGTGCGACAATTTGTCGCCCTAGCAGCAAGTAAGCAGATACCGTATACTAGGCAGTCAGTTGTGCTTTTAGATTAACCTTTGCGCTTGAGACGATTTGAGCTCTAAGCCAATAAGATGAAACAAATCCTATCAGTTCTATTAAAAAGTAGCAGAAAGCTGCTTTTTTTTAATTGCACGTGGCAGTAAACTCTGCGAAAAGTTGCACGAGGACTTTCTTGAGCGTTCTTGTGCGACGAGTGGCAATTGGCTGCAATAGCATTATTAGTAATACCAAAATCCCCTTCAATCGGCCTCAAAATTTCTATAAATAGACTTCACAAAGTTCCGAATAGCATTGCTCATTGCGGTGAGCCGCGTTCACTGGACGCCCATTTAAATTCAACCAACTGCGTCGCATTCGCAATCTTCTCTGGTGCACGTGTGGTGGTGGTTGAATTTAAATAAACGACGTTAAATAAACGATCTTAAACTGGTAGTCGCCTAAAAATGGCCATGGAAAGTACCGCAATCTGCTCTGACCCACTGCAAATTACCCTGAATTCATCAACGTGAAGCTCCAATTTAGATAGCATATAGTTATTTATATACGCAGTTTGAAGTGCACCCTCCCAATTTGGCGCGGTTGTGCAAATTCACGCTATCGGACAATTCATTGATATTGACTGCAACGGCCAGGTTCAATGCTGCCATTCACCGCGAAATTGCTAGATATCGTATATTGCAAGCTTTAAAATTTATAGTAGATTACTCTATTATTCGCGTATATTGTAGTCGCACAATTTCTAAACGATTGCCTAGCGACTTCGCTTGATTAAGGCAAAAGGCCACAATCTACTGTTATCAAATCGATAGGAAATGGAAAATGTTACAAATACAGCGAATGCAGCGAAGCTCAAAGACGACGTCATTATTGTGGGTCATCATTGCGGGCCATCCAAGCCATCATTCCAGTCATCATTGTGGGACATCAGACCTGCAGGATGCTGCAGCCGTTCTAGGTCGTGCACTGTTTCCTCTTGCGGGTCGCTGTTTCCTCTACGATTCGCTGTCACCTCTGAGGCGCGCTTTCCCCTCGACAAGTGCTGCACTTTGCGCGGGCGAATGTTGCCCCTGTTAGCTGACGTCCGGAAATGGTGAAGAAAGCTGCGCTGCCGAGTTACCGTTATTGATGGCCACATGATCTACGTCGCTCACTAGGACTGAGCAAATTCGCATTTGAACTTTTCTCCAAAGGACGTGGTCACGCACTTGCAGAATTTCGAGTGCTCTATATTTACCTTTTGGAATGCAAGGAGCGTCGCTTATATAAACATTGCAGGCATTGTGCCGCTGTCTAAACTAGTAAAGGTAACGCGTACATAGAACTGCAGAACACCAACTACGGAATTTGAAATCTATAAATGCCGTAGAGCTCCAGCTTAAGAGCGTTTCTTGTAGCATTTCAAGGTGACGCGTAGCTGTGAATAGAATTCGGAACCTCTCTAAATGAGCTACAACCGTAAACAGACGAAACAGACTTGGGCATTGGCCACACAATCCACTCGCTGTCGCGCCATTTCGCAGCACAGATTTCGTCACTTCTCAGGGCCACCAATCATCTAACGCTTCCGAGCTTTTATTTTTTTCACCACTTACACACCCTCAAGATTCGTGACTGCCCATGAGCATTTCGTAAGCGTGCGCGTCGGGATCACGAAATTGGAAATCGCTGTTGCAGATCGCCGGACGTCGAGGCGCCACCAGAGTCTGACAGACGCTGAATTACCATTGGCTGGCAGGCGAGTAAATCCTCAGGCGGAGACAGCTCATTTCCATCTGCTGCCTGACGCACATTCGCACACCGCCGTTGCCACTCAATATCAAACGGCGAGCGCCGAGCACGGTCAATGCGCTAGCTCTCCCTGTCGCGCGCATCGCGATGTGAAGGGGAGAGAGGTTAGAGAGCGCGAGACTCGCGGCGAGCGTCCGGTTAGGCAGAATCTCGCCACATCCGGATGGGATGGGCGGCTCTCGAAATGCCTTCGTCGTGGCCAGGACGCGGGCGCCCGCAAAATTCGCAGGAACGTGAGCCGTCGCTCGCCGCTACACCCGCGCGGACGGGGAGTGGGTGTTCGCTCGCTCTCGACATCCGGGAGCACGTGAGGGGCGCGGCGGTGGTTAAGGCGATCGGGCTTTCAGCGGACAGCCTGCGAAGGGCGGCTGCTGGTGCTGCTGCGGTGGCATCGGTAGCGTTGCTCGCGCGTGCACGCGCCCGCCCGCCCTCCCTCCAGCCTGCATCTGCGCTTCGATGACCAATCGGTTACCTTCGAAGAAAAGGCGAACGGATCTTAGTAGATCTTAGTACGGCTCTTGGTTAGCTCACTCGGACGCTACTGCGACGGCGGCCAGTTCGGCGACTGCCCTGCCCCCGGCCGCCGCCGCCGCCACCGCCACCGCCACCGCCGAGCGCCTACTGCGGTCGACGGGGCTGCGGTGGCGTTGGCAGTCGGGTAGCAATCGGAGCGGCGCAAGAGCCGCATAGCATCGCAGCCAATAGCATCGCAGCCAATAGCAGCAGCGGGAGTCCGCCGCAGCTGGCGCAGCGCCGAGCGGCAACCTGGCGCCGAGCGGATGGGCGCCAACCCACCGGATCGCCAACGCCTCGCTGCTCGCTGCCACGCGGCCCAGTGTCACGCGAGCCCCCGTCGCTGCCGCCGCCGGCGAGGCGAGGCGCCACCGCCGCCGCCGCTTGCTTCCCTCAGCACGGCGATCTGCCAGCGTCGAGCGAGCGAGCGAAAGCCGTCGGCCCGGCGATCGGCGCCCGGCGATCGGCGGCGAACGCGACTGAGCGAGCATCGGCAAGCCCGCGCGAGCGCCGCACCGGCGTGAGCGGAGACGCAGAGACGGCGAACGCGACCGGATGCTGCGATCGCAGCAAGGCAAACGCAGTCAGACAGTCCAAAACGAACTGGGCAGGGGACGGCGGTCAGATGATGGCGTCATACGCCAAAAGAAGCGTCGGCAGACGGCGGGCCGCCATCGGTAGAAATTGACGAGAAGGTCGCGGCGTCAGCTGACCCAACCACGTGACGCGGCAGCGGCGGTCGTGACACAGCTTCCCCTCTCTCTCTCTCTCTCTCCCTCTCTCTCTCTCTCTCTCTCTCTCTCTCTCTCTCCCTCTCTCTCTCTCTCTTCTCGAAGGCCGTCGGGTGAGCCTCCGACGGCTAGGTGCGTTCTCAGCGTCACTGGACCGCGACTGGCGACTCGTCTTCAGAAGGAGCGGCCAGGCCGCACCTGCCGAGAAGCCCCGCTGCCGCGTCAGGCTTCGTCGTCGGGCGGCGCTCGAGCGCGCGTCCCAAGCGCAGCGGAAGAGCCCGCCTCCGGCGATCACGTGGCCACCTTCGACGAGCCGCCCGAGACCGCGTAGAGGCGGGCGTAACGTTGGCTGAGCGATCCAGCCGCCTTCCACTCGATCCCGCCCAAGCTGGCCGCCGCCGCAGTCGCTCCGCCGCCGCCGCCGCCGTAGGCGCCCGCCGGCGGCGGAGGTTGCGGAAGCAGCGGTTTCGCCGCCGTCGACATGTCGAGCAGCTTCCTGTAGCGACGGGCGCGACTGAAGCGAGTGAGTGAGCGAGCGGAAGCGACGAGGACGTGCCCGGCGGCGCCAGAGCTTCGCTTCGCGAGTCGCAACTGCTTGCCGAGAATTTTCGGCGCGCTCCGCTGCAAACGATCGCTGCGCCTGCCTCCGGCTGCACCTCCGCGACTCTGATCCTGCGCGAGCGCCGCCGCGAGCACTCCGCCGCGAGCACTCCGCTGCTGAGCCGCCGCGGCTGAGCCGCCGCGGCTGAGCCGCCGCGGCTGAGCCGCCGCGGCTGAGCCGCCGCGGTGCGCATGCGCGAGCGCGACGCACGGGTTATTGCTTCCGTCGTCTGTCTCCTGAGGGCGAGCGGACTTGGCTTCGCTGGCAAACTCGTACACGATGAGCAGGCAGTCCTGGCAGAGCTGGACGATTCGTCGGCAGCACGCCATCTCGACGGCGCTAATCACGTCCGTGCTCTTCGAGAAAATCGTCTCCCACGCGTTCCTGCGCAGGATCGAGTCTCGCCGATCAAGGGTCAGGGATCACAAGATCGCAGGATCGAGTCACTCGCGCGGCGGCGGATCACCGCCGCCGCCGCCCAGGCGGGCGCTCGCGGGAGCGAGGACTGCGCAAGAAGAGCAGCGGCACGTCACCACGGTGACGGTGCTCCCGTGAGGTCACGAACGTCGTCGACGCCGGCCGCGTCGCCGGCATTGACGACGTTCGTGTGGCCGAAAGCCCTTCGATAGAGCTTTAGGCTTGTCCACCAGCCTCGTGGCTGGGCGTTTGCGTTTTCGTGCCTCGAGCGTCCACTCGACGGCGCTGGCCAGCGCCAGGTGCTCGAGGGTCACCAGACGGCGGCAGCGGCGGCGGCGGCGAGAGCCCGAAGCTGAGCAACTCTCGTGGAGTCCCCGACGGCACGGCTGCTGACGCCTCGACGCGACTGACGACGCTGAATGACGCCGCACGTCTGTCTGATGTGAGCGGTGCTGAGGCTTTATTATATTATTTGTATTAATATAATAACAAAATAATAATAATAATAAATTAATAATTATTAATAATAATGTTAATATTATTCTATTATTTGTTATTATATATAGGCTTTATTTTCGAGAGCTTTCTGCTCCGTACCGGTAGCGGTAGCCTCGCACGAGCTAGTATGCGTGGCGCTGCGTGGTGTTGTCAAGTATTTTATGGTGTTACTGTGGGGTAATCTGTGAACTAGCGACAGCGAGACCGGCGGTGGGGACACCCGCGGCGGCGGCGGCGGCGGCCGCGGTGCTCACCCCGGCGCCGTGAAGCAGCTCCACAAGCCCTGACCGTGGCTCCATAGCAGCCGGTTGAAGACGCGGCCGAATATACGATAAAGACGCAGGCTATCGACGTCGTGCGTCTGGAAGGCCGCCTGCACCTTGGCGCGCACGTTTGAGCGCACGATGTCCACCACCTGCGAACGAAGGACGCGCTTCGACTGTAGCTGCTATGCTGTTGCTGCGGAAATCTATCGTCCCGGCACCGCGTAGCGTGGCGATGGCGCGAACGGCATCCGACTGAAAGCTGCCGTTGCACTGCCGACTGAAGTCGGAACGACGCCGGATGCCGCATCCGCCGCCATTCGGGACGTAGGACGTAGGTGGCCGGTCTCTCATGCACTGCGGGATGACGCTTGGCGCTTCATATGCGATCGGCGTTAAATGCGTTTCGCAGGGCGGAAGTGGCAGGGTGAGCCGAAATGGACGCTCCCCTCATAGAGGTTCGCAATATTAAGGAATATGATTAAGGAATATGATAACCGATAAGAACCTACAGTCAGTTTAGATCGGTGAGAAGTGGCGTCATATGGCCGTTTGACCGATCATGACTGCTCAGCCTAGCTGCGGAGTTTTGCAGCACTCGCTGCAAGCGTTTAAATGAATGAGCAAAGTCTGCAAGTATGCAAATTGAGAAAATAGTGTTATGATGCAAAGAAAATGTAAAGACAGACCAAATTGACTGCGATATCCTTAGCTATTTAGTCCTGAATGGTACGTGCAGTGGTTAAAAGTCGTCAGACTTCAAGGTTTTGTCACTCCCTTTTAGGCCCCTTCCTTATTTGGCTTTAGCCGACCTATTAGATCTAATCCCCCACCAGGCTAAGCATTATTCCATCCGCTTTTCGGAATCTAACTGTTTAACTATGCCTCGCACAAACCTCAAATCCTTTGGAGGCCGTGCCTTTAGTTCGTATGCTCCCAAAGCCAATGGTAAAAATGGTAAAGTGCCTAGAAAGAAATCGAGTTCTCTGAGGTCGCTATATCAAATGTATTATTATTATTACTTGACAGTGAAGCTGATTTGGTCATTTAATGATTATCTATATATTATATATTATAATATAGTATATATTATGTTTATAGTCATTTTGGAAGTGGACAGCAGAATTCCGCAGAGAGACTGCGGGTATTGTCCTGGCCAAGTCCACTTTGATCCGAGAGTTTGCCGACAGCTATTAACGTTCAAAGTAAGCCGAGAGAGCTCGCTTTCGTCCATCTGTCTGCTTGCATTTACGCGCAAGAAAGATTCGCCTCGCATTGATTGATAGCTAGCGCGTGCGCGCCCATCCGCCGCGCCCGGGCGTCACCCGTGGCGGCCGGGCGCGGTCGTCCCGCTAGCTCCGACGATGCATGCATGCATGATTAGCCGCGACGGCAGCCCAGCGGGGTCTCGAGGCCTCGAGCGCGCGACGACGACGGACGGACGGACGGCGTAGTGAGACTGGCGCGATCGCTCAATCGCCACCGCAGATCGGCGGCCGACGCTGACCTTGCGTCGCTTGATGGAGTCGAGCTTCACGAGCCAGTACGAGGCTATCCGAGGCTTGTGGAACTTCCAGTTCTCCTGCAGCTCGTTGAGAATGGCCTCCGCCTCGTCGTCTCTCTTGCCCGGAAACTTGATTCGCATCTCGTGCAGCGATGCCAGTATGGCCTCGGTTAATCTCTCCTCGCGGTCGCTGACGGCCTTGGCAACGACGGCGTCGCTGTCCTACAGATCGGCCGCCGGCTCGTCACGAGGCGTCGGCGGCCCCGCCCCGCCAGTTCCTCCCCGGCTGCTGCCACTGCCACCGCTCGGTGGGCACTCGGTGGGCACTCACGTCACTGCTCACACAATGCGACAGCGTCTTTAGCCGCGCGTCGCGGTGCCTCAGTTTTTCGAGTCGCGAGACTGCGACGCGCCGACCGCGCCCTCGAGCAGGCCCGTCGCAGCACGAAGCCTGCACGCGCGCGCCTCGCCCCGCCGAGACGCCAGAGGCCGGGCACGCCGGGAACGGCGGGAGATCGCCTCACGGTGGCGCTCCGATCTTCGCCGCCCGCTGAATCAGCCTCGCTCGTAGGAGCGTAGCTCGGCGCGAGAGCGCGAGCGAGCTGCGCGCAGGCGAGCCGACTCTCGCAGCCGGCGACTCACCCCGCGTGACGGCGGTCGCGACCGCGGAGCGGACGATGGTCGCGACAGAGCCGCCGTCAGCATGGTGGCGCCCGACGACGGGCGACCCGAGAGCGGGCGGCCGGCCAGGGAGCCGCCGCCCTCCTTCGTCGTCGGCCGCGACGCTCCGAGGTGGCCGACGGAGCGCGACGTCAGCAGCGCTCCGCCGCCGCCGCCATCGTCGCTATCGCTCGAGTCGTCTGCAGCGACGCCGGCAGCGGCGAGTCAGCAGCCGCCGCTCGTGAGATCGAGACAACGTTTCGTTGACAACGTCGTTCGTTGACAAAATCGTCGACAACGTCGTCCGGCGGCGGGCGCGCGCGCTCGCTAGCAAGCGGCGACGGAGGCTGCGGCGGCGGCGGCCGCAGCAGCAGCAGCGGGGTCCATACCTCCGAGCGCCCGCCACCTCCGCCGCCGCACCCGCCGCGAGCTCACCGTTCTCCGGATCGTCGTCGTCGTTCTCGTCCGTCGTCGCTCCCTCACCGCCGCCGCCGCCGCCGTGGCCCTGCCTTCCGCCGCGGCGCGGCCGCCGGCTGCCTTGCGAGCTGGACGGCAAGCCGGTGAGCGGTGGCGGGCCTCGCGGCGGCCGCGCGGCGACGACGCCCTCGGTCTCGTCCGCTTCGCACTGGGCGAGCATGTCGAGGATTTCATCCTCCTGCGGGCGGCGAAGTACGCGAACGCTGCTCGCTCGCTCGCCTCGTCGCTCGCCTCGCCGGCATCGCCTCGCGGCGACGGGACGCTGCGTGCGTGCGGGCAACTTCGGGCAGCGGCCGTCGGCCTCCGGCGGCTGCGCGGCGAACGCAACTTGGTCGCGGCGGCGCGTAGGTTTACTGCCGACTTTCGTCACGAAATCTCCCTGACTTGACCGAGTTTAAAGAAAGCTAAAAAGGCATCTATTTATGACAGTATTTATTCGGTCCCTGCGATTTGTCCTTAGATGCGTGCTGACACTGTCGCATGCTACCACTAACCACACTTACATGCTGACCCTGTGCATGTCACCCCTAACCATGCTATTCTTTTTGTTTATCAAGCATGCTGCCACTAACCATTTGGTATGCTTCCTTTGCAGCAAACGTAAAATATCCATTGAAAGAGAGTGAATTCTCCGAGGGCGCTCTGTCAAATGTATCATTACTATTACTTACCACATGTTATCTTATTCTACCTCATTTTACCCCATATTTGCGCGTGGTGCTACACTCTTTTCTTTAAAATAATACAGGCGACGCTGGCATAGTGATACGGTCTAACGGAGCTCGGTCTTTTCTTGTACAAAAATGAATCCCCTGTAGTCTGCAGAGTGTGAATGCAAGTTTCTGCACGATTCCGCCGGGGCGTACACATTTCCGGCAACTCAAAGTAAGTGCGCACTAGTCCGACAGATCTGTCTTCAAAACCACTTGAAATGAGCTATCGACCATCGCTGTAAGACTCGGAAAATATTTGCTTCCTATCAACGCTTGGCTCGGTGGTCGGGCAGCGCAGTGTGACTGGCGCCGGCCTCCTGCCTGCGCTTGACAAGATGGCGCCGGCACGAGGCGACGGCGTCTCGTGCCGGCGCCGCGGCTTAGAATCCTGCAGGCGATGCTGCTCAGCGCAAGGTGGCGGTGCGAGACGTAAGCGGACAAAGCCCTTTAAACAGCGTGCGAACACTACGCGCTCGCTGAATTTTCAGGGCTTCCGCCGCCTCCGTCGAAGCGCGCCGCCAGTTACGCTACGCACCTTGGCAGCAATAGAAATCTAATTGCATGACTGATAGAAATTACTAGCAAGAAATTATACTAATACTAATAATTTAGTAGTAATATAGTAGCCTTGAGCTGACATGATGCTTATTTGTTGAGGTTCACGACGTGACTGCACATAATAAGGTGGACCCGAGCGAAGTAGCTACTGAACAGATAAGCAGACTGCCGGGATCCTGTGCGGGAATTATTAGTAGTTTGGACTGTTTATTTTTATGCTACTTATTTTTAGTAATTACTATTAAGGACATATTTATTTTTAGATACAGGGTTAAAAGCGATGAACCAGCTTGACAATGGCACCAAGTTTAGCCAGTTAACTGGCTGAATAAAAGTAATATTATTAGTATTAGTATAATAAATAGTAAATACAAATAAATTAGTAAGAATAATATAATAATATAGTAATAATACTATTAATATAGTAAATAATACTAGTAAATAATATTGTAACATGCTAATAGTGATATTAATTAAATAGTAGCGGTAGAAATTATGAATAAGTTTAGCCACTGAACTGACAGAAAAAAAATTAAAAACAACCACCACCTTATATGCTTCGTCAAACTTCCGCCGCCCGGTTAGAGAGAGATAGACAAGTTGAGCTAGCGAGAGAGAGAGACAGAGACAGAGACAGAGACAGAGACAGAGACAGAGACAGAGACAGAGACAGAGAGGGAGACAGAGACAGAGAGAGACAGAGAGAGAGAGACAGAGACAGAGAGAGAGAGACAGAGACAGAGAGAGAGACAGAGACAGAGAGAGACAGAGAGAGAGAGAGAGAGAGAGAGAGAGAGAGAGAGAGAGAGAGAGAGAGAGAGAGAGAGAGAGAGAGAGAGACACGAGAGAGAGAGAGAGAGACACGAGAGAGAGAGAGAGAGAAGAGAGAGAGAGAGAGAGAGAGAGAGAGAGAGAGAGAGAGAGAGAGAGAGAGAGAGAGAGAGAGAGAGAGAGAGAGAGAGAGAGATAGAGAGAGAGGAGAGAGAGAGAGAGAGAGAGAGAGAGAGAGAGAGAGAGAGAGAGAGAGACCGAAGCTTAGCGATGGCGGCCGCCTACATCCGGTGGCCGCCTCCGCCGTGGCGAAGCAGGAGCCTGCGGTCGGCTTGCCGCCACTAGCGCGACCGCCGCCGCCGCGTCGGCGGTTGGCCGGGACAGTCGCCTCACGCACCCTGTACTTCTTGACGTATTGTCGCTCGATCTCTTTCTGCACCGCCGGGTTCTTGCTCGTCGTGGCGAGCGAGCTGAACGCGTCCACCATGATGCGCGCGTACTTCTCCTGCCGGAAGCGATCGTCGGGCGGGAATATGCGCCGGAACCTGCCGCTGTTGCGATTGTCAAACTCCTCTCGAGCGTTGTCCCTCCTTATCTTGGCCAGCATCTCCCTCTGCAACCGACGGACGCTTCGTCTGCGCTTCGTCTGCGCTTCGAGGCGCCAGCGAAGCGTGAGACGAGCGAGGCCTCGAGCTCGCACGCGTCCCACATCTCGAACGCTTGGCGAGACCGGGTGCCTTCGCCCGAGACGGCTTCCGGTCCCCCTCATCTCCTTGCTTGCGCAGCACCTAACCCCGTTCCCCACCGCCCGTGAGCTTGCGCACGGCCGGAGCCGCTGCTGCCAGCGGCTCCGGTCAACCGATTGGGAAGCGACAGGAGGCAGCCAGGCCGGCAGGACGTGAGCGTGCTGCCGCGGTGCGCAGCCACGCATCGGGACGCATCGAGTGGCCGACGGGTCGGCAACGAGCAGAAGAGAGTGCCCAGCAAAAAGCTCTCCCGCGTCACGTCTCGTCACGTCACGTCACGTCACGTCTCGTCACGTCACGTCATGTCACGTCACGTCACGTCACGTCACGTCACGTCACGTCACGTCCCGTCACGTCACGTCACGTCACGTCACGTCACGTCGGTCTGTGCGGCTCTGGGCCGTCGCAGGTTGATATGCGGCACGTTGCACTTTGCGAGCGATCGGTCCACGCGACGAGGCCGCGCCTGACGAGAGCGGCGCAAACGGCGTCCGGCCAGCCAGCCAGCGGCAGCAGCTGCTGCTGCCGCTGGCTGCTCGCGGCAGCGACTAAGCCGCGAGTGTGTAAGCCGCCTTCGCCGTATCGGCGCCCGACGGGTCAGCCAGAAAAAGGTTGCGGCTGGTGCGCGACGGACGGACGGACGGACGGAGCTCGGCGAGGACGGAGGACGGAAGCCCGGCAGAGGGTTCGGCGGGCAGCACGGGCGCAAGTACCAGCTCCTCCTTGCGTCGGCCGATGGAGACCTTGCGGTCTGCGTCCATGCCGTCCGACTCGTTGAGGCGACCGCCGCGCGGCTGCAGCAGACGCTTCTGAGCGGCGGCTTTCTGGGCGGCGAGGTTTTTCTTCTTGTCGCTGGCCCTGCTCGAGAAGGAGAGCGAGTGCTTGCGCGAGAGCGTGAGCATGCTGTGAAATGCGAGTTACTCGGCGCCGCCTCGAAGGTGACGCCGGGCAGCGATGACGGTCAGCGCGCGAGATCAGCGTACGGCAGCGGGCGGGCTGGAGGGTTCTGGCCTCCTGGTTACGACGATGAGGCGCGCGCGCCGGTGGCGCAGTTCGGTCAGCTCTGGCGTGCGCCGGCGTCCTTCGTCCGGTGGGCAGCAAGAGGCAGCCCCCTCATCCGACCCCGTAGCCAAGGCCACGGTGATGGAGTCGCGAGCGAGTTACGGGACGACGGGCGCGCACGGTGCCGAGCGGCGGCGAACGAGCAACGCTCAGTGCCAGCAGCGCGCCCACCTTCTGCTCGCGCGAGGACGCTGGCGGAAGCGGCCGACTGGTGAGCGGCGGCGGCGGCGCATCGAAGCAACATCAAAGCAACAAGCAACCTGAAGCAACGCTGTCTCCCAATCTCGGCGTCGAACGCCGGCGGCTAGCGCCTAGCAGCCGAGTCGGCTGTCCGATGCTGATGCCTCGGACCTAGTGGCTCGCGTGAATTTGTACTCGCGCGAAACCACGGTAAGACCACGGTAAGACAGCGGCCCCGCAAAGGCCCGGAAATTGCCGTCTCTTCGACTAGCGGCTGGACGGAGTCTGCATTATTGCGCCGGTCGCTGGCACGACGGCGCTCGGCTCGACTACCTTGACCGTGTAGATGCATTTTCGTTTCGACTAACTCGCCAACGGACGGTTTGCGGACCTCTTAAAATGCTTCCGCGACGAAAAGATTTGGCGCTCGAGGACTCGAAAAACACGGCCAGACACTTTACTACGAAGAGCCGCAGCAGTGAGTCACTGGCCCAGCGCTGGGATACGTGTCACGTGCGCCATCTCTCTCTGTCTCACCCCTCTCTCTCTCTCTCCCTCTCCATGTCTCTCTCTCATTCTCTTCCTCTTCCTCTCTCTCTCTCTCTCTCTCTCTCTCTCTCTCTCTCTTTCCCTCTCTTTCCCTCTCCCTCTCTCTCTCTCTCTCTCCCTCTCCATCTCTCTCTCTCTCTCTTCCCCCTCTCTCTCTCTCTCTTTCCCTCTCCATTTCTCTCTCTCTCTCTCTCTCTCTCTCTCTCTCTCTCTCTCTCTCTCTCTCTCTCTCCCCCTCTTTCTCTCTCCCTCTCTCTCTCTCTCTCTCTGTGTGGGTCGCTACATTTCTCCCTCTTTCCCTCTACGCCGCAGAGCAGAAGCTGGAGGTGCAGGCGCTTTGAGGTCTACTCGAAGCTATGGGCGTACTTAATGCTACAGACATCGAAGCTTCGGCAACACAAGTCTCGCTGCAGGGCGGAGGAGGCGATACGGATGCAATATTATATAGTCGAGGAAAAACGCGGGAGTGGATAAAATGAGCTGCGACTGCGGCGGACAGCGTCCTCGGCCGCTTAGCCGCGTTTCGCAAGGCCCGAAGACGTCGGCCAGACTCCGGCACAGCATGCGCTGCAGGAGGCCCCGCGGCGTCGCCTTAGCGACGTCCTCTTTGCGGCTTTTTCTTCGCGACAGACTCGCGTCTGGCGCTTCTTTCCCGAGAACGGAATGCAAGGCGACGCCGTGCATTCCGTAAGAGTTGTCGCTCCGCACGGACTCGCGTGCGGAGCGACCGAGCCGCTGGACGGACGCAGGTCGGTTGGATCAAGATGGCGGCTGCGGCAGCAGCAGCGGCGGCGGCCGCTGCTGCCGCTGCACGATGGCAGAGCAACGGCAGGCGGTGGGAAGTCCTCACCGAATGTTGATGAGCTTGAGCGTGTCGTAGAGCAGGGCAGACTTGATCTCGTAGTCGATCTTCTCGTTCGTGCCGAAGCTCGGAGCTCGATTGATCTGCAAGCGGAAGTCCCACGCTCGCAGTCGTCGTCGTACAAAACGTAGGGCGTCGCACGCTAGGCGACGCGAGCTAAAAACCCCTTTTCTCGAAGATTGACACGCATACTCCGAGCGTGCGTGCGCCGTCTCGCATCGTGAAACTTTAAACTGCTTGCGTCAGACTGTAAATGTGATTATCATTGAAACTACTAGTGGGCTAAAGTAATTTCTGGTAAACGCCGCTGACGACGCCCTAGTTTGGCCGAACGATAAAGGCGCTCCCCTTTGACGATTAAGGTCGTGGGATCGAGCCATGCGGCACGCGTGAAGCACCTGCATAGAGATTATATTTTCTTAGGAAAATGCACAAAGGATTAATGTTTGATGAATATAATTTATACCGCCCTGAAAACCCAAATCTCTCATCCGTTTCACTCTCGCTGCTCGTGAAGCACGCGCATGAAAATCCAGTGAAGCTCAAGCAGAGGAGGCGTGGCGATGTGGCTCAGACGGAAGCGGCGTGACGCGGCAGCTGCGACGCCGATGAAAGAACAGTCGAGCTGATGAGTTTTGAACTTGCTGCACAGCATTAGTGGCGCAGGCAGGTAGGCCTGAATAAAGGGAACTGCATTAACTGAGACGCCGCGTCACAAACGAGCGATTAAAAGGAAGCATGTCTGCAGATTAGAGATAACACGCAAATTTTCATCATTTTAAAGAGATACTGTACATATACACTTGTACGTACAGGTACAACATACCGTATTCTACCGCGTATAAGCCCTGGTTTTTCCAAAACTTTGATGTGATGACGATGATGATGTATCTCCGTCAGTAACTCCACAAAGTCATAAAGACCATGTGGGTGGTACGCAGGAGAGTTACTTTGGGTAAGATGGTGGAGAGGGAGCTTATATATGTTTTATTCAGCTTAAATATTTTGCTGCACAAGTACCTGCTTTGAATGCCACTCAGCAAAGATTAACTAGTCGCTAAAATGTGTTTTATAGGCTTTTTTATGGTAGCGTCTCGTGATTATGAACTATGAGCCTTTGCAGCAAATGTAAAGCACCTAGCAAGAGATTGAGTTCTCTGAGGGCGCTTTATCAAGTGCATTATTATTATTATTATATGAGCTTGACTACTGAGCCTCGATTAGGAACTAGGAGCTTTGCAGCTGAATTGGAACACTTATGAGATTGAGCCGTGGTAAACCGAGGCTTATGAGCAGTATTTTGCATAATTACCATTCATGATACAGAGGATAGCAATAGTGGCACGAGAGATTATCATGAGTCTTGATATATTTCAGCTCATTCAGTTATGTAATAAAAATATTTTTTTTCCAAAAAATGGGTTCAAAAATTTGTGAGGGCTTATACATTGGTGGGAGGCATATACACAGTAAAATGTGATATATATATATATGTATATATATATATATATATATACACACATATATATATGTATATATATATATATATATATATATATGTGTGTGTGTGTGTGTATATAAACACGGAATACTTATTAGTGCTTATAAAATACAGGCCTTCTCGTCCATTCACATGTCTCTTTAGCTCAGTCAATATCTACATCCTGATCTGTCTAGCAATCTACGTGCTGGTATCTGTCTCTCTCGGCCTCTTCTCTATCGAACCATTTCTCTATATATCTATGAATCTGTCTCTGTCTCTGTTTCTCTCTGTCTCTCTTTCTCTCTCTCTCTCTCTCTCTCTCTCTCTCTCTCTCTCTCTCTCTCTCTCTCTCTCTCTCTCTCTCTCTCTGTCTCTCTCTCTCTCTCGCTCTGTCTCTCTCTCTCACTTCTCTCTCTGTCTCTCTCTCACTCTCTCTGTCTCTGTCTCCGTCTCCGTCTCCGTCTCCGTCTCTGTCTCCGTCTCTCTCTCCGTCTCCGTCTCCGTCTCCGTCTCCGTCTCCGTCTCCGTCTCCGTCTCCGTCTCCGTCTCCGTCTCCGTCTCCGTCTCCGTCTCCGTCTCCGTCTCCGTCTCCGTCTCCGTCTCTCTCCGTCTCCGTCTCCGTCTCCGTCTCCGTCTCCGTCTCCGTCTCCGTCTCCGTCTCCGTCTCCGTCTCCGTCTCCGTCTCTGTCTCTCTCTCTCTCTCTCTCTCTCTCTCTCTCTCTCTCTCTCTCTCTCTCTCTCTCTCTCTCTCTCTCTCTGTCTCCGTCTCTCTCTGTCGCTCCGTCTTAGGATATACTTAGGGCTGACTCATAGAGAGACTCTTACTTCTAGGAGCCAGGGCTTCAGCTTCCGGTCGAGGATGACGTCGAACCCGAGGATCTCGAAGCAGACGCTCTCGCCGCCGCCGCCAGCGCTCTGCCCGGGGCGGCACATGCGGTAGGCGTGCAGCACGTGCGGCAGCCCCGCTATGAGCGTCTTGATGATGACGTCGACGATGCTGCCCCACAGCTGAGCCACGTCCACGTCGCTGCGCTTCAGGTATTCGTTGAGAAACTTGAGCGAGCGTTTGCTGCCCGTGTCGAACGTGGCGCCTTTCTCGTAGCCATCGCTGTGCTTGTTGATCGAGTAGTTGGTCAGGTGCATGAACAGCGCGTCCTGCGGCGGCGAACGGGACGCGCGCTCGGCGTTCGCCGAGCCTCTGCCGCATCCGCTCGATCGCCGGCGGGATCCAGTCGCAGCGCCGTGCGCGCGCGCGAGCGCCGTCGCCTGACGAGCGAGCGACTCGGAGCGCGCCATTCTGCGACGACGTCAGCTCGGCGGAAGTGCGTTCGACCCGCTAATGAAGCGCGCAATTTGAATGAGCCGCGAGACCTCGAATTCGCGTTTACAGCCAACATGGAGTACACATATATATATACAAATATACACACACACACACACACACACATATATATATATATATATATATATATATATATATAATACAGCTTCATGAAGTGAACGAAATGGAAAAAAGGAAGCAAACGGTCGGGTTGCCATTGGTGTTTCGGCGGCAATAGTCCGCCCCCGGGGTTCGCCTGGTAAGGAAGCGAAGGGTGAAGGTCGGAAACGCCAGTTGCGGATACGCGAACGTTTTGACTCTGACTCTCGCGCTTGAGGTTCCGCCGCAGCGGCGCGTCCCTGCCCGTCGCTGCGCAAGGCCTCGGCGGAGCGCTTGCGCGCGCTTCGTACCAGATTTTGCGCGGTCGGCGCGGTGTACTTCTCCGTGCTCAGACGCACGAGGCCGTCGTTAAATAAGAACGCCTTGAGCGGGTCGCAGCTGGTGACGAGCACGTAGATGCGCAGGTCGCATTTGAAGCCGTCGACGAGGAACGGCCGATCGAGGTACTCCTGCACCACCGCGCTCTCTACGCTCTGCGGAATCTTCTCCACGTTCGCGTAGAGATAAATTCTGGAAGATTCGCAGTGGAAATACGCTGGGGGGGGGGCGAAATGCGACGACACCGCGCAAGCCCTCGAAATGCGACGACACCGCGCAAACCCTCCCGCGCGAGCGCGCACGCCGCGGCGCCAGCTTGGCGCCGCGGCTTTTGCTAGCGCTCGGTCCGCACGGCGGCGGCGGTGCGGTTGCAATAGCAGGCCGCGGCAGCTCGCGGCGGCGGCGGCGGCAGACCGCGTCGGACCAGTCGCCGAGCGAGCAGCGCGCCTACGAGCGGTCCTCGGACGCTGACCGCTGAGCGGCGCTTCAGAGGTCCGGCCAGCGAGGTCAGCATGGCGGAAATAGACTCGGACGGAGAGGCGGCGTGGCGCAGCGGACAAGTAGCGAGAAACGGCTCGTCCATTCCATCCCTTGCATTTTCTAGCGATCTAGCGATCGTTCAATGCAGGGGCCTGACGAGTGATGCGAGCCGAGTGGGCAGCCTGCGCGCTCTGCAGTTCTGCTGAATTCCGCGCCGCCGCCAACCGCCAGCTGCCGCCCGCCTACCGCCAGCTGCTGCCGCTAACCGCCAGCTGCCGCTGCCGCTGCCGCCGCCGCCGCCGCCATCGACGCCCGCTCAAGGGAACGCGTGTATTTGCAGCCTGCGTTGCCCGCGGCGATCCGCTGCCGAGCTCACGGGGTTGGGTCAATAATAATTAACCTAAATAGCCTACATAATTTCGAATGTGGGTTTGTGCGCCGAGCGTGTCGATGCATCGAGTGATTTCGTCTCACGAAAAAAGACGGCATCGACGTCGTCGAGCGAGCGAGTGGGGGGGACATTGCTCTCTTTGCGACTTTGCGGGTGCTTAGAGAGCGATGCTGCAATTTTAAAATTCTACAGCCACGAGTGTCGCGTTTAAAAAAAAGGACGCGGGGGAGATTATAGCCGACTCGGATACCGGGCAGCTCGCAAGCGGCGCTACAATCATCTCGCAGCTGAAATTGCGCATTAAACGAGGAGCGAGTGAGCGACGGCCTCGTGACCTGCTTGCCATTCAGGTGCGCATCCCAGCAGCGCTGCTGGGATGGATGTTCTCTCAGTATAAAAGGGACGAACGTGCAGCGCCTTACCGCCGGCGGTCGGTCTTGGCGACGGTCTAGGCCTTGGCGGCCTTTGCGACCTTGGCGGCCTTTACGGTCTTGGCGCAGCTGCACGCTTACGTGTACGGTCGGTTTTTTCCTATATCGAATCTCCACAGTGGCCCCATCTCAAACATCTCAAAGATCAAACATCCACATGAACATCAAAGGACGCAGACGCTTTTTCAGCAGTCGTTTCGGAATGGCAGGCGGCGCCTCATTCCTTCCTCTTAAGTGACCACGGAAAGAAACGGCCGAGGCCGAGGCTGCTGCTTCGGTGGTCACATCTCTCGCGTCAAATCGTGGCCTGTTTTTTTGCCGAGATCGGCAATGTTGAAGGAAGCCTACTCTCATTCGAAGCTAGCGCTCAGCTAATTGGTTGTTGCTGGCGACGCTCTCAAAGGATGCCGAGTTATTTGGCTGAGCGTAGGCTACAGGTGTGCGCTTAGGTGCACAGTAGTTAATTTTAAAATTGAATATCGTGCGAATTTTCGCAAACACATGGTAGTAACAACAACAATTATAATAATAATAATAATAATCGTTGTATAGCACCCTGGGAAACCTTCATCATCCAGGCACCTTACAACTAACTGCAGGGGTAGCAATAACAAACAAGTCGTCAGCGAGGCATTATGCTTCAAAAGCATTATGCTTCAAAAGCAAGCAGAGCCACTGGTCTTAAGGACAGGTGGTTATGAAACGTACAGTACACCAAATCATTCACGGGGTTAGCAAGCGAACCACACGGGAACGGAAAAGACGAGCTCACAATCGCGAAGGTGATGCTGATAGGTGCAGGTGTGTCTCTAGCTTACTCGTAAATCTATGGCATCCACTCAAAGTACATGCAGGCGTTTACAGCAGCAAGGAGCGAATTTTCAAGACTCCCGGCACGTGCGAGATGAAGGCCGGGTCGCCAGAAGATTGCAATTTAGAGCGAGGCTCGGCGAGGCGACTAAAACGCCGAGGATCGTGTCGCGCGAGAGCTCGCGCGCGCGGAGGAGGAGGAGGAGGGGTCGGAGAGAGCGATTGGACGCTTGAAGAGTCCCGATTTGAAAGCTACGCCGATGGCGGATATTCGAATGGCAGCGGCAACGCCAGAGGCTCTGGTGCGCACTCTCACGTAACGATCGCTACATACGCCCACGACGAACGGGCAAGCCGCAGCCGGTTGCCAGCTCGGACGCCTACACTTCGCGGTGGGCAGCCTTTGAAGCGAAAGGCGGCGACCGTCTTGCGCTTCAACGCCCAGCCCCCCCCCGCCGGAGAGGGTGCCACCGGATTCCATTCCAGGCCGCTGCCGGCGCCGCCAACTAGGCCAAACGAGTCAAAACGTCGCGGCGGCGCCGGAAGCGTGCCCGAGCAGTCGGGCTCGCGCCATTTTTCTCGCTCACCGAAGCGACGCGAGCGAAAACAAACGGGCGGCGGCGGCGGCGCGCGCGCGCCCGGCGGCCTTGACGCGCTCGCTTCGTCGCGCCCGCTCCAGAGCGAGGCTTCAGCTCGCCCCAGTAGGCAATTTCGCCCGAGCCTCAGGACGGCGGCGGCGGCACGCCGGCGGCGGCGGCGGCGGCAGGCGAGCCCGCGCGGCCCCCTCCCCGGGTAGGGCTCGAGGCTACCGCAACGGGGTGCTGCGTTTGGCCGCGCAATCGGCCGCGACGGCGCTGGCGGCGACGGCCGAGAAATTTCGTCCAGGTTCGGTTCGCGGCGAGCTTAGCGTACCCTTGACCTTGCGCTCCGTTCGACGGCTTGTAGATGAATATCTTCGACTTCTTCTTCTTCTTCGTGTCCTTGTAGTAGCTCTGCAAAGCGCCGTATTCCTGCGGCAGAATCCACGTCCTCGGCACGAAGTCGTACTCCTCCGGATACACTTTAGCCATCCTGGGTGACGGACGAGGATTGCAAATGGCGGCGCTCGTCTCGCGGCACCCTGGCGAGCGCGCGCGACGATCGAAGGCAGAGCGCAGCAAGACGAGGAGCGCCGTCTGGCGACGAGCAGCAGCGAGGCGGCGCACGCCGCCGTCGGACCGAGCAGATAAGGAGCCCGGGGGGGGGCTTGTGCACATGCTCGATGAGCCCCGGCCACTTCCGGGCCCGCTAGATCTGCGGTCGGTAGGCGACGGTTCGAAATGTACGCGCAGATCGACACCAATCGCAAAGCAGCTTCCGGCGGGGCGGCGCGACGCGCATGAGCAGCACTAGTTTCCACGGAGGTGGGACCGACGCTACGCGCTCGACACGCGGGGCGGCGTCGCGAGTCGCTCCGGCGTTGCTTGTTGGCACAGCGTTACGCGATTGTAGTCGCGTCACCCGCAGTTATGTCGCTCGGCCACGTTGCGGCCCAGCGGCGACAGTGTGCGCAGTACGGTCTCTTTTCCCGGACGCCGATTCGCAAACATTTTAAAATAAGCTGAACGAGCAGCCGTTACTCACAGCATTCGCTGGGTCCGAGAGAATTTTTTTGCGCTCATAGGCGAGCCGACACTGCGCGCATGTTATCGCTAACCACGTTGAACACTTAATTGTCGGCACCTACGCAATGACCAGGAAGAGACCAACTTCTACGTAGAGCTTATACGAACGTGTTATTATCGCTATTATTATTGCAGTTATCATCGTTGCGCGGCTGCAGCTGGACTCTCGTCGCATGCCCGCGTTCGGCTTGGCGCGCGCTCGCGAGCGTGCACGCACGCGTGCGTGCACGCCCGCACGACGTTAGGCCGGGCCCCACCGCCAGCGTGCGGCCGCAGGCGGCTGTGCTTCGAGAGCGCGACAGGCGGCTGCGACGACGCAAAAAATGGAGGTACTACGTCGTGATATCATTGACGACGAAAAGCCGAGACACTCTGTCGCCCGCCGGGGCGGCGCCACCGCGATTCGGATGCCGCGGGCCTGCGCGGCGCGTCGCGTCGCTTGCTCTCCGCTCGCGCCGCAGCAAGAAAAGGAGACCCTCGCTGCGCGGCGCGGTGGGCGCGCAGAGGCGCTCGTACTTGGCGATGTTTCGCGCCAGAGCGTCCTTGCGGCAGATCTCGCCCATCGCCGGAAAGTGGTTGATCCGCTGGTAGGGCTTGAGCTCGGCGATCCTCTCCGTGGCCACGTGACTGTCGTTCCAGATGAGAAAGCACGTCGGATCATCGGTTTTGGACACGTTGAAACCCGAACTCTCCACGACAGACTTGACTGCAGACAACGGTGACGCAGTCAGCATCTCGCGTGCCCGAACGCGCGCGCTCGAAAACGGACCGAAGCCGCCGCGTAGGCCAGCGGGCCATCGGGGAAGAGAGGTGTGGGAAGAGTGATGGAGGGGCGCTGTCCTGCAAGGACTTTGTAGGACGCTGGACGGCAGCTACTGCGGTGGCAGCGACAGTCGGCGTGCGATGAGGATTGAGGCGCAGAGCTCAGATCGTGGAGCAGAGCTCAGATCAAGAAGCAAAGCTCAGATCGAGGAGTAGAGCTAAGATTAAGGAGCAGAGCTGAGATTGTGGAGCAGAGCTCCAAACAAGGAGCAAAGCTCAGATTGTGGAGAAGAGCTCAAATAAAATCGAGGATCAGAGCTCAAATCGAGGAGCAGAGCTCAAATCAAGGAGTAGAGCTGAGATCGTGGAGCAAAGCTCAAATCAAATCGTGGAGCAGAGCTCAAATCAAGGAGCAGAGCTCAGATCGAGAAGCAGAGACCAAATCAAGGAGCAGAGCTCGGACAGACGCAATTCAACAGCAGCAGCAACAGCTGAAGCAGACTGACGTCGCGCACCCGCCGCCCACCGCCCCTAGAAAGAGCGGCGCGAACAGCAACTGGCGCAGACTGAGCGCCAGACTCATAGAAAGCGATGCCAAGGAGCTGAGTCTTTGCAAGTGGAGGAGACGCTAGTTTCGGCAAACAGGAAAGCCTGCCCTGTGCAGGTTGCTGATCCTACGAAGGCGACCACGCAAGAGACTCGCATAACGCACTCGCAGGCTCGACTGAGGTTTCGCGGGTCGGAGGTCGGAGCTTGGGCGTGCAGAAAATACCTGGCCCGGCGGGAAAGGAGTGGGCCCGCTCGCGGGACGCGCTCGCAGCGCCGAGCGGACGAGCTTCGCTCAGGCCCCGCAATCGCCCGCAGTGATGACGGCAGACGGCTCAGAATCGTACGGGCGGTCGACAATGAACAGTCGCCGCCTCGGTCGAGGCAGTGGCCTGCAGCTGCGGCTCCCAGGGGCTGCACAGGGGCTGCCTCGCACCTCGCTCCGCCCCCTCCCCCCCCCAATCCTGACAGCATCGACTCCCCTTTCAGCAGGCAGGGAGCGAGCAGCAGCTGCGACAGGCGAGAGGTCGTGGCCAGCAGCGCGAGACGAGCGGGCGGGTCGTTTTTCCGGTTCGCTTGCACCAATCAGCCAATAAGCGGAAGCGGCGCTGGTGCAGAGCGCCTAGCTAGCGCGTGCACCGCTTCCTCTCCTAGCTCAGAAAACTGCCGCGGTCCGAGACGCAGCCCCAATCGCCGTCGTCATCCGAAAACAACTGGGCTGGACGCGGACGACCGCAGAGCTGCGGCGGTTTTGCTGACAAAGGCCGCGTCGCCGCGCCGCAGAGCACCGGCAGACGGCAACCTGCAAAGCGACTTTGCCCCGAAGCCTCATTTGAATTCGATTACAAGAGAGAGAGAGAGAGAGAGAGAGAGAGAGAGAGAGAGAGAGAGAGAGAGAGAGAGAGAGAGAGAGAGAGAGAGAGAGAGAGAGAGAGAGAGAGAGAGAGAGAGACAGAGAGAGACAGAGAGAGACAGAGAGAGACAGAGAGACAGAGAGAGACACAGAGAGAGACAGAGACGGAGAGACGGAGAGACAGAGAGAGAGAGAGAGAGAGAGAGAGAGAGAGAGAGAGAGAGAGAGAGAGAGAGAGAGAGAGAGAGAGAGAGAGAGAGAGAGAGAGAGAGAGAGAGACACACACACACAGAGACGGAGAGAGAGAGAGAGAGAGACACAGAGACGGAGAGAGAGACAGAGAGAGAGAGAGAGAGAGAGACGAAGAGAGAGAGAGAGACAGAGAGACGCTGGCGAAAGCTATGTGACCACGGCGCCGACGCGTCCTTGTCCTTGCCAACGCGCTCGCCCACGACCGCGATGGCAAGGACAGGCTCGGCGAAGGTGAACGAGGCGGTTGAAGAAATTTCGCGGTGAGGGCTGCGGCACGCCTCGAATCCGGCGGTGGCGGTGGCGGGGAGCATGCGCTAGCGACTCTGAGTCGCTAGCGAATCAACGCGGCGGCGGACAGGCGCAATCCTCCAAACTCCAAGTTTGATTAGTCGCCGCGCAGATATGCGGCAGCAGCGGAACCTGCGACCTGCGCGCGCCGCAGAGCGCAACGAAATCACTCGGCGGCGCGCGCGCAAGCGGCTTTGAAGTCTCGGCTCCGTCGGGAATGGCTTTTTGCGGAATGAAAAAATTTGCCGCCGTCGCAGGCGCCGCCCGCAGAGAATGGAAAAGATGCGAGCGAGCAAACTCTTGGGCGACGGCGAACAAACGAAGCCAAATTGAAAGGTCAGCTGATTCAACAGCCTCGTTTATACAGCGGCAGAAGAGCCTTAACAACTCTGGATCAAAAGACCTGTACGGTAAAAAGCTTCGGCGGTCAGCGCAGCTTGGCGATCTTTTTTTAGAACCAATTTATTGCGCGTCATTTCCATTCATTGCTGTTAGACAGACCGACGAAGGCGCGTGATTTTCGAGCATGATGGTGAGGAGGAGGAGGAGGAGGGCGTCAGCCGACCGGGCCGAGCCCGGAGCTCGTGAATGCGAGGGTCAGACACTCGCTTTCAGGGTCGAGCGCTGGCGCCGCCTCGAGCACGTGCCGAAGGGAGAGGCAAATGAAAGGAAGTCGCTACGCGCAACAACAAAAAAACGTGGTCGCTGCGCAATCCGCACGTCTCCGACAGACAAGCGCGCCCGCTTCCGACCGACGGAGTCGCGCGCGGCGCCGCGCGTGCGGCCGCGGTGCGACCGTTGGACCTACCGACGTCGTATCTGGTGCCATGAAGATTCGCCGTGATGTAGCGCTTCTTCTTCTTCTTGGGAGACTTGGATTGATCTGCGTCGCTGTCCCTCTGAGCTCTGAACTCTCCCTTGAACTCTGAACTCTTATCCCTTTGAACTTTAGTCGCTGCCGGCGGCGCCAGCGGCGGAGCCTGCTGAGTGGCTGCAGGAGCGACGGCGGCCCGCCGACCGGCGACGCCCTCTACATCCGCTGCGGCCTTCAGTGACGTTCCGCTGGCTGATTGGGCTGGCGAATCTGAAAAGGCAGCGCGCCGCCGCCGCCACCATTATCGCCAACCAAACTTTCTTAAAGCAGCCGCACCGCTGTCGAAGCGTCTCCTCGCCAGTACGAGCAAGCACCGCTGGCTTCTAGAGCTCTTCAATTTCCGAGCGAAAGGGCTTCGCTAGGACGCGTCGAATCGCGCGCGCGATCTCGCTCAAGATTGAGCGGCGGCATGCAGTGCCGCCGCTCCGGGACGCAGCTAGCGGCAGCGGTCAATCGTGCCGCCGCTAGCTGACGCGGTTCGCAAGATGCTGAATGCGCCGAGCAATTAATGCTCGGCCGGCTGTTTTGCAGCTCCCAGCTCACACGCTCGCCGTCTCATTTCCTGGCCCAATTCGCTGCCGCTGCTTTGCAATTTCATTGCACCTCTGCCAACCTCAAAATTCAGCCATGCGCCGCTGCTCATTTCCGTTTGTTGCAAAATTTGAACGCCCTTGGCGTACGAATTGGCACCGAAAGACGACTGAGACTCCCCGACGGAAGCCTTTACGGTTGACCATCTTTTAGCCCTCACGACTTGTAAAATCCGCAGGTCACGAGGCAGTCTTGCAGCGGATTCTCCGCTGAGAGTGGCCCTGAGAGCGGCCCTCAGCGCCGCTCTCAGCGCTCTGTGTCCTTGACCTAGCGCTCCGTGTCCTTGACCCAATGACCCAGCGCTCATTTCACGCCGCAAGCGAAAGTGAGACTTTCGCGGCGGTGGAGAATTTGGAGGGTGGCAGCTGGGCAGTGAGCTGCAAAGTGACAGGAGGCGCTGTGCGCTCCTGCCGCCTTGTAGCTCACTTCCTGAGGGCGCGAAGGAAGCTGTCCAAATCGGCAGTGAGTGACAGCAGACTGCGAACCGCTCTACGGAAGCTACACGAACTGCTGGGTTCTAGACTCTAGTGAGAAAGCCACCGAGCAAATTTTTCTGTCACTCTGTAGTCTTCAAGCTAAGGATATTGATTAGTTCTGAGAGGACCCGCGACTAGAATGCGAGTGAAACTGCATCTGTAGGTCAGATGAGCTTGAAGGAGCCAAGATATGGAACATATAAATAAATAAATAAATAAAAATAAATAAATGTATATATATATATATATATATATATACATATATATATATATATATATATATATATATATGTATATTATATATATATATATATATATATATATATATATATATATATATATATATATATATATATATATATATATATATATATAGACACGTCCCCAGTAGCTTTTTGTGCCTGCCTTGGTGTGCCCGTGTACCCCTTCAAGCTCTCAAGCCATACAAGCGACTGTGAGTTTGAGCTTGTATGCGCGTGCGTGTGTCTGTGTCCATTTTTAAGTGCGTGTGTTTTGTGTGTGTGTGTGTGTGTGTGTGTATGTGTGAGCGCGTGCGTGTGAGTGTGTGTTGTGGGTGTGTGTGTATGTGTATGTTTGTATCTGTGTGTGTGTGTGTTTCTGTATCTCCATAGATGTGAGTGTGCATGTGTGTGTGTGTGTGTGTGTGTGTGTGTGTGTGTGTGTGTGTGTGTGTGTGTGTGTGTTTGTGTGTTTGTCTTTCTGCCTATCGGTTTGAGACTGTGAGTGTGTAAGTCTGTGTGTGTGTGTGTGTTTGTGTGTTCATGCGAGCTGGCTCGGCCCAGTGGTTAGGGTGCTCGCACCGAACAAGGTCTGACCGATGTTGTGGGCTCGAGCCCGTGGCATTGATGAAGCGGCTGAATAGAGACTGAGAGTTTTCTTACGGCGCTATATAAATAAATTGTATATGCATACATATGGATGCGTGAGTGCGTGCGTGTATGCGTGAATACCGACATTCACCACTGGCAAGAGAGGCGTGGCGATATTCTCCAATTCTTAGCTAGTGCACCAGTTAAGTAGTACTAGAGTGCAGTTCTTGCATTGAGTCTTGAGCAGGAAGTAACCATACTCCACGGAAAGGAATGGAGCATCCGTTTTAAGGCTTGATTATGGCATTACTCAGCTGCTGTGAGTTATCGGCATTCAGATTACGCAGATAAATGTACTCAACTGGATTAAGGAGTTATATTTTAGTGTTGTAATGTATCTCTGTCTGTAACTCCACAAAGTCATAGAGACTACGTGGGTGTTACGCAGGAGAGTTTTGTATAGCGCAATCACAGCCTAGACGTACAGCACGTACGTATCACGGACAGCAACAGACGCACGTTTAGGTTCTTTTTAAATTTCGTCAATCCAGAAGATGTCGTTGGTTTCGTGACCAGTGGCTTGGCGATTGTGGGAGATACAACTTTATAGCCTTGTGCAAGTAAAGGTCAGCTACATCGTGCAGCCTCGTTCGCATAGCTGCAGAAGAGCCTTAGCGTCTATTACTCCCGCTATGTTACTGGGCAATACAAGATTTCCTGCTGCAGGACTCGAGTCAACGAGCTGGTAGCGAAGTTCAGGGACTTTACCTTAAGACTCGGGGCCCACTGTGCATGAACCCGATATTCCTAGGAACTGTACTGCAATCTAGAACTAAGACTCTTCCGAAAATTAGCAGACAGTGGCAATGACTCGAGAGGAAAGTTTTGGCTTTGAGCGAGAAACCCACTTGAAAATAAGTCTCAAAGCTCACTCGACGACGAGTTTATTCAGAGAGCCGGTGGGCTAAGATCGTGAAGATGCAAGATCTCAATCTTAAGCACAGCTAGTACGAGCTAAAGCGTCGCACGCAAGTACAAGTACGAATACATAAAAACTGAATAGCCCTTCACTGCCATTCAGCCGGCAGGCAAGTGAACGCAACAGGCGGCGGCGTCGTTTGACTACCCGCCATGTTTGACCTGGGGCCTGCGAAGCAACGCTTCCTAATTTTTCGACGGGCACAGAATGACTTGCAAACGAGGCTAGACGACCTCCTCCTGCGGAGCTCGCTCGCCGCGCATAAGTTAGCGATGCGTTCTCTCGGCGGGTGATGATGGATGGCGAGTGGGGAGCATCGATGTGGACAATCGTGGACAGGCTGCATTCAGCACGAGTTCGCGGCAAAGTGGGCGAAAAAGTGGGCTGGCTAGACAGCTGCTGCTGCAGTTGTTAAACCCAAAAGGCGCCACGTCTCGCTAATCTAATCTCGCCATCGGCCTGGTTGGCGCGGCTGAAAGGAGGGCCACTGCAGACGAGGCGCGCCGCTGCAGACGACGGGCACGGCGCCAGCGGCGGCCAGCCCTCGCGACGGTGCGCGCGCCTCACTCTTGCGGCTGGTTTCCGACGCGATGGACGAGCTCGAGGCCACGTGTCCGATCGGCTTCAGCACGTGCGGCGCGGCGCTCATTCCTCTTTGTACGTCGCGTGCTTCGTCATTCCTGGCTGCTTCCTGTAACGAGACGCGCCCGCGCGAGTGCTCGGCGCCCGCGTCAAGCAGCGCGCTGCCTTCGACGGGAGCTTAAAGCTCAACCGGGGCGCACGTACAGCCGTCGCGCCGCCGGTGGAAGATCGCGTCGCGTTTTAGCTGCTGCTGCTTCGGCGGCGGAAGCATCGAGGCAGTCTTCCGCTGCGGTGCCCACCGTCGCCGCCCCGCCCCCGCCCCCGCCCTAACCGACCGCCGTAGCTAAGGCGGGGAGCTCTGCCGGCCTGGCTGACAGCGGACGAAGCGCTCACAGAGAGCACTCGGGCCATTGAAAGCGTTCTGCTCGTCTGCTGTGGTCTGAGATTTTTAACTGCGTGCTATGATCATCCGATCTGTTTAGTAGCATCTACGCACAGCAAGCACGCGCCCTACCTGAGTCGGAGAACTGCGCCGGCTCTGCGAGGCTCGAGTTCATATCAGCCATATTGTTTTACGTCACCTGGCACTGCTAGCTATGGCAACAGCAGAGGGATAACTCCGAAGCCGGTGGCCGCGTTTCCGGCGGCTACACCGAGCGAGCCCGCCTGAGTTGCGGACTGCGGCCTTCTCTGTCGGGCCATCACGAAGACGGCAGCTCTTTGCAAACGCGTCTCGCTAGCTTTAACTTCGCATCTTACGCCTACTGCTCTCCATCTGCGGCGTGCTGAGCCGTCGCCGCATCGCGAAACTCCGCCGGCAGGCACGGCCCGGCTCGGCCGGCCGGCCGGCCGGCGGAGTTTCGTGGCAGACGCCAGGACACTCGCGGTTATTGAAGTGAAGTGAACGAGCTGGCGGATATTTCTAGCCAAACGAGACCGCACAAAGATTTCAGTCATTTTCTTGACCGTAGCGGTTTCGAGTGGCGGGTCGCCGTAGCAGCCCTGGCGGGCGGCTCGCTGTTCTGCCGCAAGATTGCAAACCGCGAGCTCGGACTGCTGAGCCTCTGCTACGAACCGCGAGCGAGTTTGGCCGCTGAATTAAACGAAGAGCCGCGCACGAGAGGGCCACTATAGACCGAAGCTTGCGAGCAGCGAGATTCACGATTACGTACGAATGAGATTATTGCATGACTTTGCAACCTGGCCGCCATTTAATGAACTGGCCTGACCGATGTCACTCTTTTGGAGTAACGGTCTGCCGGTCAGTGAGTCCTAGCGCTGAGCGTGAGCTGCTGAAAGTATTTAAACGAGTCTTTTGAAAGTCATTCGGTCTATCAACCGTAATATAAAGGCTGCTGCGTGTTCTTTTTCTTAAAT
The DNA here is from genome assembly GCA_009760855.2 of Cristatella mucedo. Lineage (NCBI taxonomy): Eukaryota > Metazoa > Bryozoa > Phylactolaemata > Cristatellidae > Cristatella > Cristatella mucedo. The sequence continues at coordinate 339,915 of WPIO01000098.1, read as the reverse complement.
AATTCATTTGTGTTTGTACAGCGCTCTAAGATTGGGCCCAATCTCTATTCGAGCGCTACGCGTATGCCACGGGGCTCAAGCCAACGGCCTCGCGTCATCAAATACATTCCCTCGGCCTGGGTCGGCCCAAGTACCTTAACCACTCGCCGCCGAATATGGTCTTGTTGTCGGCGAAGGATACGGTAGATTGAGCGAAGTGGCATTGCAGTCGGCGTATTGTGAATGCAGGTCTTTTGCGCAGTGCACGCATTGAGCCGCTGCCAGAGCTAGCTAAGATCGCCTGACATATGACATAACAGCGGCTCTCGTTGGACCCCCAGCGACGCCGGCGGAGAGGGGCCAGCGGGCGCGAAGCGTGCATAATTATGTGCGGTAGCGGTTAACGTGTGACCTATGACCTGGCTACTATGTGCGGCTCGTGCCTGACCGCAGTCGCTCTCCTGAAGCAATGGTCTTCCGGTCGATGAGTGTAGCGTGAGCGAGAGCCGCTCTAAGCGAGTGCTGGCGAGTGGTCGGGAAGTAACCTGCGTGTGTGCCAGCCGTCAAATGCAGGTCACTGTTGTGCTTTTGGTAATACGGTTCTGTTGCCAGTGCTGAGCTCAGCGTATCAAGCTCTTTGTTTTTTATCGTTGTCGCATACGTCACGGCTCGGCACTAAAGACACCCCAGAAACTCGTGCCTACTTCTATTGTCAGTTATGAAAAAGGCGCCTCCCTAATTTGAGAATTGACTTGCACGCTCTTCTCACGATAGCTAGCAAATGTAAAGTGCCTAGAAAGAGAGAGATTGAGTTCACTGAGGGCGCTATTTCAAATGCATTATTATTATAGCTGTATCGGTTGCCAGCTGTGAACGTTCCTTAAACAAGCTGGAGACTATCTTATCTTATCTGAGAGTATCAATGGGACAAGATCGACTCTCTGATTTGGCTTTGTCATCGATAGAGAAAGAAACGCTGGAAACTATTGACATTCAAGATGTAATAGACCAGTTTGCCATGCTCAACGTCAAACAAACTCACCTAAGTTGAAGCGGTGATAGCTATCTAAATAAAGAAAATCCTAGCTGATTAAACAGCCTCTTTTTTGTATAGCTACAGAAGAGCCTTTATGGCTATCACCACCACCGCTTGCAGTGGCGATAGAGAATCGCCCACCACAGGAATCAAACACACGACCTCGGGACCGAGGTCGTGAAGCAACCACCTTACCTAGTGATCTCGTAGCTGTACAGCAGTTACTAAAAATTTCTCGACTCGATAAGACCTGCAAGCGTGTGTTTTTGTAGTTCTTCTGTGCTGGAGGCGTTTTGCAACAGTTTTGTCAAGCATTGGGAGCAGGCACCCTTTGTAACTTTGTCCTCGGGCACCGAAAGGTGTCGCTGCGCCTCTTCGCGTCACCGCGTCTCCTGGGCATCACTGGCACAGCAAAATACGATGTCAGCGGGAGAAGTTTGGAAATATCGAACAACATGTTGACGATAAGCAGTCATCCGAGGAGCATGTGAAGAGCGAGCCGACATATGGCGGATCTGCGCTCGATCAACTTCTTTCCACAAATCCTACTCTCCCTCTTTGCCCATTGTAAAAGGAAGAACAATCTAGGCTTCCTTTCTAAGCAGGTGACAGTCAGCAGTACCTGCGCACGCAATCATTCTCCCTTGCCTTCCAGCACGACGAAATCTCTCAACTGACTTGCTGCACGTATTGCTGACAGCATTTCAATTTGGATCGCAACACACTCTACGAAATTGGATGTGCGATAAAACCTTGCTACTATTTATTGGCTGGCGTAGGGTTTCTCTGAAATTGGTCAAACTATCGCTCAAAATGGGCTCAGTCAGTTTACATTCTGTAAAACCTGCTCGCAATGTAGATGTCCGGTTCAGAAATGACTTCACTAAGCAACCCGTTAGTTACACACTCAAGCTGGTCTACTTTCAAATGCTTGATATTGAAAAAATTCTAGCCCGCTTCTACATGGATACTAGATTACTACATTCATGTTAGCACATGCATTTTCGACATCCCGCGTGGAATTCTGTAACTTGCACAGTGTCCCTTCTTTATTTTTCGTCATAGATTCTGGTGGAGGCTGTCGCTAAGCTGCTTGCAGCCAACATGTAAAAGAATGAATAGTCAGAAAAATTGCAGACTGGATTCAAGCAAACACCATTCCGCTGAAACTGCTCTCCTCCATGTGACCACGGAATCCTATGCAGCAACGATGACGGGAATGTCGCTATCTGGCCAAACAAGGTCTATCAGCTGTCGTTATTACTACTGATCACGATATCCCACAATGATTGGCCTGGAAGATGAGGCACTGGTGTGGTTCAAATCGTACTTGTCTGGTAGTGTTCATTTTAATATTAAGAATTGTAATAGTACATTTGGCATATAGCGCCCTCAGAGAACTCAGTCTCTTTCTAGGTACTTTGCATGAGCTGCAAAGGAAGCACGATCGAGTGGTCAGTGGTAGCGTGCTCTATAAACAACAAGATTATTATGGTTAGGAGTGACATGCACAGGGCCACCAAGCAAGTATGGTTAGTGACAGCATGCACAGTGTCTTCGTTTGCAATGTGCCTCCATGTTTAACTCCACAAAACCACAAAGAATAATTGGGTGTTACACAGGAGATTTTTCTATAGCACACCCTTAAAGCCGAATCGGCTTTTGGGTACGCATTCGTTAACCACTAAATTCATCACACCCCACAAAGAGGAAGTTAGAAGCATAGCTGCGTCATAAGGGCATCGGACGTAATGAGTAGCACAGAAATAGCAGCTCAGAGAGACGTGATTTGATATGTCAGAGTTGGCAGATGGAGAGTATACGCCATTGCGTAAGAATTGCGTCGAATTCGTAAGAAATCGACTTGCGTCAGAACAACCCCTGACTTGACCACATTTAAAAAGAACTTAAAAACACACTTATTTAGGACAGCATTTAGTGGGTCCCTGTGATTTGTCCTTCATGTGCTTACGCGTGCTGACATTGTGCATGCTGCCACTCACCACATTTGCATGCTGAACCTGTACATTTCACCCCTAACCATGTTATTCATGTTGTTTATCAAGCATGATATTACTCACCATTCAATCGCGTTTCCCCTTGCAGCAATTGTAAAGCGCCTAGAAAGAGATTAAGTTCTCTGAGGGCGCTTTATAAAGTGCATTATTATTATTATTATTATTATTATGATTAATTGTAGAAGTGAGTTCAACAGTCTCGGACCAGCAGAGTCAATGCTTCGGTCGTCAACGGTCTTTAAGCGGAGGAAGGAAACAGCTGATTTACTGTCAAAAAAGGAAGCGTGGGCAAGGAGATGCTCAACTTTGCGTCGCTGTCCAGCTAACTGTAAATGAGCCAAGCCGTGGCGGGCCTTGTGGGTCAGCATAAGAACTGGACTCTTATCCGCCGATCGTACAAACCTTAAATCCTTTGGAGACCGTGCATTTAGCTCGTATGCTCCCACAGCCTGGAACTCCCTCCCGACCTGCATCAGAACATCCCCTGACCTGACCACATTTAAAAGAAACTTAAAAACATACCTATTTAGGACAGCATTTAGTGGGTCCTTGTGATTCGTCCTCGATGTGCTTATGCGTGCTGACACTGTTCATGCTGCCACTAACCACATTTGCATGCTGACCCAGTGCATGTAACCCCTAACCATGTTATTCATTTTGTTTTTTTTTCAAGCATGATTTTACTTACTATTCTATTGCGTATCACTTTGCAGCAAATGTAAAGCGCCTAGAAAGAGATTAAGTTCTCTGAGGGCGCTTTATCAAGTGCAATATTATTATTATTATTATTATCAACCGGAAGCCATCGAGGCTTCTTCAGCAAAGGAGACACATAGTCAAGCATGTAGGATTTTTTTAACTATCCTTCCAGCCATATTTATAACCAGCTGCAGTGGTCTAGTGGCTTCCTTCGGTAGCCAAGCCTAAACGGCATTCCAATAATCTAGCCGAGACATAACCAGGGAGTACGGTGAATTTTTTCCGAAAGATAGTCGCTAGTCTTAGATTGGGATCTGACGTGAAGGCTAGTTGTCAAGGCATTCTTCGCGATGAAAATTTTAAAATTTTGCCACTTTTTAAAGACGAAACCAGCACGGGTGTTCTGCTGACCACTTTCCGGCGGACATGTGCCGATAACGATGGCCCTACGAAGAAGGGTCGCTCTTGACGCTCAACTCCGCCTCAACCGGCACTTCCGAACGTATCTGGGCATATGCAGCATGCCCAACGGATCGCGGCTGCCTCTCTGACCTGACCTTGAGCGGCGCAAGTTGCGACCGCCTCATCCGGAAGCCCGCTGGAACGTCACCTGCCGCTGCAAGACGCCAGCCAGTTCTCCGATCGCTGACAGCGCCAGTCGCGCGACCATCCGCATCGCTCCCTCTAGACTTTTCGCCCGCCCGCCCGCCCGCCCGCCCGCCGGCCACAGCGAACGAGCCATCTTATATTCTTCTACTTCGACCACTGGAAGCTGCCGGTGCGACCGCCGACGAGCGCAACCCTGACTCCGCGCGCGAGCGCTCTCGAGCCACGCGAACTCCCTCCGGCTCCGCGCGGACCTCAAGAGCGAAGAGTACTCATGTCAAGCGCGATAATACACCCGTCCGCGGATACAGACAGGTCGTCGAGCGTACCGTACCCGGTGGACTGTGTGAGTGTCGGCAAATTCAGGCGAGCTCGCAATTCGTCGGTCAGAGATGATTTTAGAGCTTGGACCCCATTGGAGCGGAAGGTACGAGAACTGCAAGAGGACTGTGGGATTGTCCATCTGCGGTGCAGCCGTGACGACGCGTGCCAGAAGAAGACTGCGTCAGGCTACGGGACACCCGGGTGGAATGAGAGATAAACAAAATTAATTCGCATCGCTCCCTGACAGAACTAAATCTGCTGAAACACTCAAGGACAACCGCTAGAAATACTCAAGATGTCAATTGAGTTTCAAGCCGTGCTGGTTTGGAACAGCGGTTAAGGTACTCGTCCCGATCGAGGTAAAGGTGAATGCATTTGATGGCCAAGGCAGTGGGCTCGAGCCCTGTGGCACACATAAAGCGCCTGAGTAGAAATTAGGTTCTTTTAGGGCGCCGTACAAATGATTTATATGTGTATATAAACACCACTTTCCACTCGCCGGCAATAGTGTTTACGAAGTGCATTAGACGCCAACTACTTAGTAGCTATTCACTCTCGGAGGTCCCCCATCAGCATGGGCCGGCTTTTACATAAACTTAATTGTGTACATAAAAAGGGACCCAATATTTATGGCTGTGTCTACGATAACGGTTAAAATCAAAAACACCCCGGCGGCCTCGAACGTTATCTCTCCTTTAAAAATGGCCGACTTGCGTTTTGACTTGCAGTTCAATTTCGAACTTGCAATCCAAATGGGCAATGATTTTTCTGCGCATTCACTTGTGCACTGGAGGGCTTAAGCATCGTTGAGACTGCATTACTCCAGACGTTTGCCAAATTCTGACTGATTCAATGCCCTGGCAAATACTTGAAGTCATAAGGAACAGGAGTAGTCCGGACCTCCTATTGATGTGAATACCCATTAGTGCACGCATAACCTTATTTCTGCTAATATAAAATACTCAAACCCCTCGTGCGCAATGTTTTCAGTACTGTTCGACGACGAGCAAGTCAATCAACTGATGGGATAGGGGTTTGGTGCTGGTACCTATTCACCCTCGTAAATACCGTTTATGAGTTTGATAATATGCGTTTGAGTATATATATATATATATATATATATATATATATATAATCTTATTTTAAATTAGTTATGCGAGCCGGCAAAAGAGAAATGGCGGCATCGTGCGCGATTGACGCTTGACCTCAAGTCAATTGCGTCACATCACTTTCGCAAGGCCTGCACTTGCTCCCAGTCAAGCATTGACTTCAAAGTTCTGCAACTTACTTTTAGGTCCCTTGATTCTCTGGCTCTCGCCTACCTGTCAGAGCTACTCCCACAAGGCTAGGCATCGCACCACCCACTGTTTTGAATCTAGTAATTTACCTACACCTCGTACGAACCTCAAATCCTTTGCAGACCAAGCCTTTAGTTTGTTTGCTCCCACAGCCTGAAACTACTGACGTCACGACATCTCCTGACTTGACAAAATAAGGTAAAACTGCATTTATTTATCACAGCATTCAGTGGTTCCATGTGATTCGTCCTTTACGTGCTTATGCGTTCTGACTTCTGACGCTGGCTGCCACTAATCATAAATACTTGCTGACCCTGTGCATATCACTTATAACCGTGTTATGCTTGTTGTCATTGAGCTACCACTAGCCATTCGATCACTCTTCCTTGGCAGCGAATGTAGTGTGCATAGAAAGAGATTAAGTCTTTCTCTGAGAACGCTATACAAGCGTGTTATTCTTACATCATGACGAGAGCCCTAACGGTGAGTGACGGGACCTTTGCAGACAACGTGCTACTTGACGTCGATCCAGTACAGTTCAGACAAGCAGAGCTACAGTACCGTTCGTTGCTTCGGACGCAGCAGTCAGCCCTGTCCAGACCGTCAGGACTGGCGCGCGCCCTCGGCAAACTACTCCGCCGCCGCGCCGCCGGCCCGCGATGCGTCAGCACTCGCTCGCGCGTGGTCGGCTGCGCACGCTGGCGCGTAGGTGCCTCCTTCCGCTACGTGCGCTTCCAGGCGGCGGCGGCGCGAGCGCAGCGAACAGAAAGAAGGCGGCGAGCGCGCCACGCCGTCGGGCGGGCGCCGTCATTGCGCCGCCATCGCTGACCGGTGGACGCGCGCGTGCGTTCGAGATCGTTCGAGAGAGAGCCGCTCCGAGCGACAGCGCTGCGCAGCAGCGAAAACGTGACGCGACTGCGCGTTTCCAGGCTCGCGACAGACGAGTCAAATAACCCTAGCGAAGCGGTTATGTGGGCGTCGCAGCTGAGGGCGTGCGCCCTCAGCTGCGAGGCCGGGCGTTACCTGCGCGTTGCCGCTCTCTCTCTTCGCGGACGACCGACTTCCGGCGGCCATGCCGCTCGGTTTGGCGCCGTGCCGTTCGCAGAAAGGCGCGTTCGTCCGTTATCCCCGATGGGCTCGTCGAACCTCAAGCGGCTGCTCCGAGCGAGCACGCGCGCGCTCTCGCGCGTGTCCAAAAGTCGCCTGCGGCAGCAGACAAAGCCAAGTAGTCGCCGCCGCTGCCTCGCTCGCGCGCTACCGCCCCCTACGATTGGCGCGCGATTGACCCGCCCGCGCTGATCGATTCGTGCGGCTTTTCGGAGGCGGCCGTCGATGCGGCAAAGAAGAGGCTCCGCGGCGTCTCCATTGTTGCCGTCGAGAGCGTTTTATCCTTCGCTTTCGCTTTCGGTCCGCTTTCACGGTCCAGCGACTCCGCTCGATGCGCCCTCTCTCCGCCGCTAGCGATCGCTCCTTTCGAAGCTGCTAACGAAGTCAACGGCTCAATTTCGGTGCGAGCGCGCGCCGCTTTCCGATTCCCTTGGGAGGGAGCGCCGTGCCGTCGCGAGCACTGGAGACGCGCGCTCGCTTGCAGCGGTCGCTTGCCACGGGCCACTTGACGCATCTAAAAGTATGAGTTCACGAGTCGCGTTTGCAGAGAAAGCCTTTGGGCCTGGAGGCACATCGGACTGCCAACGATGCTCGTCCGACGTTTTTCTAATGCTGCAGATCTCGCTGTCGCAGGGAAAGTTACGTCGTTACGAATGAGTGCTAAGCTCTTCACGCCAGTGAGGCTAGAAGCGCGACTAATCAGAGCCAAGGCCGCTCGCCTGAAGCGGAGCCGGAATATGCCGAGTGAAGCAATGGAAACTTGAGCAGAGGAGAAATGCGAATCAGGTAAGGAGTGAGAGGTAGAGCAGAGAAGGGGATGAGAGCAGGAGAGAAGAGCAGGAGAGAAGAGCAGGAGAGAAGAGCAGGAGCAGAGAGCAGGAGAGAAAACCGGAAGAGGAGTGCAAGAAAGGAGGAGATGAGAGCCGGAGACGAAAGCAGAAGAGAGCAGGCGAGGGGAGCTAAAGAGCAGGAGAGAAGAGCAAGAGGGGAGTGCAAGGGGAAATCTGGAAAGGAGAGATGGATGAGCAGTATAAAATGATGGCAGGAGAGCAGGAGAGGAGCAATGCGAGAGTAGCGGTAGTGGTGGGGAGCTCAGGGGAAGCAGAGTCAGCAGACGAGTCAGTAGGGCAAGGTTGAGGCCGATAATGTCGATGACGAGGATGAGGACGATGCATCCAGCCAATATGATAACGATAATAATAAAAATTAACTTGATATAGCACCCTCAGAGAACTCAATCTCTTTCTAGGCACTTCACGTTTGCTGCAAAGGAAGCACGATCGAATGGTTAGTGGTGTCATTTTCGATTAGCAACAAGAACAACGTGGTTAGGGGTGACATGCACAGGGTCAGCATGCAAGTATGGTTCGTGGCTGCATGTACAGTTTCAGCTCGCATAAACACATGAAGGACGAATCACAGAGATCCACGAAATGCTGTCATGAAGAGATGCATTTTTAGTTTCTTTTTTAATGTGGACAAGTCGGGAGATGTCACGACGCCGGTTGGAAGTCTGTTCCAGGCTTTGGGACCATGCGAACTAAAGACACTGTCTCCAAAGAATTTGAGCATCGCACGAGGTATGGGTAAACTTTTAGATTCCGAAAAGCGGGTGGTACGATGCTTGGCCTGGTGTGGGAGTAGATCAGATAGGTAGGCTGAAGCCAAAGAATGGAGCGACCTAAAAGTGAGTGAAAAACCTTGAAGTCGTTGCGCCAACTGAGTGGGAGCAAGTGCAGGTCAGCGAGAAGTGGAGCGATGTGGCAACTGTGAAGCTCACGACAGACAAGCATAGCTGCAGAGTTTTGCACCAGCTGTAAGCAGATTGATTGCACAGGCCGGTAGACCAGCAAGCAGTGAGTTAAAGAAGTCAAGATGGGATGTCGGAAATGCATGGACCAATTTAGATTTTGTATCCCTGTCTAAACAAGCCTGGTAAAGCCGAGTGTAATCATGGCCTTGGCTCGGCGAGAGAGGCGGGAGGCAGTCAGTCACCGGAAATGACGCCTCTAACCGGTATCTGGTGGCCAAGCAAAGACATAATAATCTAAAAGAGAGAGAGAGAGAGAGAGGGAGGGAGAGAGGAGGGTCGGTCTCACCAAAAGCGCGCGTTCATACTACGCTTTGATACTGCTATGGTGAAGGCAACGCGCCATTTTTTTGTGGTCAACTAGTTGCTCCAGGTATTGCCAACACTCTTTAGGGTGACTCGGTACTGACGACAGTCCGCCCGGTTTGCCAGCTCGCGGACGACCGCAAAAAGGGCGACCGCAAGTTGGCAACGAAACGTTTTGGACCAAAAAAAAATAGGCAAGCAGGCTGTATGCATACTGAGCAATTGTTTGTCTTGGAAAACACCGGCATTGAGTTTCGGAGTTACGGAGTGCGGAAGTATAGCGTGCCAGCTTGTCTCTCCGCATATACTCCACATACACATATCCATCTCCATCATATACATATCCACATACACATATACTTGTCTCTCCGCATGGCCGGTAAATCGCCGGTAGCCGGACGGGATTTCTGGCGCTTTCTCCGCGCTGAGGCCTTCGCGAGCCTTTCCGATGACGTCCGACAACACGCGCGCGCTAATTAGCCAGCCTCCCCGAGCTAACTATTTCCAGCCGAGCCAGGCTTTAATTTTCGGAAGTGTCATAGCGAGTCATAGTGAGCTAGCGTCGGTCGCGCACTAGCCGCTGCCTCCAGATGGCTGCCGCCGGCTGCTGGGAGCATCGTTGCGCACTGGTGCACACGACTCGGTCCGCTGTCGAGAGGAGCAGCTGCAGCAGGATCAACAAGATTTAAAATTGGCAGCTGCAGCCAGCGACGTTCCTGGAAATCGAGACCAACTAAAGAAAAACGTCTGCTGCAACACCAACTCTCATTCAGGGCATTCCTGAGCAGTGAGCGAGCACCATTTACCGTCGCTAGAGCTTGTAGAGACTCGTGCAAACTTTTCCATTATTCGAGATCTCTCTCACTCACCGCCCACATTTCCAATCTCAAACGCCCTGCAGCAAACTTGCAAAGGTCACCCTCAATGATCCAGCGGCGGCGGCGGTGGCTCGTTAGTGACCTTGACCTTACCGCAACCAGTGACTGGTCCAATCTCGAGTGACCGCGACGATCTCGCTGACAGTGTACGGCGCCGCAGAGCGACCAAACCGACCTAGTGAGCCTGACCCTCGTGACCCTTCGTTTATGGCTTAAAAGCATCGCTTAATAATAATAACAATAATGCACTTGATAAAGCACCCTCAGAGAAGTCAATCTCTCTCTCTAGGCGCTTTACATTTGCTGCAAAGGGAAATGCAATTGAATGGTGAGTAATATCATGCTTGATAAACAAACAAAATGAGTAACATGGTTAGGGGTGACATGCACAGGGCCAGCATGCAGATGTGGTTAGTGGCAGCATGCAGCCGTGTCAGCACGCTTCTTCAAAGGTGCATGGCGGTAGCTGCAGTGGTGCGTTGCATTGCAATTGCGAAATCCGAAAATTGATAGCCGCCGGGACACGACTACCGAATGCATAACGAAGCCGAGACGTTTGACGTTGATAGTGCCGTAGAAGAATCTCGTGCATAACATTCACACAGTCTTGGATGTGGCTTTGCGGGGTTTCAGGAGGAGATAATTACGTTACATTACACGAGCTGTTCTCGTCGTAGCTGTCGTTTGCCTGGATTAGGAAGACTAGACTAGCACTTAAGCGAGCCTCACAATACCTACGTGGTTGCCGGCGGATAGCTGTGAGTTGGCGGCAACTCAAGGTGCGGGTGCAATGAGTAAGTAAGAGAGCAGGGTGCGAAATAACGCCTGACGTTGATTCCGTCCGAAATGCCGTAGCTACTACGAGTTTCGCTGGGTGCCGTGCGTGCTTTGTCGATAGTCACTATTGGCTAATTGACTATAGCTCAAACGTGGCTACCATTTCAACAGGAACAGTGTAAACTTGTTATGACTGGATTTTTTTGGAAATCAGCAGCCATCAGCCGGCAAGGAATCCGGAAGAGAATGATGAATCAGAAAGCGAGAAAAGACGCAGAGACCTCAAGCATCACACAACCTTAGTAGCGAGACGACTCGAGTGCCATTTACAATAACGAGTCCGAAAAACATGCCTACAGAGGCATAATTACGCAAGTTGCTTCAGATTGGCCTGATTGGGTGGCCAAATGCTGCTGATTGACCCTACGATCACTTTGAGACATACGATAAATCCGCATTGCAATACTCTGGAATAATTCGTGCTTGGTTTGGGATGGTCTAGCTAACCTTATATATCTTGCCACGTCTCTGTCTCTCTTTCTATTTCTCTCCAGTCTCTTTTTTTTACTCGTTCCCTCCCTCTCTCTCTCTCTCTCTCACACACACACTCTCTTACACACACTGTCTCTCTCGTTCTCTTCCAACCTCCCATTCTTTCTCTCTCTCTCTCTTTCTCTCTCTTCTCTCTCTCTCTCTCTCTCTCTCTCTCTCTCTCTCTCTCTCTCTCTTTCTCTCTCTCTCTCTCTTTCTCTGTCTCTTTCTCTCTCTTTCTCTCTCTCTTTCTCTATCGTTGCCTTCCACCCTCTCATTCTCTCTCTCTCCCCTCTATCTCCCATTATCCATCTTTCTTCCTTTGCCTCTCTCCCTCTCTTTCTTTTACTCCCTATCTCTTTTCCTATATCTTTCTCCCCTGCTATTTCTCTCCTCCACTCTCTCCTTCTCTCTCTCTCTCTCTCTCTCTCTCTCTCTCTCTCTCTCTCTCTCTCTCTCTCTCTCTATGTCTCTCTCTATGTCTTTTTCTCTTTATGCTCTGTTCAGCTAGGCTGTTTAGAACCTAGGCAAAAAGTAAAGCCTATAGCAACGGTTCCTTATTCTTAAGAACTGAAAACAAACTTTCAACAGTCTCGCATTTCCCGTTCATATTTTCTTATATATAAAATAGCAGGATTAATGAAGTCTGCCTACTTTTAGATTAATAGCATTGCTAAAACTCGGGCTTATTTAGATAAGGATAACACGTCTGAGTTCATCCATGCATTTGTGTCATTCTATCTTGACTCCGGTAACTCACTGCTTGCTGGCATACCAGCATGTGCGATCAGGCGCTTACAGATGGTGCGAAACTCTGCAGCTAGGCGTGTCTGTCGTGAGCGACGATAATTGCTACATCACACCACTTCTCGCCGACCTGCACTTGCTACCAGTCAAGCAACGGATCGAATTCAAGTTTTCGTCGCACACTTTTAGGTCACTTTATTCTTTGGCTCCAGCCTACCTATCAGATCTACTCTCCCACAACCATCCGCTTTTCGGAATATGACTGTTTACCCGGACCTCGTACGAACCTCAAATCCTCTGGAGACCGTTTCTTTAGTTCATATGCTTCCAAAGCCTGGAACTCACTCCCGATTTGGGTTACAACATCCCCTGAATTGACCCCCATTTAAAAAGAACTTAATAGCACACCTATTTAGGACAGAATTTAGCGGGTCTCTGTGATTCTTCCCTTATGTCCTTATGCGTGCTGACACTGTGCATGCTGCCACTAACCGCACTTGCATGCTTATTCTGTGCATGTCACCCCCTAGCCATGGTATTTATGCTGTTTATCAAGCATCAGCAAATGTATGTCCTCTGAGGGCACTTTATGAAGTGCATTATTATTATAATCATTAAGCGTGATATTACTTACCATTAAATCACGTTTCCCTTTGCAGCAAATGTAAAGCGCTTAAAAACAAATTGAGTTCTCTGAGGGCGCTTTATCAAGTGCATTATTATTATTATTATTATTCTCTCTTCCTTTGTCTCACTCTCTTACTTTCTCTTTCTTTCTCTTTTCGTTTATCTTTCCCTCCGACTCTCTCTCTCTCTCTCTCTCTCTCTTTCTCTCTCTGTCGCACTCTCTCCCCCTCTCCCTCTCCCTCCCTATCTTTTCCTCTCTTTCTCTCTCTCTCTTTCTCTCTCTCTTTTTCTCTCTCTGTCGCACTCTCTCCCCACCTCTCTCTCTCTCTTTCTCTCTCTCTCTCTCTCTCTTTCTTTCTCTCTCTGTCGCACTCTCTCCCCCCTCTCTCTCCCTCCCTATTTTTTCCTCTCTTTCTGTCTGTAAAGTTGGAGCATTCAGTTCATTAACTTAGGTCTTCGCCATTTGGACTTCTCTTCCTCCCTGACCTACATCTAGTTCTGAGCCATATTAACAGTGTCATCTAAATGACTCCACAGGAGGGAGGCATAATTATGTAACAAGAACTGGTATAGCAAAAGATCTGAAAACACGGCACCAAGCTGCGTCCGTCAAAGTTCAACTGAAGTCGCTATCGCTCTGTCATCTTCTTCCAGAAGTAATCGAAATAAATCCCGCACTTAATCAATCCTTATCGAAACTTAATTGCAGGTTTCCAGATTGCATATCATCATGTTTAGTTAGTTAATCTTTCTTAATACGCACCTGAAAATGAGCTACAATTGGTGGAAAATTAAGTAGAGAGTCTCCGTAGAATGGATCTAAAGAGCAGCGACCGATGAGTTTGCAAGTTTTTGTCTCGCGCGTCACGGAAGTCGCGTAATTTTTCAGATGACTAAGTGAAAATTTCTTTTCATTCATTTATTAAGTGGCTATCTCTTTCGGCTATATAACATTATAGAAATCCAAAAATCTTTGTCAGCTAAATATTTTCCTAACGGAAAGCGTGAGTTTGAATACGAACGATTTGTGCAAATTAGGGCTCCAGTAAGCTGAGTGCGCTTAGTAGTGACTGCGGTGACTTTCATCTGCAGCAGTCGATTGAGACTGAAATTGTGTGACGCCTACACGAGACTCGTCATTAGCCCAGTCGGCTTCAGGGTTTGAAGTAATATTAGTAATCATACTGAAGTCTGTAGGCGTTCTCTGACCGCAAGCGCTCTGCCTTGGTTTCGATTGCAATTCACTGTATGAATGTGGCACGTGACTACGTGCCGAGAAGGTCTGTATGTGGGCATGTCTGCTTGTCGCGAGTTTCTGCTTGTTGCGAGTCACATGGAAACGAGAAATTCTTTATTAATGCGTTGCCAGAGGAGTGATATCGTTGATTTAATTTTCAGAAGTTACTAAAAATCAATACGCGAAATGTCGCATGTTGAATAGTGCCGTCGTAGAGATAAACTGCATGAAATTAGAGTACACGAAAATAATTCTCACTGAAGCATTTATGATTGGCGAACAGTAGCGGTAACTGCTAAGTGGATGGCTTGAGAAATTGTCGTGGCTTACACTGTACCACTTGTAGATCGTCAGTAAAAATTACAATTTGAAGACTCTCTGAACAGAAAACACCTATTCGCCATCTTGGACCAAAATAGATTTGACATTATTTCAGAGCTCCAGCCAAAGAATTGAATGCAATGCAGATTACAATTCGTGCGTTTTAGTCTATGAATAGCGAAGAAGAAGAAGGAGGAGAGCACGAGGCAACGCTTTACTTATTACCCTAACCATGACCCTGGCCCCTGACCCTGACCCTGGCCCCTGACCATGACCCTGGCCCCTGACCCTGACCCTGGCCCCTGACCATTACCCTAACCCTGATCGAGATAATGACTGCTGACCATGATCCTGGCCCCTGATTGACCCAGACCCCAAAACTTGCACTCCAATTGAGTGTGACTGAGTCAAATGTTGGCTCATCAAGGGATGCTCGATCACTGACTAAGAGGCTACTAGTAATTAGATTATTAGTACCAAACCTTTATATAATCAATCCTTAGGCATCTTCGGAAATTTTTTAATTACATCAAACGCATCTTAACCTTAAAATTTGTAAAATATTGTGCACTCGCTTAGCGTAGCCACTCGAATTTCTTTGGCGAATATGCGGTTTCAAAATTGGATTTTAGGCCAGTGTCTTATACGAGCTGTGTGCCTCTCACCTAGCACCTCGCTTATTATTAAATCTGTCAAACAAGACTGCAAGATCGTAGAATGCCGCTAAGCATGGAACTTTGTCAGCTAAGACAGATCCTTTTATGCTCAATTGATTGATTCCCTCAATTGCTCTAACCCCACCCCACCCCCCCCCCGATAACTTATCCGATTTGAACGATCTTCATGGCAGAGCTGCAGCTCTGTGTCTTGGACCTAAATCCCGGATCTCTATGATTATAGAAATTAGTAATTATAGATTATAGATATAATTATATAAATTAGTAATTATATATTATTGATATAATTATAGAAATTAGTAATTAGTATTATAGATTATAGATAAAATTATAGATATAATTATATTATAGATATAATTATATATATATTATAATTATATTAAAAATATAATTATAGATTATAGATTATAGAAATTACTATTATTACTAATTTCTTGAAGTCCCTTGACTTAAAGACGCCTGAAGCTAAAAATTGAACGTTTCCCATATCAAAAGTCATCTATTTGAATCGTCCATTGTCTGCACACACTCGCTACAGTGGTGGTTGCATGCTGTCCCCATTAATTCATCGGCATGCTTTCTTTTCAGCCGATGCGAACGACTAGGAAGGGTAATTGAGGAACTGGGAAGGTTAATTGATTGCTTCATTGAGGCACGATAAAAAAATCCTTCGTTAACGCCATTTCTTTTATTGAAAGATCAATTAAGCTGAGAAAGAAACTCATAATGCGAATTTTTGTTTTTGTAATTATTTTCTGGATTATATGCCGCCACTAATTTTTAGTCGGGATGCTTGAAATGATGGTGCGTCGCAAGTGAGACATCCAGGCGGCCGCAGGAGACCTACCGCAGGCAACAAACAAAGAGAAAATGACGGCTATATTGTATTCCTCCTTGTCCGCGATTCGTGATCTATTAAAGAAATGTGATTACTTAAGTACCGTCGTCTGATTTCTTTGTATGTTTAATTATGTGAGCGATGAATCTAACGGAGTGATGGATTTTTCTGATATATATTGAACTCGAAACGCTGGTATCGAACGCATAACTCGTGCTAGTTTGTCATGGAGATATTTCACTGCATTATATGGAAAGCTAACAATAATAATAATTCACTTGATAAAGCGCCCTCAGAGAACTTAATCTCTCTCTAGGTGCTTTACATTTGCTGCAAAGGGAAATGCAATTGAATGGTGAGTAAAATCATGCTTGATAAACAAGCAAAATGAATAACATGGTTAGGGGTGACATGCACAGGGTCAGCATGCAAATGTGGTTAGTGGCAGCATGCACAGTGTCAGCACGCATAAGCACATGAAGGACGAATCACAAGGACCACCTAAATGCTGTCCTAAATATGTGTGCTTTTGTATTCTTTTTAAATGTGGTCAGGTCAGGGGATGTGCTGACGCAGGTCGAGAGGGAGTTCCAGGCTGTGGGAGCATACGAACTAAATGCACGGTCTCCCAAGGATTTGAGGTTTGTACGGGGTATTTGAAGACTGCTGGATTCCAAAAAGCGGGTGGTACGATGCTTGGCCTGATGGGGGAGTATATCTGAGAGATAGGCTGGATCCAAAGAATGAAGTGACCTAAAAGTGAGCGACAAAACCTTGAAGTCAATCCGTTGGTTGACTGGTAGCCAGTGCAGGTCGGCGAGAAGTGGAGTAACGTGGTAACTGCGACGCTCACGGCAGACAAGCCCAGCTGCGGAGTTTTGCACCAGCTGCAATCGCCTGATTGCACATGCCGGTAGGCCAGCGAGAAAGCTAGTGTAATGTGTACTCAGTTCCATGTGATCAAATTGAAGTCATTTATCGTTCGCGAGTCACTGCTACTGCTTGCCTAAATGACTTCAAGTTTTTTGGCCTACTTTAAAGGTTGCTGCTTTGAAGCTTAGCAGCCAGTCACGTAGCTAAATCTAGCTCAGCTGATTAATGATCAGACGGCATTGCTTGCATGGCTTTGTGGCGGCTGTCTTTATGCCAGCTGCAACAGAATTATTGAGCCACCACTTGAAATGGATACCCAACAATTTTTTCAAAACGCTGACCCAGCGCCACATCCTCAAAAGCCTTCACATCCACCCAATGCGAGACTCAAACACGTTTCAGCTCACCTTCAGCCTCTGCATTTTGATGATCCCGTGACATTCACACTCAACCCATTCCAATCTGAGCATGGCTAGTGATTTATCTTTGACGTTTGTAAATTTCCTGCAATGAGATTTAGCTCTCAGAGAGGGCCAAACAACTATATACGACATTATTAATCTAATAGCTGGAGCTACATTTGACAGCTGACCTGCTTGTTAGCAGGTCAGAGAGCTTTTCAGGTATCCATCCTACAGGAATATTAGGAACTGCATGCATCCTAATCTTAGGCTTCGATGTTTTCATGAGCTGTGCTTATTCAAGGATTGTCCACGTTAATGCATGCACATGTCTAGAGTGGTCACTGTAGTAGTGTTACCATACACAACAGCGTCCGATAGTTAGTACTTGGTGGTTTGGTTCAAAGTTCAAATGAAAGTTCATATGGCGATCTATCTGGCGTTTCGCAGCTTCCAGACCCTTTAGCAGCGACATTGGAGAGCTCTCCTCGCTCGGGCGATCGTGCAGTGTACAGCTGAGGTCTGGAGATTGTGCATTGCTGTCGTATGCACTCTACTGCAATCATCGAAGTGCAATCGGAGCTCCTTCTAACTCTCGGATGCGAACCCTTCGAGATATCGATCACGTGTCGCTGAGGTCTAGCACACGGTGGCGTCACGCTGTGATTTCGGCGCAGTCTTATTGCAGTAAGCTCTAGTAGCGTACAAACTAGAGGCGCGGTCTTCAAAGGATTTGAGGATCACACGTGGTCTAGCTAAAATATTTGGTTCAGAAAGCTGATAGTAATACGCTTGGCCTGGTTGGGAGTAGCTCTGAGAGGTAGGCTGGAGCTAGAGAATGAAGGGTCCTGCAAGTGAGTGACAGAACCTTGAAGTCAACAGCTTGGTTGGAAGCCAGTGCAGGACGATGAGAAGTGATACGATGTGGCGACTAAGACGCTCACGACAGACAAGCTTGACTGTCGAGTTTTGCACAAACTGTCACCCCTGATTGCATAGGCCAGTAGACCAGCAATCAGTGAGATACAGAAGCCGAGACGGGATTTCACAAATGCATGGATCAATTTGTACGTAGCACCCAGCCCTAAGCAAGCCCGAAATTTCTAAAGGTTGTGCAGCTGAAAGAACCTGTTAAGAATAATACTAATGCACTTGATAAAGCGCCCTCAGAGAACTCAATCACTTTCTAGGCGTTTTACATTTGCTGCGAAGGGAAACGCGATTGAATGGTGAGTAATATCATGCTTGATAAACAGTATGAGTAACATGGTTAGGGGTGACATGCACAGGGTCAGCATGCAAATGTGGTTAGTGGCAGAATGCACAGTAGCAGCACGCATATGAGGACATGAAGGACGAATCATAAGAACCCATTAAATGCTGTCCTAAATAGGTGTGTTGTGGTCAAGTCAGGGGATGTTCTAACGCAAGTCGCGATATTTGAGCAGCATTATCATGGATGTTATCGACCTTCACCTACGGCAGCTTGCTCCGCTCTTAAGCACTTGGATCCACGGATCGCGGTCGAGCCAGCGCACCTTTCCACTCTGGGCGGCGCTGCAGGGAAACGCCTTTAGACCGATTGCGAATTCGCTCGCCGACAGGTGCGCGAGCAGCGTGCGATTGGGCGCCAAGTCGCCGGAAAAGCAAAACAGTGGACGCAGACATGTCGCCGCCGCCGCCGCGCCGGCGGCGGGCGCCGCTGCACCGCATCAAAGGCGAGCGTGCGTGCGGGCGGGCGGCGCACAGCGGGCGGTCCGGTCCGGTCCAAGTGCAGAGGACCGTTGTACACTTCTTTTTCGTAGATTTAGCCCAGTCAAGGAATGTCGTGACGTCAGCGGCGAGTGAGCTGCGCTCGCTTTGCGAACGTGCGAACTGAAGGCGAGGAAAGGTCCAGAAGATTCGAAGAGGTTGAACCGAGGCATCGTCAGGAAGCGACGCACGGGTCGTCCGAGGTGAAGTGAAGCGCGATTGGCAAGTACGTCGGAAAATAGTCTCCGGCCAACCAGTCTGCGCTCCACTTACTGTCTCCCTCCACCTGCTATCGCGACGGCTCGACCCTGGACGCTCAGCGAAGACGCTCTAACACATCGGCTGCCCACTATTTTCGCCTGAGCGCTCGCAACCGAATCGCCGCCGCGCGTGGCACGAGCACGTCGCTGCGACGGCTGCAGCCGGCCCGAAAAATAGAGCGGATACCGGCCAAGGCTAACCTGACCCACGCTATGCTATAAAATGGCGACGCTGCTCGGGTGTGCCGAGTCGCGTGTGCGGAGCGGTTAGAACCTCTCGTACGACGCCGGCGCAGCGACGCGGAATCTGCTCGGCGTGAATCGCTGTAGCTGAATCGTGAATAGCGTGAATCGCTGTACAGCTGTAGCGCGCCCAGCAGACGGGTGCCGCTAGCAGACGTCTTGCAATATTGTCTTAAAGCGACCGAAAAACGCATCCTGGTGGCGGACGTAAATGCGGAGATTTTGCATCAGCTTTGCAGACTGCTTAGGTTGCCTCGCGCAATATGGCAGCGACGTTTATTATTGCTGTTATTAAGAATAATAATAATACATTCGTATAGCGCCCTCAGAAAGTTTAATCTGTTTCTAGGCACCTTGCATATGCAACCTCAAGTCTAGTTATACTGGGCGTCAAGGTTCTCACCCACGTGCTGATTGCAATCACCTTCAGTATCCGCCCTTTCGCAGTTTTCAGCCACCTTCGAGTCCACTAGCTTCTGCAGAGGGACCAGTGCCTGCTGTCATCGAGCACGCTACCACTAACCATTCAATCGTGCTTCCTCTGCAGCAAACGTAAAGTGCCTAGAAAGAGGTCGAGTTCTCTAAGGGTGCTATGTAAAACGTGTTGTTATTATTATTATCATTGGAGGAAGCTCACACCGGATTTTTGTTGATGCGTCTGCACGTGCTGGGAATGCAGCAGAAGGAGCTAGCACGCGCATTCTAGCAGCACCCGTCGGTGCGACGAATGTGAAAGTCGCGGGTGAAAATGCTGCAAATGTTGCTGCTGAGAAAGCGAGCGTTGCTCGCGAGTCAGTGGAACGGCAGGCGGAGCGCCGAAGCGACCAGACGTTTCAGGGCCCGCGCAGAAGGCGAGCGTGTCGTGAGACTGAGCTCGCGCTCAGTCGAACGCCGATGCCAACAAGATCTGCTACCTATCTATCTGCTTCGTGCGGGCAGTGTCGCCGCACGCTTGCCACGAACTTTAATCGGAGCACAGCAACGCATTCGTGCGGGCAGGAAATTGAAATCGAGGGCAGGATCTCTCGTCTATTCGATAAGTGAGCGATCCGCGCTGCGAGAATACCAATTAGCTCAGCGGAAGTTTATCGCCGGCGCACGACGAGAGAAAGGGGATCGCGCGATCGACGACGGACTGCCAGACGAACGGACTGCGGCACTGACAGAGGATTGTCCCGTTCCTTCTTATTTCTGTCCTGTAGCACTCAGGCATGCTGAAACTGTGCGTCCTATCGGGATTCGATTCACGCGCTTCCCTTTTCAAGCACATCTAGAGTGCCGAGAAGGAGATTCAATCCCGTTATAAGGGCGTTGCGAACGCGTCTAATCTTTGCAGCAAATGTAAAGCGCCTAGAGACAGATTTAGTTCTCTGAGGGTGCTTTATCAAGTGCATAATTATTTTTATTATTATTATTATTATTATTATCTTTACCGCGCGTTCGCATGCGCTCTGAGGTAGGGGGTCACGAAGCCACTAATGTAACTTGAAAAATAAGCCTAGCCAGCAGCGAGACTACACCGATCGTACTGATTGGACCGTTGATAGCAGTCTCCTCGAGTCTGCTAAGCCGGATCGATGGTTCAGTTCTTGCAGCAGGGAATCCTTTCGTGCCGATCCGGGAGAGGAGAAGCGCGACAAGATTCTTCCGCCGCTATTCAAACGAGGCCGTCAAAATGGCTGCTCGAGACTTCATCGCTGGCATCAAGTCTTTCTTTCTTTGGTCCTAGCAAACGGACAGTCCGACGATCAAAGCGTTGATTTCTGCAAAGCACAGCGACAGCTGCTATTCGCACCGATCTGTCTTTTTTGCTACACTACGGCTAGTTTTACAAGCTTTCTACCGCTAATGCATGCAGATAGTCAGGCATCCTGCTTCAGCCCTGAACTAGCTGCTGAGAAAGAGAGTATATTACTGAGCGCTTGCTGAGCCGCTTGTGCTAAGAATAAGCAGGCTCCGCAAAAGTATGTCCGCTAAGGACAATTCATACCGACACAGCACGTGACAGAAAGCGCAGCAGCTCAGGTCACGTGGACTGCAGAGTTCACTCTCGCAGTTCAAACGGAATTACATCTGCTCTCTGGTAGCGGACTACCGAGCGTTCTTCCCAGACGCCCTGAGCTGCTGCTGCCTATTGAACGCCTCTCATCTCGCCTGGGCATCACTGGCACTGCTCTGCAATGGTTCAGGTCCTATCTCAGTGGGAGACTCCAGAGTGTTGACATGAACGGACAAAGATCATCCTACGCACCTCTGAAATATGAGGTACCTTGGCGCTCTGTCCTAGGTCTGGTTCTTTTCACGGTTTATACTCTCCCTCTTGCCGATGTGATTGCCAAGCTCAATCTAGTTTTTCCCTTCTATGCGGATGAAACTCAGTTGTACCTTTGCTTTGATTCCTCCCAGCCTTCGAGCACGTCAAATTCTCTCAACTCCCCTGCTGCCATTATTGACTACATCCGCACATGGATGGCAGCAATTTTTCTTAAATTTAATGATGACTAAACTAATTTAATACTTAAGGGCGAACCTAGTGTGATTCAGAAATTGGAAAGGCTAACGCTCAAAATCGGCTCTGCCAGCATATCTCCTGTTGAATCTGCACGAAGTCTAGGTGTCATGTTCCGAAGGGGCCATTCGTTAGACGAACACATCAGCTCCACAATACTGTCTGCCTACTTTCAGCTACATAGCATTGCTAAAATTTGGGCTTGTTTAGATAAGGATAAAACGTCTAAGTTGGTCCATGCATTTGTGACATCCCGTCTTGACTTCTGTAACTCACTGATTGCTGGCCTAACGGCAAGTGCAATCAGGTGCTTTAGGTGGTGCAAGACTCCGCAGCTAGGCTTGTCGTGAGCGTCGCAGTTGCCACATCACACCACTTCTCGCCGACAAACACCTGCTACCAGTCAAGCAACGGATCGACTTCAAGGTGTTGTAGCTCACTTTTAAGTCACTTCATTCTTTGGCTCCAGCCTATCTCTCAGATATACTACCCCATCAGGCCAAGCATCGTACCACCAGCTTTTCGAAATCCAGCAGTCTACCAATACTTCGTACAAAACTCAAATCCTTTGGAGACCGTGCATTTAGTTCGTATGCTCCCAAAGCCTGGAACTCCCTCCCGACATGCGTCAAAACATTCCCTGACTTGACCACATTTAAAAGAACTTAAAAACGCACCTATTTAGGACATCATTTAGTGGGTCCCTGTGATTCGTCCTTCATGTGCTTATGCGTGCTGACACTGTGCATGCTGCCACTAACCACATTTGCATGCTGACCCTGTGCATGTCACCCCTAACCATATTATTCATTTTGTTTGTTTTTCAAGCATGATTTTACATACCATTCAATTGCATTTCCCTTTGCAGCAAATGTAAAGTGCCTAGAAAGCGATTAAGTTCTCTGAGGGTATCAAGTGCATTATTATTAATATTATTATTGTTATTCACACGAATACAATAGTGAGTAGGCCATCCACGGCCTTTGTGGCCCTGGAGGGAGGACGCTGGCGTTGTTTGGACATACATACATGCAACGATTAGCCCAATTCGGTTACTATAAAGCTGACGATAGCAATCGCGAGGGCCACTGGCACCTGAGATCACGGGCTCTATGTTTACGTCTACACAACTGCTGCGCACTCAGCGAACTTAATCGTTTATGGTACTTTAGCTACCTACTCCCAATGCACCAGCCGGCGGTTCACTCGTGATCTCGCGACCACGTGCATTCAGCCGCCTCTCTGCATTTCTGCAATTCGAGACTCCCCGTGCTTCGGCTCCTAAGAGATCGTCATCATCGCAATAATTTATCGCACGTCTTCCTGAGACAGAGCGCGTCGCTGTGACCGCTGATGCGCGCGCGCGCGCGCGCGCGCAGCCTCTCGTACTCTCATGGAAATGTGGTGGCGAGACGAGTCGGGCGATGTGATTTTCGCCAGCCAATCAGGGCACGAGCGGACGATCTTGACGACCCTGTTTACAACCCATTCGAAGGAACGCGCCATATCCTGCCCGTGTCCGTGCTCGCGCGTGAGGACAGCGCACTGTTCGCGGCTGGTGCCGCGGCCGCCGCGCGAAACCGCGCCCCAAGTGCTGGCTCCGGCGCAGCCAAGGTGGCGGTCCGTCGGATTCCGCGCGTCCATTGCGCTTCAAAGAATCAAGCCAGCGGGTGGCATCCGAGGAGTGAGGTCAAGTCCGAATAAACTTTCTTTCAGCTACAAATCTTTCTGAAATTTAGTGCTACTTAGATATTAATCTAATGGCCATCTGTTTCATGCACTTCTGACATTCTCTAAAGACTCGCCGCTCGCTGTAGCTCACCATTCGCTGTAGCTCACTACTCGCTGTAGCTCACTACTCGCTGTAGCTCACTACTCGCTGTAGCTCACTACTCGCTGTAGCTCACTACTCGCTGTAGCTCACTACTCGCTGTAGCTCGCCGCTCGCAGGTCTTCGAATCTATCTCCGTCTGTAGCTCCGAAAAGTCACAAAAAATTCACGGCCGTGGAATAGGACGAATAGTGGCAATCAAAAACTATGCAATATCCAGCAAGCAGAAATTATATTGCCATGCTGATTCTGCGAATGTCACCTCTAGCAATGTTAGGCTCGTTGGCGTTGAGCAAGCTACCACCAACTATTCGACCATGCTTCATTTGCAGATGATTAACGTGCTCAGAACAAGATTAAGCTCTCTGGGGACGTTATAAAAATGCATTATCATTATTATTATTATTATTAGACCTAGACCTGGTATGAGCCTTAAGTCTTTAGGAGACTGTGCATTTAGTTCTTATGCCCCCATAACCTGGAGCTCAGATACGACAAATGTCGCGACATCACGTGCCTTGACGACATTTAAGCAGAAGTTAAAGCATTCATCAAAGCATTTAGCTTTGCATTTATCGTAAATTAATAAATTGATAAATAAATTCAATAAATAAATTCTATTTAATAAATTTATAAATAAAGTTGATTTATTGTATAAATCATGCTAATGCATAATGCTATAATTATTAAATTCTTCGAAGCATTTAGCATTATTCTTGTGATTTCTCCTTTGTGCGCTTACGTGATCTGACACTGTGCACGCTACCACTTACCATATTTACATGCTGACTGACACTGTGCATTTCCCTCTAACCAGGTTAGTATTGAGGACACTTTACATGCTACCGCTGATAATTTGATAATGTTACCTTTACAGCATGCGTACAGTGACTAGAAAATGATTAAGTTCTCGGAGGACGGTGTACAAATGTAACATTTTTATCCTGAACCGCTGGGGCTGCGATCTAACGGTCCTCTCGGGCAGTGTAGCCATGCCCATGGAAGTCGGGCCGTATGGTTTGGTCCAGTGGTTAAGGTGTTCGCCCCGACCAAGGTCTGGCTGAGGCCGTGGGCTCGAGCCCCGATGCATATGCGAAGCGCCTGAATAGAGAACGAGTTCTCTTGGGGCACTATACAAATGAATTTTATTTAAGTCATAGCTAACCGAGCACTCCTCCGAGCAGCACGGATAAGATCAGTTGGAGGAGGATCTCGCGAGAATAGCGGCCTTCTCTGGAATTCCTACTGACCGACCTTACTCCGAAAAGCTGGGGAAACCCCTTGGCTAATTAAGAATCTCTCTTGCATTCTCCACGATGAGCTAGAGCCAGACTTCAGCAGGCGAACCACTAGGTATGTCTGTTAGGGTTCGGAAGAGGCAAGCGCGTAGCTTACGCATGCTGACACTGAGCACGCTGCCGCTAAGCACGCTTGCATGCTGACCCTGTGCACGTCACCCCTAACCACGGTATTCATATTGCTTATCGAGCACGATATTACTCACCGTGCAATCGCGTTTCCCTTTGCAGGAAAGGTAAAGCGCCTAGAAAGAGATTGAGTTCTCTGAGGGCGCTCCATCGAGTGTACTAGTATTATCATTGTTAGCCTTCTTAGACTAGGAGCTCGAGTTCATGAGAGGCGGGCATCAGCGACGGGCACGACAAGTGGGCTCGCAGGTCTGAGAAGGAGCCGCGGTCAAGCAGAGTGCCAATGCGTCTCTGCCTTTCTATTTCACTCCGCACAGGCCGCCGCCACGCAGGCGGCGCTCCGACTTCCCGTACGTCGCCTCGCACGACATCCTTTAAGTTGCTCTTTTCTTTTCTCCGGCTTCCCGCTCGAGTCACCTCGAGAAAAGAAAAGAGCTCTTCCCGCTCGAGTCGCCTCGCACGACTTGAGGCTGACGTGCGAGGTGACGGTCGCCACTGAGACCATTCCAGGAGTGATCCTTGCAGCCACAGGCGCAGCGCGAGGCCGGCGGCGGCCGCTGCGATTGGCGCGCGGCGGCCGCCTGCCTCATCCACGCAATCTACCTCCTCCTCCTCCTCTTCCTCCTCCTCCTCCTCCTCCTCCTCCCAGCCACCACCGTCGGGCACGAGAATACGTATCTTCCGAATGCTCGCTATCCCAGATTACAGCGCCGCCTCGGTTAAATCGAAAAACAGCGGCGCTCAGCCGATGCGCTAACGCAGTTTTGAACGCGTTCGACGGCTTAGACGCGAATTTCAGCGGCACGCCGGGGGCCTGCGAGTCGTGACTCATTCGCAGGATCTCGGCCGGGCAGCAGACGGCTCTTACTGGCGCAGCGCTATCAGCACCGTTGCAGCGACCCGCCTCCGCGCCGGCCACAACAGCCGGGAGCCGGTTCTCGGAATTGGAGACGGCTCTGCAAATAGCGCGCAACCGCGTGGGTGGCGGACGGACGTTTCGGGCAGGCGGGCGGGGGGGGCGCGCGCTCAGCGTTGAGGGGTCACGCTATCCAGCGTGCAGCTTGGCGGGCTGATTTATTTGACCTTTTCCGTAGGCGCTCGTTACCATCTTCAGCCGCTGCAGCAGGCAGGTAGCCGACGTGGAAGCCATCCACTGTTTCCCGTTGGTCAAGAGACAATTGACAGCAGCGCGAAGGGTCGAAAGCGCCAGTGCTGCTCTGGCTGGCACCTCGGCGTTCCTCGATGCCGGTCGCTAGAGAGCCACCTATCGCCCATCGCCGCCGCCGCCGCCTTCGTCAAGTTCCTGCTGCGGCGGCGATCGGCAGCAGCTGCGATTCATCCGACGCATTAAGTGCCGTCGCTAGCATTAACGGCGCGCAGGCGGGCGGGCGGGCGGCCAGGTCGAGGCGTGTGCGCGAGGCGGCCGGCGCGGCGGCCATTGTTTGAGTCACCACCGTCAGGGCCGCGCGGCGCGGCGCGACGCGTCGCCGATCGCTCGCGGATCGATGACTCGCGGGCGCACAGCGGCGGAGCGGGGCGCGCGACGGCGGTGGCGGCGGCTCGCGCTCCGACTTCGCGGTGGCCAGCCTGGATCAAGCCTGCGAGGCGATCGGAAGTCGGAGCTCGCCTACGAACTCCGACTTCCGGTGGCAACGCCTAGCCGGCTCGATGGCGGGTGGGCGGGTCCGAAGGGGGAATCGCGACGCTTCTGCGCCCGCAGGCCCGTTCAGCGAAGCGAGCGAGGGCGTCGCCCGCAGGCCCGTTCAGCGAAGCGAGCGAGGGCGTCGCCCGACGTCGCTGCTTGCTCTGACGCCGCAGGCGAAAGGCGCGACGCTGAGCGCGGCCGCGGGCATCGGGTTTGCGGCCCGGGCCTACGGTTGATCGGCCGTACGTCGAAGCCTATCGCACCCGACTTGTGCTGCGTCGTAGTCACGAGGCGAGCCGCGACGCAGCCGCCCGCCGAGCGTCGCCAGTGCGAGAGTCTCGCCCGCTCATTAGCGCACCGATCCGGCGAGCGCTGCGTGCAAAAACGTGAGCGCCGCCAACAAAAACAGCCGCAAAAGGTGGGTGGGATCGCCACCGGCATCGCATGCCAACGGCGGAGGTAGCCGATGCCAAGGAAACGGACTCTCATGGCACGGCGCGAGTGAGGGCACGCGAGGCGGCCGACATCGGCCTCCGTCGCTGCTCATAATCGAGAGGAGCAAAGCGCCTTCCACTCGATTTTGAGTCGCCGCGGCGACGATGAGCGCGTGATGGGCGTGGCCGGCGCTGAAGACGAAAAGAATGAGTTTGGACTAGCA